>JAJJWW010006488.1:600000-1043830 GCA_023531295.1 Papaver armeniacum
ATTTCTCTTCATTGCTTGCAATTTTATTATTTTTAATTGCTTTGATTTTACTTTGAATCTAAAACAAAATCCCCCATTGTGACATTTTTGAAACAAAAACTCCCTACTCTTCGTGGGAACGAATCTTATTTGCTACTATATTATTCATTAGTAAAGTAGAATATAAGTGAATTAATTTGAGCACCTACGACACGCATCGGTTTGGATTGATGTCCTTGAAAAAATGGAAAAAGATGATGGCGGCATATAAAAGAAAATTTATTTTGGAAGCGTGAAGGGTCACTCTCATTAGATCTTCTCTAAAAGTATTCTAGTTTAGTACATATATATCTTGTATGCGACTTCCAGAGTCAGTGGAAGTTAAACTTAATTGTATCCTTCAGAGAGTCTTATGCGGTACTATAGATAATAAGGCGAGGATGTGGCATTGTCGGAGTTCTTAGTCAAAAATTTATTATGTGAAAGAATACCATTCTCTTGTTTTAGTTTTGTATGGGGGATAAGTTGAAAACAAGTAAAGAGTAAGAGTCATATTTAAGAGAACAATAATAATCCACATTCTCCCGCCGAGTAGAATTGTAATTTTGCATTCTACAAGGTGTGACCGTTGTGTTTTGGAAGACGACATCCTTAAACGTAAGCACTCTATGTGGAAATGGATTGTCTTTAAGGAAAGAAGAGAGCCTCGTCTAAGCAACCCAATCCGATAAGTACTCCAACTTTCTATTTTGTTTGTCGCTTGAATATGATGTCCAGATAAACCAAAATGTGTTTTACCCTTTGTCTGTTAGTAACACAATTTTCTATGTACAATAAATGAGGGTATTTGTGAGAAAATTCATCTTGAAAATAGGACTCCGCCTACCTATCTGGTGGGACAAAGAAAAATCAAAATTCCACATATATAATAGGTACGGAGGGAGTAGTACATTAGTTAAACAAGTTGCCGAAACGGATAGTGGGGCTGAGATTATGTTACAAGGGGGCGGGCAAATTCTACCGTCTAGATGTAGAATATTATGCCATTGGGGCTTGACCTGGAATCTCCGGGAGCGCATGAAATTTTGGGATACGGGATGACCAGCCGAGCTAGGTACTCTTCTAACAGTGTTTTTGATCTAAAGATGGGGAGTATCTAAACGCTAGAATTGTACCCCTTTCCACCATTTAGAACGTGCCACGTCAGGACCCATAATTATCCCCCACCAGCACTGCCCCGTCGGCCGAAACATAATTTAAGCCCCTTTAACCCATTCGAGAGAGAAACAAATATAAAAAAGGGGTTCTAGTATTTTCACGGAGAGGAGTAGAAAAAGGAAACGAAAAGAAAAATGGAAAAGCAAAACTCCTCAAGGGTTTCAGACTGAAGTTAGCCTTGTGTTGTGTTGGCAAGCTTACATAAGTTCAATTCTCCTTAACATCTAGGGTTATAACTTTCGATTTCGAGCTAGGGTTTTTGTTTTTATCTTCTCTTTAATCTCCGAGTCCGTCAGAATCCTCCGCCGCTGCACCATCAGGTAAGCTTTACACAACAGACTATCAGTTTTATATACAGAATTGATATCAGGTTTCTTATGAATGTGTTGTAGTTCATTTATATACAGAATTGATATCAGAATTGTTAGTTTTTGTTGGTAGACCTAAGTTCGCCGTATTGATATCCTGGTGGTGTTGGGATTGATTGTTTTTTCTCATTTCGAATTGCAGTATGATATGGATAGTCTAATGTCTTTGTTAGGGCACGATTCTGTTAGGAATTGACCATTTATTCTTTGTTGTTGAAGTTGTAGAAATGGCAAACGCACCTTCACTTTTATCTTTCTGTACGAAAGCAGTCGGAGATGAAATTAAAAATGGTAAATTCAATCTTTGTTGATGGTTAAGTAATTGACTATATTATTACAAAAATAAAATCAATGAAACTTATGGATTGTTCTTGATAATTCAATTTTGTTTAGCGAATTGGCGACTCGCAGCTCTCTTATCTGATACTGATGAATTTAAATACATATTTTGCGACATCATTAGAGAGCGTTCCGCCCGCTCGTTGGATCAGTTTCACTGCGAATTGTAAGTGTACTTTTCATATTATGATTTCAAATAATTTAGAAATTTCTAATAAATCTATTCAGTTTATTGAAGATATTTCCTTGTATTATACAGACTTGCTGCACATGATTCAGAAGAGAAAGATGAAAAGACAGAACCTCTCTATGATAATATGTTGAAAGATTCATCATGGAAGGATCTCTTTGATAATGTATTGAAAGAATTGGACTTATCATGGAAGAACCTCTTTGAGGCTAGATGGCCTCCAAAGTATCTTGAATTTGTTTCTGACAACTGGCATCTGAGCTATTGGGAAACTCATTTGCAGAGGTATTCTCTTAAATTGCTTAATGTTTTTTTTTTTTTTAATTTTTTTTTTTAATTTTTTGTTGTTGTTTGGAAAACAGTCTCTTGGATTTTGCCTGTATACATGGATCTTCTCACTTGTACAATGAAAAAGATATTGGTGAACTGTTGGTTGGAGGTAAGCAAATGTTATCTTTTGGTGTATCTTTTTGAAATTTCGGTTGTAGTTTATATGTTTTTACACTTTTTTTTTTCCCCTCTTTTTTCCCTAGATGTCTTTATGGATACTATAGGTTTGCAAAAGACTGAAGAAAATTCAACTCTATCCTACCATTTCCAGCGATTTGGTCACTATGCAAGGTGACTCAGTTGAAATTAATTGAGTTGTTTATTTTTCTTGATATTGATTAATTAAGTGATTTTTCTTTTTATTTTGTAATAATTTGTTATACCTTTTCTCTCTCTACCAGATGTTTGACAATTGATAATATGCTGTTGCACCTATGTCCCTGTGAAAAATTGTGGGTACGTTAGTCAACAAAATTTAATTGGAAATTAAATTATAAACAAGTTCTTGTATTCTGTCTTTATATCATTGATCCAACTTTTTGGAGTGTTTTCTATTTTGGGTTAAACTATATTGCTTTGTAATTGTGCAATTTGTTAGTGACTCGACCTTATTTCAATGGGTATGACTGTAGTGACTTATTTCGTTTGTTCATGGGGGTCGAATAAATTTGAGTAGGAAACTGCATGAAGTTTGTCCTCATCTATCAGTAAATTCCACTAGAACAGTAAGTCAATTAGGCACAGTTCTCTGTGATAACTAACATGGTTTATGTTTCCTTTGTGTCATTACTGCACTCAACCTAATTGTTTCCATTGTGTCATCAACAAGCTATTTTTCCATCTCCATGTGAAGGTTCAATGAGCAAGTTAGTAAGTTACCTTGCAGACTACAACTAGGATTCAGAACAATGATTCTGTTGGCAACAAGAATTTTGACATTTTGAATTTGCACTTAAAGTGTGGTTATTCGCACACTTCATTCCTACTTCCCTAGATTTGCCAATTTTCCATTTGTTTTACTCTGATTCAGTTAGATCTCAAGTTGCGTCATTTCAGTGCATCGATATATCTGTAAGCTTTATTTAGTAGCCAACACTAACTCAGTTGCATTAGCTCCATAAACAGTCAGTAAGACTGAAATTATTATTGATGTCTCATTCCTTATCTGCCAGTAGGCCCAGTACCATTTTTATCCCCATCACTGGCATCTCGAGAGATCTGACTTATGAGTGACAGAGGCTCAGTATTATCAGCTGGCCTTGCTTTGCTTGTTTTTTAGTCAACAGTCAGCTCTCATGTGAAAAAGCTTTTGAAGCTCTCCGAGGAGATACATAACTATAGCTTTTCACTGTTTTAAAACCTTAGGTTGCTAATGGCCTGCATATAGAGCCTCTGGTACAGCTGTTAAAGTATCCTTAACACACAGTGTCATCAGCTGGCCATGCTTTGCTTGTTTTTATCGATGGTCAGCTTCCATGTGAAAAAGCTTTTGAAGCTGCCGTAGAAGATACACGATAATAATATAGTTTAATTTACTATTTGCTCAAAACTGATCCCTTCATTATAAACAGGCGTTATTATCCAAGAACCCCCCAATGAAACTGGTCATACAGGGGATGCAGGAGAGTCAACTTGTAAGTGTATTTTTCATCTGCGTTTCAATTGGTGTTAGTTTTTATGGTTTAGAAACAAATGACATTTAGTTTGATTGTTAGACCATCACCCAATCATGTTTAGGTGTTGATATCCTAATAATAGCTTTTTCTTTTCTTTGTGAAGGATGCTAATAGATTTGAAACGTCTGTCAAAGGAGCACTCGAGCTTTTAAAAAAGAATAAGAAGACATTAACGTCACTCAAATTCAAGTACTGTGATCTTAGACCAGCCGTATTGAAAAGAGTATTAGAGTCTATAGACTTGCCTGCTTCTGAAAATCCTGGTATCCATCACTTTGCTGCACAGTATTCGTGTTTTAGTTGTGAAGAGAATCTTGATCTTCAGCATTTCAGCTCTATGGAGTCGCTGGTTATATCTGAGAATCGATTGGGTCTCTCTGAAATTCTTGTTTCTGTTCTCCTGAAGACACCTTCGAATCTCATTGTTCTCGACCTATCAAACAACAGTTTGAGGGGTATGAGTTTGTTGCTGATAGGTGTAGGTGGCTTTTCATCTTTAACTGTTCTTAACCTTAGGGGAAATAATCTAAGGAGTGGAGGTTTAGATTGCTTTGAAGATGTTCTCCGCCAAATGCCTAGTTTAAAAGTATTAGATTTAAGTGATAATCCTATTGGTGATACTGGTGTTTTGAAACTGATATCGTATCTCAAAAGAGTTCTGAATTTGTGTGAACTCAAGATTGAAAACTGCAGCTTTTCTAATGTCGGACTAGCTGCATTTCTTCAATTTCTTTCTAGTTCTGACCGTTGGAGTTCCGTGTCTATTGCTGATAACCGTCTTGGAAGGTATCTTTATTTTTCTGCCATAAACTTAAGTCTTATATTTTCTAAGTTTATATTTTCTATCATTGATTATTGGTCTTTACTATATTTTCTATCATTGATTATTGATCTTTTCTTGAAGGTGGTCTCAAGAAGTAGCAACGCTACTAGCTGGGTTCCTGGGTAAATCAACCATTAAATCAATGAACATTGAGGACATTGAGCTTGGTCATATCGGGTTGTTAGCGTTACAAGAGAAACTTCCAGTGGAGTTGAAGCTCTCTTCAATCAACATAAGGTTTACTATTACTCCTTAGTGCTGGTTTTTAGGGTTCCTTTCTGTGTGTAGCTTGGACTAGTATACTAATTTGTTATTTATTTAACAGCAATAACATGGGTGAAACAGAATCGACAAAGTTGATTGAGAGATTCATTTCAAGGGCTCCAGGACTAGTTGCAATCAATGCATCATACAATTTTATCCCGACAGAATCTATTAACAATTTAAGGCTCTTTCTGGAAGGTATATGATATATATTGTGTGACTTCTTCTTTGTTTGACGAATGTGGCTTTGGGTTGTTATTTGCTGTCTACTTGCCAGATTGTCCGTCTAAACTGTCTCTGAGTAGGAAAATGTTGGATATTGAGTGTTCAAATCTGGCATATCAATACGGTACTAAACCGTTCAAGACATTGATTACTAGAGCCAGAATCGTAACTCCGCATAGAATCCTGACTGTTCCTCTTAGGGATTAAGATAACCTTCCCTTTGTACGTTGATGCCATCTTCTTGTCTCAGATATAATAATACTTCATTGAACTGAATGACTTTCTCCAAAGGTTCAGTGAAGCTGTCACATTTCTGCATACTGGTTTATTTGGTTTTACGTTATAACGGAAATCGCGAGACAGTGATATGTGTGATAGAGCAACAGTAAGAATTCGCATGCTAAATGGTTATGTTTATTATGAAGTTCCTCATACTTGGAGATGTGAGGAACATGAACTAACATTTTATTTCTTTACATTTCTTAATTCATCTTTAGGAAGAAGTTATTAACTAAAAATGATACTTGCTTGTGCAGCTTGAATTAAGTAAATTCAACCTACTACAAAATCATCTTCACCATCTAGAGATTCGTTTCCCTTAGTTGTGGATTCATAATTGTCGGTTCCTTCATTTTGTCTTATGCCCTTCTTTACTTGTCTACCCTCATAAGGTATGTCGCGCTATCACCAGTGATCTGATTATCTTCAGCTGTATACTTCGAAATCTGATTATCTTCAGCTGTATACTTCCTAAATCTTTCTGTATACTTTCAAAATCTTTCATATTTTCGTAGCTGAAGTTGGAACAATCTGATACCAGATAACTTAGTGCTTGTTAAATACGTGTTTGAGGGAGAGGACAGTCCGTTTAGGCCAAGGTTCATAATTGTCTGTTATGATCGATCCTGTTAAGTATTTTGATTGGGGAAGAGATAGAAAAGGTAAGTTGTAATCAGGGTCATTTCTGACTATAAAGCGAGGTTCACCATTTAAAGATTTATTTTCCTTGGTTGTGTTTTTACAATTGTTGGTTCCTTCGTTTCGCCTTGCTGATTCTGTTTTAGGTCTTTTTCTTTCGAGGCTCTTTGCAGATAATGGTATTTTGTTTTGTTTTATTTGTTTGTACGAAGGTTATATGTTAAGAAACATAACACAGGCAAACCATCTGAGAGCCTGCTAATCCGAATTGGTATCTTTAGTGATTTGAACTTGATTAGGAAAGTGAAAGAGAGACCTTAACTACCCCCTGTCTTTACTGTTTGCATTCCAATTTGTGTCTTGAAAGGGAAAAGAACATGGGTCGATTTCTTTCACTGCGTTCATGTGCCTATTACAGAAAATGGAAGTAGAAAGAAGCTGCTTAAGCTTCAAATAGTGATGGGCCTCTCAGTTTAGTTTTTCTTCGACATAGTAGCAATGCCTCAGTGCCACAGAGGTGATTTAAGTCTGGAGTGCATATTTCACCTCAGTTTTCTGTGAAAATCTCAGTCCCCTTCTTAGTCCCAGTCTGATTCTTGACCACCACTCTGTCTTATGCCCTTTTTAATCACTCATCTACCCTCAAGGTATGTGTCGTTATCATGGGTGATCTGATCTGGATATTCATAGTTGTACACTCTGTAAATCTTTCATATTTTCGTAGCTGAAATTGGAAAAATATGATATCAGATGACTCAGTGCTTGTTAACCACGTGTTTGGGGAGTTAACAGACCATTCCATTTAGTCCGAGGTTCATAACTGTCTGTTATGATCGTTTCTGTTAAGTAGTTTGATCGGAGGAGAGATAGAAAATGAAAGTTGTAATCATGGTCACTTCTGACTATATGCGATACAACTTTGCTAGGAGTAGCACTAGCAGATCATTTTTATTTTATGCTGGAAGTATCCTTTTAGATGTCAGGAAATAATTTTCTGTTTGCATCAAGGGTCTTGCTTATTTATCTGAGAGGATGAGTGCATATATAAATAGTTGATGTGCCCACTTCATGCTTACCATCAGCGACCTGTATGTTTGCAGATGCTGTACTTAGGTTCCTGATGTTGCTAATGCAGTAAAATTATAGTTATGTTTGTAGACGCTGTACTTGGGTTCCTAATGTTGCTAATACAGTAAACAGTAAAATTAGTGTTTAGTCGCACTGATATGTGCTTAAGAACTCGGTGCTTATGTTATAGACTTCCAATAGAGTACATCTTGAGCATCATTCTTGAAAGTTACTTCAGTTTTATCCCATTGACTGTTTCTTTTCAAGGCCAAAGCACTTGGAGTATTTTGCTTCAATATAATGAGTGCATAATGAGTGCATCTGGTTCTTCAACGTTACCAACGATAATCAGGGCAATACCAGCCTCCAAAGTATCTAAACGATTCAAAACATTGAACTTTAGTGCAGTTTTTAGGGTAGTTATCTACAAATTTTTGGACTTCAGTGAGGAAATCCATAATTCCATTACTCCGTAGTTTAGTTAGATGGTTGTACGGATGGGTCGACACAGTGAGGAAATCAATACTCCATGGCTTAGTTCTTAGTTCGATGGTTGTTCTCTACCTGTTTAATTAGCAAGTCCATAAATAGTCGGATTGTATAACTAAGATAAACTTGTCACCGAGTGGGAGAACACAAACCCACAGTAACAGAGTTGGCTGTAGCACTTACTGGAGGAAGTGTTCTGTTGGAGATCTTCATGGTAAATGTACAACCAGAACACCAAGTCTTGATCTGAAGATCTCCAACAAAACACGGTAAAACAAGATGTCACAAAGTTTAAGCCAGACTTATGTGCATTATAGACTATTTTCTGTTCTGCCACAGTTTTGTTGGGGTGCTTAGGGTTTTCAATATGCTGGGTGAAGAGTCTCAAGACCTTAAATTGGACAACTGAGTAAAAATGTTAAGCCTTTGTCGGACAATCTTGTTTTCGGGTGATTCTATCATGGTAAATGTACTGGCAGTATTGCTTGGTCAGAGTTACTCATGGATACAAACAAGATTTATGGGTCAAATTCAGACCCGTATTAATAGCACCGCCCGAGTCCCAATCTGCCCAATTGTGTTGCCAAAAACCAATATGCAGTCGAAATTCTAGCATTTATTAGGAAGAATTACAGACCAAATGGTAGGTTCATTGGCCAAAACCCAGTGTTTCATATTGTACAACTGAAAGAGGAAGATCAGCACAAATAGGATTACATTCAGATCTTTACCGACAAAAGAATGAATTTTTTTGTTTTTGTTTTGATCAATAACGAAAGAAAGAAATTAGTCTTGTGCGAGGGTAGTTTTTAATCGGATTTTGGAAAGGCCTTTGGCTGGTGCGAACTTCACTGCAATAACATCCACACGATTGATGTGCCTGATAAAAAATGAAACACATCACAATGTCTGAAGAAAATATCTTAGCGTCTAGTATGGACCAGTATACGGTATGAGCTGTATTTGTTTTTCAAAAATTACAAGAACAGGAAAAACTGTATTGTCCGGAAATAAGCCTCAAGCCTTGAACACTGCGCCTTCTCTAACCGTAAGCCAACCATGAAAGCGTCTCTAGTTTAAGCCAATTCAAAAAGTAATTTGCAATGATAAGTTGTTTGAATGACCTTGAGTCGTGTTGTATCCCGTCCTTCTGTGTTGACCACCTGCACTAGCTACCTGAGGAAATTTCCTACCCCTTCCATTATTGAGTACGGAGACAAACCTACACTCCTTAGCCCAAAGGGAACCTGATTGTAAACCAACATTGGTGAATGCAAGAGCACCACCAGATTTATAACACATTGCGCAATCAATCCCTAGACAGCTGTAGATATTCGGGTTGGATCCGAATATAGTCGCCCATATTGTATGTGGTAAGTCCGGTAAGGTTTTATATTCCTTAGGGTTTGGAACCTATATAAACATCTCTAGTATATGTGTAAAGGGTTACGTGATTCCACCGAAATTATACCCAAGTTTTACCATTAGAAAAGTGGTAGCTCTAACCCTAAAGAGAGTTACCATCTAGAGAAAAAGGTTTGAAGTTCTTAGCCTGTGAAACAAGTTTGTGCTCATCATTGGTGATTGTAGTACCTGCTAATCGTCGTGTTGGATCGTTGTTGTCATTTCTTCTTTGTTCCTTGTTTGTCCAAATCGGAGCTCAAGTTCAAGGTATGAACCGATGCCGCCAAAAGCAATCGTATAATCTACGATATTGGTATCGTGAGCTATTGGTTTTCTTTGCGTTTTCGTACTTGAAATCACATGCTTTATGTGCTTGAAAGTTTCTTGATAACATGATAGTATCTGATTAGGGTTCTTGTTGTTTTTTTTTTGGATTAAAAACCATTAATGGATGTATAAATATTTCGGATCTTGATAAGGGTGTTTTATTATGAAATATTTAATTGAGTATGTTCGTTATTGATTCAAATGATCTCCTGGAAAGTTTTGTATCGTTTAGACGTGTGATTTGAAAGATATAGCAAAACCCTAGTTTTATATCATGTTTGTGAGCAGTTGTTTGATGATTGTTTTGATGTATATATGTCGATCCATGTTAATTAAAATTAATATAGATAGATAGTGCTCTCTGAGAGCTTTCGTTTGACATATTATTTGCTTGAATCAGAGCTTGTATGAGTGAGATATCGTCTCCCAAAGTTGCTCACGCGCGTCTGTCTGTCTGCTGAAATTTGGAGAAGACGATGAGCGATGGCTGAGTTAAATCGGCGAGTCAACACGGTAAGAAATCGGCGAGTCAATAGTGTCCAAAATCGGCGAGTCAACTCGGTCCAGAATCGGCGATTCAGATCGCGGTTCGGACCGTGGTCAGCTCGCGGATCGGACTGGTGGGTCGGACCGCGGTTCCATTCAGTGGGTCGGGTTGCGGTCCAGACCAGTGGGTCAACTTGTGGTCCAGACCGGCGGTTCGGCTCTGGTTATTTGTTTTTCATTTTTCTCTATCTTGTGGTTGTCGGATCAACTCCAATTTTGGTACCCTAAGATTTTTCGACGCTCCGAATTCAATAAAACTATTTTCAGAACCTAATTAGATTCACATGATAGAGTTTCTTTGAAATTATGTGGTTAATCGCTTTATCCATAATAACATGTGAATGGCTCTATGTTGTGATTGTCTAATTTCTTTGATACACAACATGTATGGTGCTGGATTGATTTCATATCTTGCTGATTTGTATGTCCAGATAACATGTTGATTAGATAATCATCTTGGTTTGATAACATGTTTGATTGAATTATTATCTTGATTTAATATTAATAACATGTTAAAACAATTGAGTGGGAGGTTGTTTGGTTGAGTTTGTTTAATTCCCCAAAACCATTAACTTGTGCATATATATTAAATAGATGTAGAAAATATTACTTGTGGCGCGAGAGATGATTAGGAGTTTAACGATTTTTTCGATCTTGCGACTTGTAATGTTGTTTTGCTATTTATTTAGATTAATGTTGCAAAGTTATTTTTGAATGTGTATAGTGCCATAAGTTTAATATCCTTTTCTTATTTTTCGCATGCTATGTTAGACTAAATGGCTTCCAAGAACATCATTGCTGATTTGAACAAGGGTGAAAAACTTGATGGTGACAACTATAACATCTGACGCCAAAAGATCGTTTTTCTCTTGAATGATGATGGGCTGCAGGAAATAACTGAGCATGTGATACCTCGGCCTGAGGAGGGTACGACGGTTCAACACCGTCGCAACCTCGAGGCTTACCAGGAATGGATATTGACAATTCTAGTTCTTATGATGCTAATAAATCTATTTCATTAGTTGTGTTTTCCTCAGATGTTAATAATGATTCTGTGATTTGGCATGCTAGATTAGGTCATATAGGGCAAGAAAAGATGACTAGGTTAGCTAGAGAAGGTCTTTTAGGCCCCATCGCTAAAGTCTCCTTGCCTACCTGTGAAGATTGTCTTGCAGGTAAAGCCATTAGAAAACTATTTGGGACAACCAAAAAGGGCCTCCGAGCCTTTGCAATTAATTCATTCTGATATATGTGTCCCAATAAATGTTAAGGCAAGACATGGAGCCTCTTATTTCATCACTTTTATAGATGACTTTACGCGATATGGTCATATTTACTTGATATCCCACAAGTCAGAAACATTGGATTGCTTTAGACGCTATGTATGTGTTTATGGGTGAAAACTATTTCTGTCGGTTTTGGTAATTTGGGGTGTGTATGGATGAGAAATGAGTCTAAACCTTAAACAAATGCACACTGCAGGAGTGCTTGTAGGGTCGAGAAATCAAACGTGCAAAACCGGCCTAAACCAAGAAATGGCCGTTTCAGGACTTGTTTCGGTCACAAAGTGAAGGAGATGGGGTTGATCTTAGGGAGGAAGCGAAGAAGGTGTTGAGATTGTGAAGGTGTTGGCTATGTATGACTTGTATCGAAAGGTCGGGTGGCTTGCGGGATGTAAGCTATCAATTCCGTGTTTGAGTACGATTGTATCAACACTTGCCTCTGTTGTCTGGACTTGTTCTGTTCTTTGGAAATAGGGAGGAGAACCTATTTATACAAGTCATTTGAGCCTTATTCACGTCTCTCGTGGGAAGTGGAGGAAGTGGAGTGATGGAGTTGTGTGTTAGTGTTACACGACCAGTCGGCCCACTTCTCCTGTCATCACTAGAGTCCATGACTTCCGACACGTTCTTGTGATGGCGCGTTGCACTGGCGCATCTTGTAAACCGCCAGACCAATACCCCGATATGTATCCCCCGATTTGTGACATGATTGATATCTCGAGTGTGTGGATCGTGGGACCCACAGAAAGTAGCATGTAATGCTAGATTAAATAACTAAGTTATTTAGGAAGTCGATACTTGTGAAGTATCGTGTGTATTCTATGAAGGTACTGCATCATGGTGTGGTAAAGTGACGGGTGGTGATCACCATGACGCCTCACTGACTAATTAACTCTTGACCAGGGTTGTATAACCAAGCCGGTGAAGTTGGACGGACGAGATGATCTTTGAGACACTCATCTGCGACCGTTGATGGAATTAGGGTTTTTGAAGAGGTGCACAAGCATCACTCTTCAGCTTGGTCGAATCCAAGCTCAGGATACAATTTTGGCAGGGACGATCGTGCATGTGTGTAGACGACATGACGGTGTAGGCGCCCATACCTCATTGTCTCGTGAAAGTGTGATATGGGACACTCAATTCGTCCGGCGAAGTTGAGTGGTCGAGATCAATTTGCAATAGAAATCTGGTGCCGCAAAAGCCGCGCATCATGCCAACTTCAGGCGAGCGTTTCAAGACGACCAAGCCTGGTCGGTCTTGGCCGATCATCCCGGCGTGCATATGGTTGGATGGTGTACACACCTGTACTTCATTGTCCCATAGAAACGTGATCTAAGCCACTCAATTTGTCCGGCAAATTTGAGCGGTCGAGATCAATTTGTGGTTGGGAAGTGTGACCACGCCTAGCTTGGGCGTGCGAATCGAGGTGTACAACCAAGTTTGGTCTTGGCCGATCGGGTGTGGAGATAGGTGGGCCCGCAGTGATCATGTTGATACTTACCGGACCTGCTTAGTCTATTCCTGGACTCTTCATCCGAAGCGGGGAGAAAAGGGACGCTCGTGATCGCGACACAAACCCTAATTAGGTTTTCTTGGCCGTGTGTCATACCCGGTTTGGGGCGCACGAATCAAGACGACCAACCATAGTTGGTCTGGCCGATCGATCGGGTATGTAGGCGGGCCCACGATATTTGTGTTGACATGCTCTAGGCCCTTTGAATCTACATCTACACCCTCCATCTATGCATGCGGATATGGATGGTTGAGACTGATTTACGATACATGTAATGTGCCGCAAACCCTAATTTAGGGTTTTCCGTCCATACTGCTTTGGTTTGGACGGTTTGGCAAACTATGCCACCGTTTTGGGGAGGCCGACCATGGGGCCGCGTTGGGTCGGTGGTGAATATTCCAATACCTGCTAGGAGTCATGGATTTAATCTAAGCCATCCAATCATGATGGTGAAGTTGGATGGTCGTGATCGTTTCTGAGACTGATATGGTCAGTCCAGATTCAAATATGCTCAATCGGGCTAGTATAACACACCAAGAGTTGTATGCTCAATCGGGCTAGTGTTAAGTGCATATTTTGCATATATTTAGTGTCGAATCCATGCTAGTATTTGCTATATTTTCTTGCGAATTATTGTATATTACGTTTGTTTTCTCTTATTTATGTTTTGCTAGGTGAATCATCCATAAGAAGTGAATTTGCACTTAATTGTGCAATAAAAGAAGTTAGCTACAAACGGAGAATGGCCAAAGACCAAGTGGAACTCGTTTGAATCCATGAGTTCTTGTTATCATATCGAAGAGAACGAAAAGACGAGGCCAATGGCGAAAGAACGGGGTCATTCCGACATCGTATGAAGAATCTATAAGCATTTGAAGCGAGCCGAAGTTGTCGAAAAGAAGAGATAGCACAAATTGATGAAGGAGCCCACCTGAATTGCTCGGGGCAGCCACGAAGATGGCTGAAGCTGTCGGTTCTCTAAAGCGACAGAGTTGAATAGAGAATGTCGGCCATGGGAAGATGGTAGGCTGCAGTGATCGATGGAGAAGGTGCAGCGAGAGATGACTATTCGATTGTGCTTGTTGGGTGATGGAAAGCTACAGAGTTTGGTCTCAAACGAGTTGAACATGGAAAGAAGGAATGTGTTAATGCCATTGATGGCAATGATGATCGTGATTAATGTAAGTTGGTGAAGCTCGATAGTCTGTGGCAGAGTTTAATAGAGCTCGAGTGGGTTAGAACTGCAATGAGAAGATGATGCGGCTGCGACGATGGTGTTAGCAGTGGTGCTGCTATGATGAGTTCGAGCATAAGAGCAAGTTTGTATATATTTCGAAGCTGAGATAGAACTCTGGATACGAAGATCGGTATTGGTGTTGGATGCTATGGTTTGCCGGTGAAGAGAATCGAGATGAAATGAGAATGTTCAATGGGACATTTGGCGGACACGATGGAGGATTCTACAACGATTGTGGAAGGGTGTTGGACGAGTTTGGTTTCTTTGTACAAGGAAGAATTCTTTGTCGAGGAACTTGAGGATGGATTTGGCTGGACAGAGAAGATCAATATCTGCTAATGGCAGTGATGCTCGGGTTTTACTGAGGCAGAGAAGACAATGGTTGCAACTTCCATCGGTGGAGTCTGCTGCGAATGATGGCAGTGACGACAAGTATCAATGGAGTTCGTAATACTTCCGGAGAGCGAGACTGTTGGCTGAAAACGGAGAGTGATCACTGACGAAACAAGAAAAGAATGATAAGGAGATGCTGCTGATGAGAGTCGAGCTTGGCAGTGGACTCTCGCTTCTTACATTACCAGATCGAAGGCAGTGGTATTCGAAGGGAATTATTGGTAACCGTGGGTGATGGCAGGGAAGCTAATGGTGCAGAGATACTACAGATGAGAATGACGATGGAGCTGAGCTGTTAGGAGTTCAAACCGAGAATGGAGTCGAGCTTTGGATGACGCTATCTTGATTAAGCGAGAACGATCAATGGAAGAACGATGATGAGGCTGTATCTTTGCGAGTGATAGAAGAATGGGGTTCGCTGTAAAAATCTCAGAGAAGAGGGCTTGACTGGCATGGGAGTATACGGACTGAAGAATGGAGATGATTAAGCTCGAGTAAGAGCTTGATGGAGTTGATGGACCGGTTAATGATAAAGATGGATCTCGAGCTTTGCTGGGATACGTCAAATATAGAAGGAGCTGAGATAGAGTTGGAGTTAAGGGAAAATACAGATGAAAAGAAAACTCACGGACAGCCTGGTATACGTGAGTCACTGTTCGGAGAAAAATGAAAAGTCAGGGAAAAAAATATTTCACAGAGGCATGATTATCCGTGATTTTGACGGGAGAAAACCAAAGTTCAGGGGAAAAGTTTTTGCACGGATACATGACTGTCCGTGGATGAAGATGCCATGGATATTAAGGATTGGGCCTTTTGCAACCTGCACGAGCCCAATGGTTGTGTTAGCACATCTTTACACGGTAGTTTATGGAAGTGGTTTAGTTTGGTGCGTTTTTGGAAAGTGGTCACAACCTATTCGATCGGGATTCGACGCACGGGCACTTTTACAACTTGAAGACTATAAAAGAGAACTTCATAACCTAAAGATCCTTCTCTACATCTCATAATACATTTTCGTTCTTCATAAAATATTCTAGGGTTTACCCCTTTAGGGGGAAATCGAGAAACGGTGTAAACATGAGAGGCTAAACTTTATTGATTAAGGATGAATTCAATGTTCTAGCGTAAAGCTTTATTATTATACAAGTTTGTTTTGAGTTTTAATCATCTTATCGTTTGTTTTCACTACATCTAATTTTATGAGTGATTCTTAGATTGATTTGGGATGCATACTAGATTAGTCTATTAATTTTTCTATTGCTAGTATTGGGTTAGGAGATAAGTAATCGTCGAATAATTCATACACAAGTAGAAATCGCTAGACCTTGCTGAGGGATTCTGTGGAGAAATTGCGGGTGAATACAACACCAGCAAGTGGACCTTGAGCTAAGAGTTTAACTACTGGGATCAACCTAATTCACAAAGCCTAAGCGTTCGATCAGATGACACCTTAAGTGAGCTACTACTTGGTGGTTCGGTTGGATAGAATCTGATATTGGAGAGCTTCCGTATCCGTGGTAAAAGGAGTTTTGAGGATAGCACTGAGCTAGCTGCTTTCCTACGGTGGGGGATAATGGTTCTAAAGAAGATAGATAAGTATACTAATCCAGTTATCGCTTGGTAACGGCGAAGGATTCCTTGATCATCTCTTTCTTTTATTTGTTATTCTTTTTATTTCACAATAAAACAATCCCCCCTTTGTGTTTTATCTTATTTGTTGAACTAAATAACATATCAATTACACAGCTCTCTGTGGGAACGATCCTTACTACCGCTATATTACTAGTTAATTAGTGGGAAATATATTGATTAATTTGTTGTGGTTACGACACGCATCAAATTTTGGCGCCAGCTTGTGGGGAGCGGTTGTTAATTGATTTGTTATTTGTTTAACTTGTTTTTGTTTTTAATTTTTTTTTCTTGTGTTCTTGTGAGTCGTCATGTTTCCTTACGGACATAACATGTACGGAGCACAAGACCAATCATCATATTATAGTGGTAATCAATTTGGATTTCAATCTCATTCATGTAATAACTACCAACCATACCCTACGGAGCCTTATGGATACTCTCATACATATCAACAAACTTATGACGGGTATGTACGTGAGCAATCAAAGGGATGGGAGGATAGTTATGCTTACGATCGATTGTTTTCTAGTAATGTGCAGATGACAGAGATTTTGGAAAGACCTACTCCTCTTTATCATGTTCTTTCGTCATTTTATGTCAAAAGAAGAATCTGATCCGAAAATTTCGTCGTGAATAATGGCGGAAAACGTATTAATATCGAAAACTTTCTAAACAATATGATCGGTTAGAAGAAGATGGAGCATCGAAAAGACCCTCGAAGAAATCAACAAGGTAATCTGAACGGAACTTCAACGTCGTTGGGATATTGAAGATTATGAGGTTGACGAAGACTCTGATGAAGATGAGCAACCTTTGGAAAATCCTTGCAATAATGGTAATGTTATTTCAAATCCGGATCATAATAACGATCACTCGCCTATTCAAAAGGAGGAGAATGAATATGACATAACTTAGTTGTTATAAATGGTGTAACGTACTCAAACAAGGAGTAGGTCTTTTCTGATTTTGGAAAGACCTACTCCTCTTTATCATGTTCTTTCGTCATTTATGTCAAAAGAAGAGATACAGTCTGAAAATTTCGTCGTGAATAATGGCGGAAAACGTATTAATATCAGAAAACTTTCTAAACAATATGATCAGTTAGAAGAAGATGGAGCATCAGAAAAGACCCTCGAAGAAATCAACAAGGTAATACGAACGGAACTTCAACGTCGTTGGGATATTGAAGATTATGAGGTTGACGAAGACTCACGATGAAGATGAGCAACCTTTGGAAAATCCTTGCAATAATGGTAATGTTATTTCAAATCCAGGATCATAATAACGATCACTCGCCTATTCAAAAGGAGGAGAATGAATATGACATAACCGTTGTTATAAATGGTGTAACGTACTCAAACAATGATTTTAAGATTTGCACCAATGAACTAGAATTTCTAGGAGATGATTCCGATCCCGATGCCGAGGTTGTTGAAGATAATGAAATTGAGAATAAAACCAAATTGGTTGAAGTCGTGGAAGACCCAATTGAACTTTCCAAGGATTATAATGATGCTGAGATTTTGATTGAAGCAGAAACTAACGAAGAATGGCTAAATAGTTTGATAGAGGACCACGATACAAATGAGGTAAATAATTCATTGCAATTCTTTAAGAATGATGAGGATCATGTAATACGAGAGATTGTGGAAGGTTTGTCGAATTCTTTGCATATTTCTAAATCTTTTGATTCACATCACTTAGGATTGAGTATTTGCGCTTCTAAAATTCTTAAGGATTATTTTACTTCTAATTATCCACCACTTGATGTGTGTGATTCTAGCATTGTGCAGGTTCATCGAGAGGAACCCGAAGAAGTTCCCTTATTTTATGTTCTCTATCCACTTAGAGTGTAGAAAGGACTAAGTGTGGGGAAACTTTCAAGCTATAAAAATTTCATTATTCATATATTATGCTAATCATTGTGTGAAGTTGTTACTAGAATTGCAGATTATTTTTCTGGGCAGACTACCAGATTTTTGATTGTTGGTATATGGACGATAACAAGATAGTCGGGCTGACGACTTTAAACCAAGCGCTTAATGGGAGGCAACCCATAGGTTTTGTATTTTAATCTCTTTTATTTTTTGTTTTTATTGTTTTCATATCATATTTGCATCCCCATGTTTAATTTCATTGAATCCGTAATCTATCTTAGAAGAATATTATGACGAATACCTTTTCGTCAGAAAAATTCAGACTGCACGTAGTTCATTCCAGAGACCATAAATGTCAGACCGTTTATCGAAACACTATGCCCTTTTGACACTGTGTAGAAAACACGTAGATGAACAACTTTTGTGAAATGGAGTTTTTCTAAATTCCTTACCAATTTGTACAGTTTTTGCGTTTTATCTGCTGTTACGTCAGAATTCAGAATTTTCAGTTTTACACATTGAGGACAATGTGAAGTTTAAGTGTGGGGGAGTCTTTTGCATATAGAGTTTTTAGCATTTTTGAGTCAAAATTTTCAAATTTTTTGTATGTATTTGAATAAAACCTCCAACTTGTAGAGATTTTAGAGTCACTAGCATACTTCTAGGTATGTTTACATAGAGATTATGACCGACATAACTTAACTTGGAAGTGTTAGGGAACTACGTTCGGATTTCTTATGAATTGGAGTGTTAAATAATGGATTTAATCATGCCGATGATGCAAATTAGGAGCAGGGAGAAATGCATTATTAGAGTTGCTGATCAATCATTAGTGGAGACTACCTATTTTCAAATCAACAGAGGCACCATACCAAATTTCTTTGTAGCTGACTAAAGAGCTTTCTTTTGAGTGTGTGTCACCGTACGTTAATTCCGGGTAGAATGGTGAGCTACCCAACTTCACACTATATTCAGCACTATTTTTGATCTCTTGAGTGCTAATTTTGTCAATCATGACGGTGACGTCTATAGACGAAAACCACCTTCTTGTAGTTTGATTTGCAGTTAGCACCATTCTCTATCTCACCAACAAAAGGTCCATAGAAACATCATCATCATCAACAAGTGGAGCAACATCAAAATCTACAAGGAAAGTTGAATACGTTTGAGGTTTACAAGCAACAATACGAGTAAGAGCAAATTTCATATCCAAGTAAAGCAACATACAATGAGCAGATTTTTATATAAATGTTGGAGACTTACACATAAGGAGCGGAATTATATATCTAAGTATGAAGACTTATTTACTAGAGCGAAGAAAATCAAAAGATGAGAGTTATTGAAGTTTATGATACAAAGACAATACAAGTTGTGAAGATCAAAGTGGTAAAGTACTTCTTTCATGGCCATGTTATTTTAATTTCGTTATTATTTTTGTAGTTGCAATCTTTGTTAAAAAAAAAAAAAAGAAAAAAAAATATACAAAAAGAAAAAGAAAAAGAAAAAAAAAATAGAAAAAGAAAAAGAAAAGAAAAAGAGAAAAGAAAAAAAAGAGACAATACAAAAAGATTTGCATTTAAGTTGTTATTTGTTCAATAAGGCCATGGGGAAGAAAAATCTATAAGGAAGTATCAAGCAATAAGGAAATTGAAGAGAATGAGTTATAAATTGTCAGAGTTCTACGAAGTTCAAGAGTTTATCATCAACAGTTGAAGACCGAAGACGAATACCAAAAAGATGAAGAAGACGAGCCGAAGGAAGACGTTTCTATTGGATGTTGTGAGAGTGGTGTTATCATCATTGCAATCAGATGTGAAGGTGGTAAGTACTCTCATCCTTGCTATAGTGGTTGATTTCCTTTCGTAGAGATCATCAGAAAAAGTCTTTTATTTTTCACGATTTTGTGGAGTCTCCAGAAATTATTTCGGAAGGTTTCCTTCCCACCATTCAACGTGTGTAGGATCTCTCTCTTCATTCCTACCTGCACACATGTGAGACCCATAAAAAAAGCCGTCTTATTGAGTGCAATTATCATAAAATCCTTTTAAGTGAGGGCGAAGTCGAGGCGAAATGCTTATTGATCGCTCTCAAACACGCATTCTCTCATTATGGTGTGGTTATTTCTCACTCAAGATTTAAGAATGAATATGTTCTTTGGTATTTCTAACTTCTTATTACTAGCATGCGAAACTCTATGTCCTCATAGCTCTTTGGATGCGTGGGAAGGCTGGAACAGCTTTGAAGTTGGAGCAGGTTTTGTGGGTATATCTCTGGTAAACCCTCACGAGACTATAACTCGTCCACTAGGGACACCTAGGGGTTTAAAGGCCTGTTCTTCATGCTAAGAGTAACCGTATCCTCGGCGATATGGAGTTGTTGTATTTTAGATAGTTTGCTCGAGGACTAGCAAAAGCCAAGTGTGGGGGAATTTGTTAAGTGCATATTTTGCATATATTTAGTGTCGAATCCATGCTAGTATTTGCTATATTTTCTTGCGAATTATTGTATATTACGTTTGTTTTCTCTTATTTATGTTTTGCTAGGTGAATCATCCAAAAGAAGTGAATTTGCACTTAATTGGGCAATAATGAAGTTAGCTACAAACGGAGAATGGCCAAAGACCAAGTGGAACTCGTTTGAATCCATGAGTTCTTGTTATCATCTCGAAGAGAACGAAAAGACGAGGCCAATGGCGAAAGAACGGGGTCATTCCGACATCGTATGAAGAATCTATAAGCATTTGAAGCGAGCCGAAGTTGTCGAAAAGAAGAGATAGCACAAAATTGATGAAGGCGCCCACCTGAATTGCTCAGGGCAGCCACAGAAGATGAACTGAACTGTCGGTTCTCTAAAACTGACAGTTGAATAGAGAATGTCGGCCATGGGAAGATGGTAGCTGCAGTGATCGATGAAGAAGGTCTGGCAGAAATGACTATTCGATGGTGCTTGTTGGCTGATGGAAAGCTACAGAGTTTGGTCTCAAACGAGTTGAACATGGAAAGAAGGAATGTGTTAATGCCATTGATGGCAATGATGATCGGGATTAATGTAAGTTGGTGAAGCTCGATAGTCTGTGGCAGAGTTTAATAGAGCTCGAGTGGGTTAGAACTGCAATGAGAAGATGATGCCTGCGACGATGGTGTTAGCAGTGGTGCTGCTATGATGAGTTCGAGCATAAGAGCAGGTTTGTATATATTTCGAAGCTGAGATGGAACTCTGGATACGAAGATCGGTATTGGTGTTGGATGCTATGGTTTACCGGTGAAGAGAATCGAGATGAAATGAGAATGTTCAATGGGACGCTAACAGACACGATAGAGGATTCTACATCGATTGGGGAAGAGTGTTGGACGAGTTTGGTTTTGCTGTACAAGGAAGAATTGCTGTCGAGGAACTTGAGGATGGATTTGGCTGGACAGAGAAGATTAATATCTGCTAATGGCAGTGATGCTCGGGTTTCAGCGAGGCAGAGAAGACAATGGTTGCAACTTCCATCGGTGGAGTCTGCTGCGAATGATGGCAGTGACGACGAGTATCAATGGAGTTCGTAATACTTCCAGAGAGCGAGTCTGTTGGCTGAAAACGGAGAGTGATCACTGACGAAACAAGAAAAGAATGATAAGGAGATGCTGCTGATGAGAGTCGAGCTTGGCAGTGGACTCTCGTTTCTTACATTACCAGATCGAAGGCAGTGGTATTCGAAGGGAATTATTGGTAACCGTGGGTGATGGCAGGGAAGCTAATGGTGCAGAGATACTACAGATGAGAATGACGATAGAGCTGAGCTGTTAGGAGTTCAAACCGAGAATGGAGTCGAGCTTTGGATGACGCTATGCTGATTAGCAGAGAACGATGCTGGCAGTGACGAGACTGTATGCTGGCAGTGATAGAAGAATGGGGTTCGCTGTAAAAATCTCAGAGAAGAGGGCTTGACTGGCATGGGAGTACACAGACTGAAGAATGGAGATGATTAAGCTCGAGTAAGAGCAGTGGCAGTGACCGTTAATGATAAAGATGGATCTCGAGCTTTGCTGGGATACGTCAAAGATAGAAGGAGCTGAGATAGAGTTGGAGTTAAAGGGAAAATACAGATAAAAAGAAAACTCACGGACAGCCTGGTATACGTGAGTCACTGTTCGGAGAAAAATGAAAAGTCAGGGAAAAAAATATTTCACGGAGGCATGATTATCCGTGATTTTGACGGGAGAAAACCAAAGTTCAGGGGAAAAGTTTTTTTTTGCACGGATACATGACTGTCCGTGGATGAAGATGCCATGGATATTAAGGATTGGGCCTTTTGCAACCTGCACGAGCCCAATGGTTGTGTTAGCACATCTTTACACGGCAGTTTCTGGAAGTGGGTTAGTTTGGTGCGTTTTTGGCAAGTGGTCGCAACCTATTCGACCGGGATTCGGCGCACGGGCACTTTTACAACTTGAAGACTATAAAAGAGAACTTCATAACCTAAAGATACATCTCTACATCTCATAATACACTTTCGTTCTTCATAAAATATTCTAGGGTTTACCCCTTTAGGGGGAAACCGAGAAACGGTGTAAACATGAGAGGCTAAACTTTATTGATTAAGGATGAATTCAATGTTCTAGCGTAAAGCTTTATTATTATACAAGTTTGTTATGAGTTTTAATCATCTTATCGTTTGTTTTCACTACATCTAATTTTATGAGTGATTCTTAGATTGATTTGGGATGCATACTAGATTAGTCTATTAATTGTTCTATTGCTAGTATTGGGTTAGGAGATAAGTAATCGTCGAATAATTCATACACAAGTAGAAATCGCAAGACCTTGCAGAGGGATTATTTGGAGCAATTGCGGGTGAATACAACACCAGCAAGTGGACCTTGAGCTAAGAGTTTAACTACTGGGATCAACCTAATTCACAAAGCCTAAGCGTTCGATCGGATTACACCTTGAGTGAGCTACTACTTGGTGGTTCGGTTGGATAGAATATGATATTGGAGAGCTTCCAGGTATCCGTGGTAAAAGGAGTTTTGAGGATAGCACCGAGCTATTTCGCTTTCCTACGGTGGGGGATAATGGTTCTAACGAAGATAGATAAGTATACTAATCCAGTTATCGCTTGGTAGCAGCGAAGGATTCCTTGATCATCTCTTTCTTTTATTTGTTATTCTTTTTATTTCACAATAAAACAATCCCCCTTTGTGTTTTATCTTATTTGTTGAACTAAATAACATATCAATTACACGACTCTACTGTGGGAACGATCCTTACCACCGCTATATTACTAGTTAATTAGTGGGAAATATATTGATTAATTTGTTGTGGTTTACGACACGCATCACTAGTATAACACACCGAGAGTTGTAGCTTTGTACGGGTATTTCGTACATGCTTCATTATTAATGCTTGGAGGTTCGTGTTGCTCTGCTGAGAACAACACTCAGTCGTCATGCCGCACCAGTAATGAGTACATGAAATACAAGGCTGGTCATGCATTAATTAATAATGCCGTAAATTCACAGGGTATATGGGATTGTTGCCACATGCTCCATTCTAGGTGAATTAGTAAAGTGAAGAAGTATTCATCACTTATTAATGGCTTTATCTTTTGCAAGATGTCAGCGCATAATTTTGGCTTTTACAATTTTAGCCTTAAATGAAAATCCACCATCAAAAGTATGCGAAGTGGAAAATCAACTAAATAAGAGCATTAAGGCTCTCAGAACTGACCGTGGCCACGAGTATCTATCTGACCTATTCAAAGGGTATTGTGAGGAAAAAGGGATCTTGAGACAATTGATTATTCCGATTACTCCGCAACAAAATGGTGTAGCAGAGAGAAGGAATCGTACTTTGTTAGACATGGTTAGGTCAATGATGGCGCAAGCTCATCTTCCTATTTCTTTTTGGGAGATGCGTTCGACTCGCCGCCTATGTCCTTAATCGTGTGCTTTGAAGTCGGTACCTTCCACCCCTTATGAATTATGGATCGCGAAAAACCCGAATTGGGTAATTTGCGACCATGGGGTTCATTTGCTTATGTACACAACAGTTCTCATCGGTATGGGAAGTGGGCCCTCGAGCGAAAAAGTATCTTTATCAGATATTCTGATCACTCAAAAGGCCATGTGTTCATTGGTGAGCATCCTGATGCAACTGTAACTAAGATTAAGTCATGTGATGCAGATTTCATTGAATAGGATTTTCCTAGAAGGAACGAGGTAGGGGGAGATCTTAGCCTCTTTGAGGTGGAAGAGTCAATGGAAGACACATCAATTCGTCTAGTTGAGAATAGCGAAGAAATTCCTCGTTCTCCTAGGGAAAGTGGGAGTGTTCCACCGATAATGGATTGGCTCCATCGAATAAGGAACCCCAATCTCGGAGAAGTGAACGTGGAAAAGTCCCTCGTCGTCGTTTTCGGATTGAGGGGGAAAGTTTGGGTTTGCTCACATGATGACGCATGACCTAAGAATTTCAAAGAGGCTATGTCATCTCCTAAAAGGGAAAAATGGATTATTGCATCGAAAGAAGAGATATAATCAATGAGGATTAATGGTGTGTGGCAATACGTTGACCTTCCCAGAAGGACGCAAGGCTATTGGAAACAAATGGGTTTTCAAAGTCAAACGCAATGCGGATGGTTTAGATGAAAGATATAGGGCTCGCCTTATGGCGAAAGGCTACACCCAACATGAGGGTGTTGACTACGAGGAAACTTTCTCCCAGTGGTGAGAATTGCCTCGATACGCCTTATGCTAGCTATTGTCGCACATGTGGATTTGGAACTTCATCAAATGTATATTAAGACTGCATTTCTCAATGGAGAACTAGATTAGGAAATTTACATGGAGCAACCAGAGGTCTTCGTGATTAAAGGTCAAGAGCGCAAAGTTTCCAAGCTCCAAAAATATATTTATGGCCTAAAACAATCATCTAGATAATGGTATTTAAAATTTGATCGAGCCATTGGTTCCAATGGGTTTACGATGATAGAGGAAGACTATTGTGTGTACGTTAAACGGTCCGATAAATGTTTCCTTATCTTGTCCTTATATGTTGATGATATCCTTATAGATGGAAGTAACATGGAAATTGTTGTCGCCACAAAAGAGTGGTTGTCCTCAACTTTTGAGAAGAAGGACATGGGAGAAGCAAGCTATGTTCTCGGGATTAAGATCTTTAGAGATCGTTCAAAGAGACTTTTGGGTATGTCACAAGAGACATACATTAAAAGGGTTCTTGAGCGATTTCACATGAAAGATTGCAAGCCCATAGACACACCAGTTGCTAAAGGTCAAAACTTAAGCCTTGAGATGTGCCCTAGTACCCTGAAGAGAAAGACCGGATATCGCGGGTACCCTATTCCAACGCAATTGGGAGCCTGATGTATGCTATGATGTGTACCCGACCTGATATATGCTATGCCATTGGATTAGTTAGTCTGTACCAGTCGAATCCCGGTTTTGAGCATTGGCAAGCAATCAAGAGGATACTGAGGTATCTCAAAGGGACGAGCGACCTCATGCTAGGCTACAAGGGTTCAAATCTACGTCTCAGTGGTTATTGTGATGCTAACTGGAATGGCGAAATGGGAGAGCAAAAATGCACATCAGGATATGCTTTCTTGCTGAATGGCGGGGCCATCAATGGAGTAGTAAGAAACAGTCAATTCTCGCTATGTCATCAATGGAATCTGAGTTTGTAGCTTGCCAAGTTGTAGTACAAGAATCTAATTGGTTAAGGAAGTTCTTTGAAAGTTTTGAATTTGTCACTCGCTCATCGATGCGGTGAAAATTCACACCGATAGCACATCAATGATTGCTTATGCAAAAGACCCAAAGTACCATGGAAAGACTAAGCACATTGATAGGAGGTGTTGCTTTATTAGAGCTGCTCTTGCGAAGAAAGAAATAGTTTTGGAGTACATACCTACAGAATTGATGATAGTTGATCCCCTTACTGAACCTATACCAAGAGATGTTTTCTTGTCTCATGTTAGAGCGTTAGGTTTACGTAGATGGTAATGGATGTCTCTATATTTATTTCATTTTATTTTTAAAAACATGATGATCGTAGATGCATATGTTTTATGGATATTTATTAATAATCAATACAATTTGATAATGGATCATTGTTATGATTAATTATTTACTTATGGGCATGGATATACACGCTGACATTAGTGCATAAAGAATGCATTATGTTAAAACTTGATTAATATGTCACCAGGTATGGACTGGCTTACTCACATAAGCAGTCACATTTTGGCGCTAAGGAGAGCGAGAAAAGATGATATGATGCATCTTGGCAATACCAAGATAAGATCTATATAATGAAGATCGATGATGAATATACCTACTGTTCATCATACCTTAAAGGATAGCCAAATAAGAAATCTCTTTCACGACGCTTGCTGAAAGCAAGCAGTTAGAAATTTTGGATTAGGCGCAAGAGTTGCGACTAAGTCAAGATTTGTAGAGTGTAAGAGTTTGTGACATATACTTGTGTAGACAAGTAAAACTCCACTCTAGCGCATTTGTATATTATGCGTGCTTGCGACCAGTACGGAGGTGTGAAAATCGTTCCCTGCTTTTCTCACCATGTGAGTCCGTATTATAATTAGATTATACACAGGTAACCTTACGACTTTTGACTTTGTTATTAAGTAAAGATTTGATGATTGCTACTTGAGTATGTGTCATGTGGCCATGGATGATCCGGCTTAAATGGTACATATCCTGGGAAAGCGATTGATTACGAAACTTCATGGCAATAGGGCGAGAGGAAGGTCATCAAACTCATGAATATTTATATTCACAGTCGACAACTTGAGTTGCCTTGTTGGAGTTGCAACACAAGTGTGAATGTATTTACAATAAGCTAGCATGAGGGTTAGACTAGCTCTACGAGGGATCAGAGTATTCTAGACCAATGGGATTTTGATGGACCTAGGATACTACGAGATACAAACATTTTTTTTTAAAGGGTTGATGTCTCTATGCCGACTCATATTGAGCTGCTAGTATGGAGCTCCCAAAATGCAAGTACCTCGATGGTCGCACGGGCTATTTACTAATATGAACTTTTCTTTCCTATGGTACAATCCACACACACTATGTGCGAGTGGGAGATGTTAGATATTCGGGTTGGATCCGAATATAGTCGCCCATATTGTATGTGGGAAGTCCGATAAGGTTCCATATTCCTTAGGGTTTGGAACCTATATAAACATCTCTAGTATATGTGTAAAGGGTTACGTGATTCCACCGAAATTACACCCAAGTTTTACCATTAGAAAAGTGGTACCTCTAACCCTAACAGAGAGTTACCATCTAGAGAAAAAGGTTTCAAGTTCTTAGCCTGTGAAACAAGCTTGTGCTCATCATTGGTGATTGTAGTACCTGCTAATCGTCGTGTTGGATCGTTGTTGTCGCTGCTGTTGTTCCTTGTTTTTCCAAATCGGAGCTCAAGTTCAAGGTATGAACTGATACCCGCTTCCACTTAATCGTATAATCTCTGATAACAGCCATAGGAACTGTTGCTTTTGGATCATTAATCAATCCAAACTCTTGAACAACTTTAAGCCTTCTATTCTCCACTAGTTAGTACCCCCAATAGAAACACTGTTTGTAAGACATTGGTTTCGATCTCATGATCAAAATTAAACATACAATTAATCTATGTGTTTACAACATTCTTCCATCTTCTTCTGTTCAAGTAGTAAAGAGCACCTAGTGAAAGAAAGAGCAAAGCCTAGTGAAATTCGACCTAAATGAGACGGTTTTTATTTTGTATCTAGTAAAGAGCTTCTAGTGAAATTTGACCTTCAAACCAAAGGGTGTTGAAGACCCTTACTGCCGTAGGTTTTAGACCAGAGTCATGTCCGATGTAGTCAATTACCGATTTCGGTCCCTCTCGGTCGGTATCGAGATACTGGGACAAATATTTCTCGAGGAGATTCTCGGTGAATCCTCAGAGTAACTATAGATATTTCGTTTTCGTTTCATTTTTACCTATAGTATGTATATTGAACGTTTTTGACACATTACACCTGTTAAGTTGTGTGCAAATATAAAATACCGCCAATTTTTGAAAAGAGAAACAAGTTTTCATTGAAAATAGTAGAACACCCGTGATGCATGCAAATTTCAAACTGGAAACAAATGAGAAATAAACTTCAATCTAAGATTCCTGTCAATTCCGGCCAATTCCTGCTTAATTCCTACCGACTCAACGAGATTTCTGGCCAAATTCCGTCTTGGCGAAATCAAATATTTCGTTACTTTGAGTGCCTAAATTCAGAGCAAGATCTAGGCCGAGATGACTACATTCGTCATGTCACCAATTCTCAAACAGAAACGGCCTCGTACGGCTGACTCAGTTTTAGTTAAGAATCATACTGAGCATATATGATAGGTATCTAAAAACACCTAATTTACTATTTAGTAGTTACACTTTCTTTTCTATTTTTCTTGTGAATTATGTACTTTACGCGTGTTTTTGAGTTATTAGGTACGGGAATCGCACGGAGGAAAGAAGAAGAAATTATCCAATTTGAGCAAAAAGGGCGAAATTGTCATCTCACGGAGCAAGTGATATATGGAGTGACCCAAGGTTAAGGGACAACCCTCTTTTGGAGAAGTATTAAATGACAGCCAGCAAATGTTAAGGGGCTGCCAGCTGGGTATCCCTTATCAAGGTGACTGGACACTGGGTATAACCTTACTCCCATAACCCCTTATCCATTTCATTTGAGTGGTTATATCCACACTCTATTCTTACACAAACCCTAAGATCGAGAGGGCTCTTTGTCCGAGAGAGATGAAATGGGTGGTGGTGAAAACAAGCTTTTGCTGTGATACTGTGAAATCGAGAGAGATGGAAGCTTTTGGTTTGAATCCGCCGTTGATGAATAATAATTCGAGGATCTGAGGCTGATGCAGTGATTGAGAAGAAGGATTGATTTGAACCTGAGAAAGATGGAAGATGGGTTAGGGTTTGATTCAACAGGGGAGATAGGATTTGTTGGTGGTATGTGAAGAGTGATTGCAATCGAAACAGATAGGTGATGAACAGAGAAGAAGAAGTTGGGTATGAAAAAACTGGAAGAAAGAAGATGGAGGTTGCTGTGTTGTTCGATTGAGAAATTGAGGGTTTATGAAGAATTGTAAGATGGGTTTAAGCTGGTTGGAGGATCGAACAACAAAGTATGTGAACTGTTAGCTTGAAATTGATTTAGGGTTTTGAATTTGGTGACTGTGGT
Organism: Papaver armeniacum; assembly: GCA_023531295.1. NCBI lineage: Eukaryota > Viridiplantae > Streptophyta > Magnoliopsida > Ranunculales > Papaveraceae > Papaver > Papaver armeniacum. The sequence continues at coordinate 629,348 of JAJJWW010006488.1, forward strand.
CGAGAATTGCAGAAGCGAAGCAATTGTAGGAGTGATATCAGGTTGCAGTTGCAGGTGAGATGTTGCTACCATTGTTCACATGGCAGTGCTGTAGAAGATGGGTTTTGTGATGATGTTTGCTGCTGATAAACAAAGGCGATGGAACTGAACTCAGGGAATGTAGATGGTGTTGCATTGGTTGCAATTTGAGGTTTTTGGTGGGAAATTGTGCAGTCAGGCATGGCAACAGATCTGGTGGTGCTGTGTATGAAGCTACAGATAATGGTGTTGTTGTGTTGGTGGTACAAATGTTGATTGCAATTAGGTCTGGTGCTCTACAGTTTCAAATGGAAAACAAGAGAATTGAGCGCTTGCAAGTGCTAGTGGTGTTGAAAGTGCTACCTGTGTTGGCTTTGAGATGGTTCTTTATGAAGAAATGGATGTATTGCAGTACAGAATTGGTATTAGTTGAATTAGAGGAGCTGGTGGAGATCAGATGTAGTTGTTGCTGTTGGCCTGAGATTGAAACTGGTTCAGGTGAAGCTGGTGGTAATGGAACTGCATTTGGCAGAGAGGGGTTTGAGGTTTGAACTCATGCCATGAAGAAATTGTATGGAGCTCTGGCCAGATGGGTCTTGAAGCAGATGGAGCTAATGGGTAAATCAATGATGGTGGATTAAGAGGAATGGGTGTTTGAGCAGATGCCAGCTTAAATGAAGATCTGATTGAGGCAGTGCAGGTGTTGCTCTGAAGTGGTAGCTGAAAAGATTGCAGGCTTGACAATGAATTTCAGGTGAAGCTGTGAATTGAACTTGGATTGTCCTGGCGTGTATTGCAGGCTAAGCTTAAGTGAATTTGCAGGGAAGTGCTGATGTTACAGGGATGTCGCTATGGACTGTAGTGGAGAGGCGAGGTTGTGTTGTGGAGCTGTTCTTGCAGATGAAGACTACAAGAGTTGATTCTGGTGCTCAAATGGCCTGAGATGAACTAATAAAGCTGTGATGATGAGCAGGTCAGGTGGGAATGTTGCCATGAGCTGCAGGCCAAGTAACTGGTGCTGTTGGTGGTTGAGTCTTGACAGATTGGAGCTGAAATTGGTGGTGCAGGCAATTGTAGATGATGATGTTGTCTCAGGTGGTGTCTTTGGAGCTGTAGGTGGATCACTGAGGTGAAGGTTATGACTGAGACTAGTGCTGTGATGGGCAAGAGCTACAGCTGAAATTGCAGAGATTGAGATGTTGGGAGTATCAACTGGTTCAGTTGACATAGCTTAGTGCAGGCCAAGATGGCTGGAAAGGCAGCTCTGAAGCACAAGGATGGTGCATCATTTAGAGTGTGGCTCATGCAAGATGGCCTGGCCTGACCTGACTCACCCTGACTTTCCCTGACTCGGTCTGACCGAGTTGACCCGCCGATTTGACCCGTTGACTCACTGATCCGGTGACCGGGTGGACTTTGCCGGTCACCTGAACTGTTTTCCGGCGACTTTTCCGGCCAAGTTCCAGCCACAATACCAGATTTCCGGTGACCACTTTTGGGACATATTTTCTACATGGGTTTCTCTTTCTTATGGGCTTGGTGGATTTTCATCTAATGGACTTTGAAGACTAGACCTAATTTTAGAAGTTGGAGAAAAGCTATAAAAGGGAAAGTCTTCTACAACTTAAAGATTATCATATATCTTATTCTTGGAGTTTTGGAGGAGAAGGCGACTATGGTTTGCTTCCAATTGTTTTTCATCTTCTTCATTATTTTATTGCTTAATATTGATTATGATGAACTCAAAAGCTATGAGTAGCTAAACAAATATTATTGGTTATGGGATAAAAGTTGATTTCTCAACATGTTTTTGAATCTATGAATTAGTTTTGTCTCAGTAATTTATTGTTTGTGATTCACAATTAATAGTGTTATAAGAATTGAATACTTGTTAGGTTGAGTCCGGAATCAATCCGATTTGCGTTCATCTCTAGAGCTATATTAGGGTTTTCAATATGAAAAAATTGTTTATCCCTGATTCTAAGTAGCATAATTGTGGGTAGTGCTTGTAGTGATATATCCTACTAGTCACAAGTGAATCATAACTTTTGTTAAAACGTTTAGTGTTTTTACACATTCGTTTGCATTGATTAGTCTTATTCCATAAAACTTAATGCTTGTAGGGAGTTAAACTTAATTGTGCTTTTACACTTTAGGTTGCTTTCTATGAAGAATTCACATATGCATCTTTTAATGTGGTTGTGATGAAATCAGGGAATTAACGGGTTATACTTGCGATCAAGGTATCCTAGGACTTTTAGTAAATACGAGATTAAAATACCAATTCTAATCATTGATGAAAACACATGTTTGTGAATGATACTATCCCGTGACCAATATCTTCTCCTTATTGATTACTCCAATTATTTATTTTGCTTTCAATTACTTTTATTTCTTAGATAAAACAAACATCCCCCCCTTGGTTACTTTAGAAACTGAAATTTTATAACAACGAAAGCCTCTCTGTGGATACGAACTCTTTCTTATCGCATACTATATTTATATCTAGTTGATTGAGAAAGTGAAATTAATTTTGACGGATTGACAACCGACCAATATACACGAGTCAAACCGATTCATAGAATTTCCTTTCCCCTTTCGATTTCTTAACTAAAAAAACCACCACATCAGAATTGAACCCAGGACCAAATATCATATGAGTCGAACCGATTTAAAAAATTTGTTTCCCCCCTTTTAATTCTTGATCTAAAAAGGGAAAAATACGGTTTAGTCCAAATTCAGTTCAAAAGTACGGTTTAGTCCAGCCCAAGTCAACTAGGTACAGACTAGTCCTTTTTTTATTTGAAATATGGAAAGTACATAAATGACCTTCCTGATTTACAATTCAGTCCAAATGTCTACATTTTAGTCCAAAATGACTAATGATGATGTCAGCAACTTTAAATAATATAAAAGTAACTTTAAAACAATTTACCTTTCAAACAGTTCGTCCAAAATTCACAAGCTTTATATATTCCGAAAGCTTTTTACGAGATCTACAAAAAGAGTACCATATGACTATATAATTTTCATTTTTAATTTTTTTTAATTAAAATTGGTGTACAACTATGTACACATCTGCAAAAACCCAGAAAATCAAACAAACATCCATGATTGCCGGACTCCCACTCTAGTCTACACATACTGACAAAAATATCAACAACACCAAGCAGTTAACCTGCATCAAGTACAAAGCAATAAACATAAGAAATCGCAGCTTGAAAAAGAAGTGATTATCCTTTCACCAACCACCACATAATTAAGAAACAAAGCAAGAAAACGATCAAAGTACAAATATTAGACAGTTTATCGACTAAGAGAGATAAAATCCATGTGGGCCTAACTGCACAAACTTAATTTGTCTTCAAAACATCTTAGTACAGTGATTTATTGCACTATACTGAAAATGAGATTACTAATGAACCTATTTCCACTTTCCACAGATCTATCACTAGTGCTATTGAATCAATAATAAGGGTAAAAAAGGTTTCCACAATCATATATGTACAGGGAGTTAGTTTTACATAGGTTTGCATGGTTCCTGGTTAATTAATCGTCTTCAATAGAAGAAATTTCAGTTGGGGTTAACTTAAAGGTGAATAAGTAAAAAATCATATAAAAAAAAAAACGTAGAGAATAAGATAAAAGAAAAACATGAGAAATCTTAGGTCTTGAGCTATTAAAACCTGATAACAATCAACATTAAAAAAATAAAATACAAATCCACAAAAAGATACTATTAGTTTCATATTGAAAAAAATAGTCAATGTTTGCAAAACCCGTGATATCGAAACATGGCAAGTGCAATCCCAATACTTACACAGAACAAACAGTATATCCATGAGAAGGGATAATGGTGTACAACGATATACTCTACAGTTAACCAGAAAATTCAACATCCGTACTCACAAAACATGCATTATATCCATGAGGCGGGACAATAGTGTACAATTACGTACACATCTACGAAAAACTAGCAAAATCCAACACATACCCATAAAAAAAATGTCATATATCAATTAGGCTATAACATGGAAATTCAGACGGATTTGAACCATCCAAAAAAAAAAAAAAAAAAAAAAACAACCATGTGTACACCTTAATAATAAGTACGTATGCAACTATGTGCACATCAACAATCAACAGACGTACAACTATTTACACATTAACAATCAACATATATACATGGGGAATCAACATGTGGACAACTACATTTCTCATTTGATAACTGATGGTAACAATGAATCACTAAATTTGTAATAAAAATAATCATGTCAATGCTACTGATATATGTTTTACTAACGACTGAATGCCATAATAATCAGAATAATCTAAGGGTTCAACCAGCATCCACATCAAAAGTTTTAACATATGACATAAGCAAAGTACAAATAAAAAAAAAAAAAAAAAAAACTATACCAATCCTAAGTCAACATATTTCTCATAATACCAACATGCTTAGCACCGAAAACTACTAGATATAAGAAGCAAAATTGTGAATAATGCGCTAAAACAAATTCATACCAGCAAACGAACCAAAGTTTCCCTTCCTGAAAAATCATTCACATGCTACAAACCAATTGAAACATACTAGAGTTAAATACACCTTCCACAACACGAAAAATACAATACCAACAAAAGAAATAAGAACCATAATTTTGATACTTATAATAATCGTATCATTGAATGAAGCAAAGATCCGATCAACATCAAAAACAAACTCTCCATCATGTTCAACAGATCCATGAGAACAATCTATTCGTGGGATCTCTAACCTTCCTCCTTGAGTACAAAAATCCACACACAAAAAATCAGTATGTGTACAACTATGTACACATTAATTATCAACATATATACCGATAAGCACATTAATGCTACATTTTACACCCATATTTATATTATTTAGGACTCAATAATTTGGCTAATAACATTATTTAGTGCTTTTGTAGAAAGTACAAGTGAATTGGATCACCGGAGAATAAATGACCAAACAAGCAGCCAAATGGTGTTAGCAACAAAATAGCTCAAGATACCAAAAGAGACCGGGCCTATGGTGGTCTACCTTGCATGCCCATGTTGCTCACCACCCAAGCCACACCGCTTGGCTACATCATTTTATGGACAGAGAGAACGATAGAATAAAGAATAGTGGGACGTGGTTTGTCCTCCCACCATATATCGAGTATCACCTCAAAACAGAAGTGGAGTCAGGAGTTTCAAGCGGTGCCGTTTTCACATCTGTTGTTGATCATTTTCAAACGAAATCGGGGCAAGAAACAGATAGGCGCTAGAGAGGAGTAATGAAGTGGCGAGAAGACGTAGAGAAGGTTGAAGAGTTGTTATTCTCGCCATGGTTGTGCCGTCGATAAGATGGTTGTGCTTGACGGTTCGAGAAGAAGCAGTTTTGAAAACGAGGTGAAACGAAGGAGAGGAAAAACATGGCGAGCAAACAAATGCTTTGGACGTAATCGAGATGTTTTGCATGGGGTTGTTGATTTGAGTGATATGGTGGCTTTGTTCAATCGATAGAGGAATGAAACTGCGGAAGTTGGTGATGTGAATTGCAGGCATTGGTAGTCAAGGCTTACAACAGCAACATCGATAGGGTTCTGGAAAGAGAGTGTGTCATCATTTTCAAGATTTGATTGCGAAGATACAGATGCAAAGAAGAAAGGTCGAGCCATTGGCAACCGGTGGGAAGTGGTGATGATGGACTAGCAATGAGGAGCAATCTAGTTTAGGTCGTGAGTTAATGACTGAAATGGGAGCCGACTCTTTGTGATTCTTCTGGGAGGCGCGGCTGGAGTTTTAAGTTCTTCCGGGAGGATTTGGTAAAGGTCGTTGAAGCATAGATATGGAAGAAGACGACTCGTTTGGTTTAATCTCTTCTCTCTTGATTATCATTTTAATGGGTTTTAAGAAACCCATATTTATGTATTGTTAGACTTTTCGTAACTAGGGTTCATGGAGAAAGCTACTTCAAGCATAGACCATTATGAAATAATTTAGATTAATTTGGTATTAGGCTATTTTGAATAGAATTGTCGAAATCCAATGTTTATGATTTATTGATTTTAGAAATAATATTTGGTATTGTTCCACCGGCTTTGTACGAAGTAAAAGCCTAAATGCATAAATGTATTTCGTGTTCCAATTTTATTTGTTATAGTATTTGATAATCCATGCTTAGGTTAAATCATTTGATGGGTTATGCTTAGACGACGCAAATAGTGATTGTGAACCGATAATTATTTTCTTCAATAATCTTCTTGTCATTATAATTTGATAGTCCATGCTTAGGAAACTCTGATGGGTTATAATTAGGAGATGCGAGTTTATTATCGAAAGTTATTTTAATAATAGGTGTTGCAATTGAACAAAGAAATAAACTCATATTTGGAATTCAAATTCTTTTCGGTACTCGATTAGAAATAGTAGTGAGATCCATTGACCCTGGTTACTGACGCTCTCTCTTATCATATCCATTTTAATTTAGTTTAATTTTATTATTTCATTTTATATTCTTAAAATCCATAAAAAAAATATTTTTGTTTAATCGATTAGAGATACTGATTATTAGTATTTCCACCGCTCCTTGTGGGAACGACCCGTACTTGCCTCTGTCTACTAGTTAGACACGTGCGATTGCGGTTATTATAATATAGGCATCTCCGGATCCTATCAATACCTATATGTTGATAATTAACATATACACAATCAAAACATATACCTATATGTTGAGCACATTAACAATTAACATGTGTACAACTATGTACACCCAAAACATATAGACAATCAAACTCAATAATAAGCCTAAAAAATCATTATTCATGCTAGTGTACACATATTTACACCTCTACGAAAACCTAACAAATTCGAGCATCCATACACACACGACATACTATCCTTCACCACATAGTAAATAGCATACAAACAAATTCAAGCATCAATACACACACGACATACCATCCTTCACCACAATATATAACATCGATTCAAACAAAACAAACCATATATGCACTCGTACTAGTGTACAATAACGAAATATAGTATAGATTCAAACAAACAAACAAAATTCATGCATTCATCAAGGAGAATTTTATTGTACAAATATGTACACCATATAGTAATACAAAAAAAAAGACTTACGTCAAAGTGCATCAGGGTATATACAATTCTTTGCCATTAATAATGAGCATGTGTACATACAGGTGTACAACTCTGTACACATTAATAATCAACAGGTGTACATGTATGTACCCATTAACAATTGACAACATTGACAATCAATTGGTGTGTAGACATCAAGAATCAACATGTGTACACTAGAAAAAAGACATTAAAGTTTCATAATTGATCTTTAGAACTCGAGATTGTTTAATAAGGACTAGTAAAAAGTGTGCAAATGACATAACTGCAACTAGCTAACGAAAAAATTGATTGATTAAATTGCACAAACCAGAAGTACTTATATGATTTATTGTACTCAATGTCTATTGGAAGACCTTGGCTTTCAATTCTGATTACTTCACCAAATGCAATTAACAAACTCCTGTAACAATAGACCCCGGCTTTCAGTTCCAAGTATTCGACACCAATTAAGGCCAAAGCTTATTATAAAATAACACCAATATCATATATCCAACCACCATCTTCTGATGGATTTGAAAATTACAGCAAGATGGAAGGAAAAAAAAACCATCATCTTTAAGGAACAAAAAAGAAACCAGCATAAACTCTAGTATGTTGCATAGTCTAGCAACTCGTAACCATATATATCGGACATATATAATTGGTGTACAAGCATATACACCTCGTATAACAAGAACAATAAAAACAGTGCACTATTACGTGCACCGCGTATAAATGGTGTACAAGAAAATACACCTATATTTTAGAAACTGGAAGCTCACCAGCAAGTCTAATGCCCTTTGGCCCTCCTCTAATGATGAGTTGCCTATATTTTGGAGAAATTATAACTCAGCGATCCAGATTTACATTAGAATGAGCATGTGATTCTTTCTTGTAAGGTGCAACAAAGATAATCTGTAATAACAACAAAAATAGGTCAATAGAGTCACCAGAAAAGGTAAACAAAATGAAGAGCCAAATGAAAACCTTAAGAGAAAGTACTCCCTTGAAGTCTGCGAGACATACTTAATTAGGAAAATCTAGGATATGTAGTTGGTCACTGACCTCAGTCATCGCCATTACTGAATTTCGATTTTCTGCAAATAGAAAAGTTATAAACCCCATTGGGTACAAGTAAGCGAAGAGCAAATCTGAAGTTTTGATTTTTTTAAAATGGTTAACTTAGAAAGAAAAAAAAAAAGAAGAAAACGGTCTACCCTTATTCATCCCAACTCATTAATGCAAGCATATAATAACATGAGGTAACATATCTACCAAAAAAAGAAGTCATAAAGAATATTAGGACACCCATGTATCGCGAGGAAGGCCAAGTTTGTCACGATTGTAACTAAAACTAGTCCAATCAGGTTCATGCCAATAAAACTGCCAATTTAGTTTTCTTCTCACAATGAAGGACCAGACAAGTTTACTTAGTTGCAAGAAAGTTTTTTTTTTTTTTTTTTTATGTTACAGTGTACTTGTTATATTGCACATTAAAATTAACATGTGTGTGTACAGACTAAGAATCAACATGTGTACAATTATGTCACATTAAGAATCAACATGTGTACATGATTCTGCAAGCCTGAAAGATAATCCTACGGAGTCCAACACATGTGCACCAGATTGTACACCCTAGTTATATTTTATGCAATCATTACTTACTGATTGTTTAAAACCTGCTCGCTCTATAAGACATTGCAATTCAAGCATTTCCAATCTTCCGACAAAGAATGTACACACGTACAACGATCCACAATAGTTGAAAGTGGTGGATGATATACCTCTTTGGTATTGAACTAAATGAAAGTGAAACCTCGTGACTCTCCTCTTTTAACACCACAAGTGTGCCATAAAAATCCCCCGACTCGATTTTTCAATAAGGAAAAAAAATCTTGATCAAGACTGACCTATAATTACGAATACAAATTCAGCGACTATTAGTACTAGTATAAGGGAAGGGAGGGAGGGAGTGACACACACTCGGTTATTCTTTGATCAATATACATATGTATAGCCTTCTTTCACATGTCTCCTCGGTCAAGAACACCTATAATCGAGCTATATTTGTAAATTCACACCTACCTGTCATAGTATTTAACATGAAATACACATTACGAACATATTTTGTAAAAATCCCTAAGTAACAGGAGAAACTAAATTCTAAAATTAGGTTCCCTGGCATAACAATTTACATAACAGGAAAAATCCCTAAGTCTTAACAGGAGAAACTAAATTCTAAAATTAGGTGCCCTAACATATCAATTTACACAATAAAACTCGATATACCTTAAATTGACATAATAAGAAGTTATTCCATGCTTTAGTATCATATGAATTTGAAGTTTAATCATTAATTCAAATGGCATTAATATCATACCAAAATAATTTTCATGTATATAGACTCTGCTCCTGATCACGGCTATAAACCCCCAAACTTCCATTGTCGTTGTTGCATACTGCATACTAAATGGGTTGTTATTTAAAAAGCAAGAAGTCCATTAACAGTAGCAACACTATCGGCAAGACTTTTTAAATTATTGATTCAAACAAGAATTCACGAGAACTCATCTTTCCTAAACACATATCTTAATTAACTAGAATTGCAGCTTATCAAGAAAAATAATGGTCTAAAACCAGTGAGAATGAAGTGAAACTCAAACCAAGATACGACGAGAAGGTACCCGACCAATTCGAGAAAACAGAGGGTGAGGGTGATTTGTACATAATTTTGCCTTTAAACCCAAATTTTTCTTATATGCTTGAGACCTGTTTTGGAAGAGAATTTTTGGTGATTTCCAATGAGGGGAGAGAAAAAATCTCTCTGTCTCTATTTCATGTTAAATAGGCACGAATGTTGAAGCAGTAATTCATGTAACATCGAATCAATGAATAATTGGAATTGAAACTACTAGCCACATGTAAGAGAGATATTAACAATAAAATAACCACAAAACCTTTGATATAAGGCATGGATTATATAAACTTACACAGAATAGTAAACTGAGAATGTTTCCTCGCCAGTATGCTTCGGAACCTAACCCTTGACCTAAAAAATGTACCTAATTACGCAAAAATATACAGATTTTTTTTTCTTCAAATTCCAAATAAATCTCCAAAAAGATCTAAACAATACTTTGTGAATATTACTTTCTACACAGTTTCCAGCAAATTTTATAAATAAAATCGTACCAGGGAGGAAGGAATTTCGGTATTGGAAAGACCAGAAGTGTTTTCGAGTTCATCAATGAGATTGAAAAACGAATCCCAGCAGAGAGACTCATCGACAGAATTAGGGTTTGCATATGAGAAAAAACGAGTTAATTCAACAAATCTCCTCCAAAATCTATCTCGTTGTCTGTGTATCGTTCTCTCCCCCCTCTCTCTCTCTAAATCTCTCATGGAATCTGAGATCTATAATCAAATCAATTCAAAACATTTATAACTCTGAAGGGTAATTTGGTAGTGGGAAAAATCGAAAAAATTATGAATCAGTGGGAGTTTGGATTAACTCATTTAAAATTTGGACGAAACTGTATTAGATGGGTGAATTTTGGACTAGAGAGTACTGAGCTAGAAGAGACAGGACTAGAGTGTCCAAATCCAAGGAAGAAAGCGATTGAACGTTAATTTTTACATGCCACCCCACTTAAAAAACACGCCAAGAGAATGTTGAGAAAGCCTTGGACCATTGTATTATATGTTGTTATATTCTGATTATAGGTGTAACAATCTTACAATTACAAATCCATCGACTTCATGATTCAACATACCATTCGATGCTTAAGATGCTTAAAATTGATAATCGAGTCATGTCACGATTCACTGTTTAAGTAACTTGTTCATAGGGGTACTTTTTTCTTTGACAAAAGGAGAAATTATATATAATAAGTATCAGAAATATGAAAAATCAATTAATGTCCAGATTGGATTAATCTTGAGGTTCATACCTAATATTAGGCTCTTAGGAAGCGACCCTGTGACATTAATCTTAATCAACATCTTTACTGTTTTATGATTTGGAGACAACCCCATCGGTTCATCAAAACCACACAATTCACCAATAGAAGCTTATGTCGTTCTATATGCTACTCGAGATAGAAAATAGGTGGGAAATCTACACAAGAACACTATGATCAGCTCTTAATCTAGATTTATTGCAGCACCAAACTGAAAACCTAGACCATGAATATCTATTAGAACCACTAAATAACCATCACGAATCCATGGACCATCATCTTTAACTCTCACAATAATTTTAGACCCAAATCGGTAACACATGAACATTAACCCTTGCACAAAATTTCTTAACTGAAACCTCTTTAGATATAGGCCATGAGTCTCTCCTCACTATGCTTGTGGAAATAGTTACATGACAACATATTCTACCAAGCATACATAAGAATTTTTTTTTTTTTTTCTTTCTATAAAACCATGTGTTTATCTAAGTATACAACCGGTTCTACTGCACTCCCAAGATTCAAGTTTTTCTTCATATTAACATCTAAGTTGTTTACAATATCAATGGAAATTTCAGAGATGTTGATGGCATTGTTTGAGAAAGTAGCCATATGCCAGTATTTTCCGATTGTAATTTGTTCCCTTTGACTCTATATTTATACATAAAGAACTTTGTACCCATTACGAATAGTATACCACCTAATCTAAGAATAAACCATTGAAAGAGGAGCAGGGTAAGGTGAAATATGGTGATTGATATCAAATCAAGATAGGTAAGGTGAGGCATGGGGGAGATCAAGAGGAGATCAGAGAAGAAAATAAAAGGAAAACACACAAAAGGGAAAGGAGAAAAGATAATTTGGTTCGATAAGGAGGACAAAACCATGGAGAAAAAGTAACTGAAACACATAAATTAGAAGGAAAAAAATCCCGAAAGGATCAGACGAGGCATCCCAGATGATAGTTCAAAGAGAAATCAAAGAAAAACTTGTAGAACACCCAACCAAATGTGAAATAAAAGAAATCAATTTTAAATCACTTACCTGAACGAGATGATGATTTATACTCTTCAACAATCATGAAGGGACCACTAAAACACCCAAGAAATACTCACAAATCTCATGGATAATACCCAAAATCACTCGAGCAGAACTCATAAATCGATTTTGACTAAGGTCAAAGACCTAGAAATGCGATTTTAAAAACACTGTTTGAGACATTATCTCTCTAAAGGAAGCCACCCATATACATTCTCATATACAACTCAACTTGATAAATACCAACACTCCCCAGTATATTTTCAAATTTTTTGGGCCAATTTCCAACTCATTGGGGTACTTTAATGTGAAAAGATAGAAAAAAAAAACATATTAATGTGAACTTGTAGTTCAAATGAAAATACAAATTAATTAAATATTTAAATATTCTTTTAATGTACCTCCCTAGTAGGAATATGTTTCTGGAAGCTTACAAGAAGGTACAAGGAAGTTAAAAATTCCTTTGATTGGGTTATCATTATAAGATTAACTAGGATTTTCTCCTAGATGCTCTTCATGCTTTTGGTTTTAACTTTTCCTTTTGTAACCTCATAAATCAATGCATTTAAACCTCTTCCATCGCAGTCCTCCTAAATGGTTCACCTGAGGAATATTTTGAACCCTCAAGAGGTTTGAGACAGGGAGACCCTTTGTCTCCATATTTCTTTATTATTTGCACGGTGTTGTAGGGTTCGTAGCCCATGGATATGCGGCCCAATATAGTGTCCAGGGTCTTTTTCCTACTTGTATATAAAAGAATATATTTATGTAACACATTTTATCCTGATCAATAGAAACTTTCTTCTGCCTCTTTATCTTCCCTATATTTCCACTGCAAAACGTTATCATGCACGAAGCTGTATCGCAGAGCTATATGGGATCAATTGATTTTTTTTATTTTTCTACATGGATGATTTCCATCAAAGCTGGAATCAAATAAGCTCAGTTGGATTTTTTTTTCTTTTTCCTGTTTTTGATTTTGACATATCCAAACTATATCTATGGAAATCACATAGTCAATAGAGTTATTACAATTTCTAATATCAATGATTGTTTGTGTTGGAATTGGTTAGTCAATTGAGTAATTGTTTGTATTGAGATTGATCAATCAGTTAAGTGATTATATTTTCTAATATATGCGTATGTTTGTGTTCGGGTTGATCGTTTGGAATTCTCTAGAAATGAGAAGATGCATATTAACGCATATTGTTTAGATATGTGGAAAGTGGAGAAGGAAAGCCAGGTTCGACCCGACCCGGTCCGATCCAGCGAACCCGGTCCAACCAGATCCGACCCAGCCAACCCGGTCCAACCAGATCCGACATTGGATCGTGCGCGATTAAGACTGTTCCGGTCTTGTCTATATATGGCGGGAACCAAAATGAAATGTGAGGTATGTAACTAATATTTACTTCGAATATTTATTGGGCTTATTTATCTATTTTTAAGAATATGCCTAGTTCTGTTTTTTATTCCCTTTATGATAAGTCCATATTTATATAAACGGTCAATTTCAATTATGATTGTTGACCTCGTTCATTAAGAATTTTGGTTTTGAATATGATATTGACTATAGTTGAATGATGTCTTTTGTACAATTGGTTGTACCAACTCGATTCAAGTGTATGTATTTGGGGTTTAAAAGTACTGGAGCACCATTATTGCATACTTGATATTTTCTCCGCAAATTTGAATGTTCCATGGAATGTAATACACTTGCGCGACTATTAAAGAGTCGGTAGTTTCAAAATATATGTTGCAAATAAAATCACATGTATTCCAATTTTTGTGGAAAAACTCACAAAAGGTGATATGATTCAGAAAATTTAAATTTCTCTACTTCATCCATACTACCGAACCAGTATATGTTGAAGTATGACAACAATATAACTATCTTTAGAAATGTATTCAACCTAAAGTAATTAGTTGACATGTGTAGTGAGAATCTCTTGGCCTACTGAGATAAAGAAATTTCTCAAATTAAGCTAAATGTAGCAAAATTGAAAATGGAAAGAACCCAGAAGTAATGAGGGTTAGACGTACCGACTCATATAAAGCATGTGAAAAGGGATATGTATCATGAGAGAAAGATGTATTTCTCTCCCCCAGCAGTAATGATACCAAAGTACATGTATCAATTGAACATGGGATGAAGCTAAGATGTAATTCTAGCTCTCACCAAAGAGTTGGGAATGAATCTTCTTATCGGTATTGGTACAAGCAATGTAATGCGGGTACCATAATATCAACCAATTTCCATAGGAAGATCATAATTTAGATATCAACTTTAATGACAAAAATAATTTTGCCCGGCCAATTGATTATTTAATTTAACTAAATCCAATGTCTACGCTTATGGAATGAAAAGTACATCATTCCCACGAGACATAAATTCTCTAAAGCACTTGAGGTATATCTGGATGAAAAATATATCATCCCCCCTGAAATGTAACATATATTCACTCTAAAGTACTTGAGTTGAATCCCACTTTTGTTACGCAATAAGGCCACACCACTCATTAAATATCTCAAGACTCAATGTCTAACTAATATTGGTTTTTCTCCCACTAATTTAAGGAATATACACTAGTTTTGAACTAATTCTTTATAATGTGACTACGATGATTGGATCATCGAGCGAAGCAATGCTCAAATTTTGTTTCCAAGATGGAACAAAGATTAAAAGTCACAAAATCTCTATATGTACCGGGAGCTAATCACCTTGTTAAATTCCAAAGAGACCCATGCAAATGGATATCATATGGAAACTCATAATGATACGAATGTATCTTAGAAATATATGAAATTGATTGCATATATTAATTCTTTATAATGTAATTTATTGCATCTTTTATAGTCTCTAATATATATGGAAGGAAATATATCTTAGAGAAACTAATGAGTCAATCTAGTGAAATGTAAATCACTATAATATTTGGATTGTTGAAACTATATTGACTCCGACGATGAAATGTTGGGAATTGACTCATACAAGCTTTGACATAACCATAAAGGCACTTTGGTTGTGACATGATGTTTCATTTTGAAAGGAATCATATGTACATCACTGTGTTTGAGTGGACGAGACAATGGGAAAAAGATTGACAGAATGCGAAGTGACGACATATCTCTCAATAAGTGTTTTCTAAAGTACTAGATGCACAACCCCCCTTCCCATTATGCTTTTATATGTTAGAAAGCATATCACTCATTTTTATAAAGTCTTCAGTAAAACAGGATCGAGACCATCCTAAGATGCAAATGGTAAAAAATTCATATTACAAAGAAAACGAGGTGAAATTTAGAAAAATATTTATGCAAAATGCGGACCATAAAAGTGACTTATGACTCTGGTGAATATTTTGACATTTTGGACTAGTTATAGTTCCCAAGAAATTTGCGTTTGGAAAACTACTAGCACATATTTTACATGTAAGGGCTCACCACCCCTTGTAAATGCGAGCGAGTGTACATCAAAAGGACTTGATGGTTATTGCATGTTTAATAGAATCAATGCAGAGCATCTTATACCCCATGGTCTTGCAAATGTTATCATCAAAGGTTACATATGGTGCCTAAGGCATGGTTATGCGTACAAACCTATCTTAAATTGCTTGAGGAATATGCAATATGAACGCATCTTTACATAATTATTTTTAGAACCCAATATTAGTCAACCTTTTATGCGTACCAGTTGGTAACTGGATTTAAACCTGACATTCGTGTTCTTACGCATTTTTCTTGGTTGCACTATATATGTGCCATTATAACTCCACATCGTACTATGATGGGTCTTCAAAACTGTTAAGTAGTTATGTTGGAATTGGAGTTCCCAACAATAATCTGCATTTTAAACTCTTGGTAGGGGATCTCTTACCGCTAGATTTGCGGGTTATCACTTTAATGAGACAGTCTTCCGGTCGTTATGGGGAGATAAGAAAAAGTATTTTCGAAGGGAACGACAGGAATTGTCGTGGTGTGTTCCCACTCTGTCCAAGGATATGATGTCGACAGGGGGAGATGCCGATATCAGGGGGAGGATCCAAGGATATGATGTCGACATATTTTACTTCGAAATTGAAGTAGTGTTGTACTCTTTTTCCCTTCGATCGGTTTTTCCCAAAGGGTTTTGTTACTCGACAAGGTTTTTAGCGAGACAACACTAAAAACATCAAGTAGTTTGAACGTTGAAGACATAAAGATCGCGTTGATATTACTGAAAATATCTGAATCAAAGAAATGAAACGCGATATTCTGTTAAGCAACGCAACTTCCAGAATCAACAACATGGTATTATAAACATTCAAGTCACCAAATTAATGTGTGATAAACTCCTTTTGACTGCATTAGACTAATGAAAATTGTCTGACATCAGGGGGAGCATCTAATGGTGTGTTGAACTCTTTTCCTTCACCGAGGTTACTTTTTCCCACAGGGTTTTGTTAATCTCCAAGGTTTTTAATGAGACAACAACAAACACCAAGAATGGAATTTCACAACTAAGGTATTCGTCTTTCCTACGAGGATTTTCTGCCTTAGGAGTTGTGAAGCAACTAGTCAACTTCAACGAAGCAAAGTGATCATATGCAACGGATTACCTTTACTCACGTTGTAGTCTTTTTCTTTGTCAAGGTTTTAATGAGGCAACATATTCGAGTCCAGCTATGTTCTAAGTTTGCTTAATATTGTACTATTTTTCTTTAGTTCGGGTTTTGTCCCTCCGGGTTTTTCTGACGAAGTTTTAACGAGGCAATTAACTTAGACTAGTCGGTTTTTGAAGATCGTATTGCATGTGATGAACTACATGTAAAGTAAGAGATAACATGTGAAGTACCACATCTGAAGAGTTGTACCAAGGTTTTGTGCCACTAGGTTTTTCCTTGTCAAAGTTTTAATGAGGCAATTGATTTCGGCATAAGTCATCAAGGAGAGGAAGACATTTGAAGAACTATATTCGAAGCACTAAATGTGAAGCACTGCATATGAAGTTCTACTGGACCGCACAAGGGGGGTGTTGTAGGGCTTGTAGCCCATGGATGTGCGGCCCAATATAGTGTTTAGGGTCTTCTTCCTACTTGTATATAAAAGACTATATTTATGTAACATTTTATCCTGATCAATAGAAACTTTCTTATGCCTCTTTATCTTCCCTATATTTCCATTGCAAAACACGGATATTTATTCCATTTTTCTCCTTACTCATGAATCTGAGAAACTAATTCATGGAGCTAAAATAACCCCAACAAACAACCCCATCTCTCATCTCTTCTCTGTGGATGTTTGTCTCATTTTTATTAAAGCCGACCTAAATGAGTGCAAGAATATCCTAAACACTATCGACAGTTTTAGTAAAGCTTCAGGTCAACTTATTAACTTTGATAATCAAGTGTTTCTTCAACAACAAGGTTCATCCAAAGCACCAAAGAATTATGTCCCGACTTCTTAAAATAAAAAAGATAGATTTAAAACCTCGTTTGATTGGGGGCCATGAATATTAATTGGGGGCCGCCCACTAGAGGACAAAAAAGGTCACCCAAACCTAATTTGGGTCACCCCTTAGCAATTTTTTCTAAATACCTAAACTGCCCCTGAATGATTAGTATTAAAACTTAATAAAGTTAATTTAATTAGTGTGGTTAGATTATGTTAGATTAAAATCAAATTTTAGAATCTTTTTTTTTTTCTTTTTTTTTTGTTGAGAAGAAGAAGATGAGGTTTTAGAGGAAAACTTGGGGTTTTTAGAAATGAGTAATTCAAGTAGGGGAAATGATGTTGGAGAAGGTTCAAGTAACAAAGATGATTGTGTTGATGGTAAGATTATCTTAAATTCTCCCATGGATTGGATATATGTCACAACACAGAGAAAGAGTCGTCAATGTCGAGGGATGTATACCCCCAACGACTCTATAAAGTCGTCAATGTATTGACACCAAAAATGACGACTCAAACCTGCAACTTTTCCAGGTTATGAAAAATCGTCGGGGTAATATGATATACCCTAACGACTCTTAGCTTGGGTCACAAAGAGTCGTTATTTTGTGTGTCTATACCAAGACGACTCTGAAATTTTTTGGGACAGAGAAGCTGTTTGTTTTTCACCTGGGGTCGTTGACGCTTAAAAAAGGGTCATCCATATAGGATCGTCATAGGTTTCTATATTATGTTAACGACTCTAATCTAGGGTAAAAAATATGAAAACCAGAAATATGGTCGTTATCTTGATCATCATATACCATAACGATTTTTTGTGGTCTTTACATGCATATGAAAAATCGTTAGGGTTTAGGCTTGTCGAATTGACGACCCTTTTACTGTAACTGAAATTTTTCGGGTGAAGAAATTTTTTCGTTAATGGAAGAGAAGAGAAGAGTCGAGAGGTGAGGGAGTGATCTTTTTGTTTAGAACTAGAAATGAATTGGGGCTTAGGATTAAGGCTTAATAGGTTTTTAAGATTTATTTTTAGTAAAGAGTAAAATAGTATTTTCACAATCAGTTTAATACGCCCCTGAAAAATTTGGGGTGCAAATAAAATGTCAAGGCCCCCAATTAATATTTATGGCCCCCAATCAAACGAGGATTTAAAAGATTCATACCTAGGTGCTCTTCCCTTTATAGACAGATATGAGATTAAAACTTTTGGGTGAAATGCATGTACCCCAGTTTTTTGGTGCCTTTTCAAATGTACCCCGTTTTTTGGCTTTTACAAATGTACTTCTTTTTTTACAGTTATTTAAAAAAACGGTAGATGGAAAATTATCCTCCATGTGGACAGTTAAATGGCCCTAAAAAGACTGTTTTGTCCTTTTAACAAACCTGTTTAGTGTATTGAATTGCCGATTTCAACCACAAGCTAACTCAGTTCTGTCTGTATACATGGCACTATCTCTTTGACACGTGGCATCTAAAATTGGCCACCACTATTTTTTTTTAATAAAAGAATATATACTGAAATTCTAAGGCAGAAACTCAAAGAAAGAAAAAAGTACAAATAAAGCTAATATTAAAGAGAGTATCAGTAGATCAAAGCAATCAATTAAGGGCTTAGTCGGACCTCCTCCATCTTGCTGCCCTTAGCATCATATTCAAGAAGTTCAGCCATCTCTAGGTCAGCTTCTGTGTCAGCACTATCTTCCTCAATGCTCAAACCCAACTTCGTCAATGCCAATTACTCCTATGGATTCTGTCGCCGAAGGTAATGGGCTCAACAATGAATCCCTCAAAGCTTGTGGTTGGCTCAACAATTGAATCCCTCAAATAGAATCTGTAACTCGTGTGCTGCGAAGAGCTTCACCACTAATTTTTCCAACGCAGTAATTGGCATCTGCAGCCATAGGAACAGAATCATTAAGCTGTACTCCATACTGACCCATAATACAGCATAGCTGAACAAGTCATAAGGAACAACCATTAAACGATAAACTGCTGGCATTGCAACTGAGTTATGGAAAATTCAGCATCATCAATGCACACAATGGACGCTAAGGATGTGAGAATAGATGCACATGAATGTGTACCACTCAGTCTTAGTGCCTGTAAGTTTCCTAATACACTCATCCATGTTATAGATACATTGACTTCTTTGTCAATAGTGTAAAAACCTTCCACAATCTAAATTAATTAGCTTTCATTCCATTTCCTAACTGATCGATCATGTTACTGTCTAAGATGGGTAAAGGCTTAGTGGTGATGGTGACACTGTATAAGCCATGACACAAGCTCTCGATGAATGCCAATGTGGTCCAGAGATGATGTTGCGAATATCTGTTATTATCAAAGTGAAAACATGACACTAAGAAAAGCAAAACTTATTTTAAAACTTCCAAGTTGTGATCCAAGTTAAATTCACAAGCAAAGAAAAATATCACAAGAAAAACTACAACAGAGCCGAGATTCATGGTTCCACTCTATCAGATCAATCAATGTCAAAACATGAGCATATATATAGCAAAACAGAACAATATTATGCCATATAACCATGAATAAGCCAGGTGTGATAATGGAAACAACAAGATGATTTTCTTTGAGCATTATTTGAAAGTAAAAGAGTTGTGAGAAACTTCATTGTCACATATAAGATATCTAATTGAGACTATCAATATGAGCAGGTATATAAGATATCTAACTGAGACTATCAATATGAGCAGGTAAATATACCTGTCTTGCATCTATATATTGGAATCATCTTCCACATATCACTACAGAGAATCAAATTAACACAGTGATTCTAGTATGAAAAGAGCTCTGACATGCTGTCTTTGTGATGGGATAAATACTAGAGTACTTAACCAAATTAGACTTGTGATACCATTTTATGGTCCAAATTTTCATAATCCAAGATGATGAATCATAATTCTAGGTGTTTACTAAATACCCAATTCATAATTCATGGAAAGAGTTATAATGAAACTGAAATGAGTAAAGAAAGCATAAAGAACTTTACCTTTGTTTCCTTTAGGACTTTTCTCAAACACTTGCTATGCAGTTTTGCTGGTGTTGGCCTCAAACCTCCATAGCCCGTATAAACCCCAAAATCAGTTGTTATACAAGACCTTGACGATTCTCAAAACTGAAACTAACCATGTTTAAGCTACAATATACACATGCGAGAGATAACCCTTCAAATTTCAAGCTTCAATTTTTAATTTAACTCTCAATATTTCAATCGTCAAAAAAAAATATTCGAGCACGGCAAGAACAAATCAGCACCGTCACCACCAGCAACTTCAAGCGAGAACCCCAACAACAACAGCAACCAAATCATTACGCCGCCAAGCACCATCTCGCCGACTGCCATATCGTCACCAAAAAAATTACCAAATAAACAACGCAAACGCAATCATTTGAAACAAACCGCTAAGTTTTCTATCGATTTTGCTTTAGAAGAATAGGTTGTTCATAACCAGAGAGAAAGAAAGGAAAATAATGGAGGAACGAACGAACGATATGGCCCGATAATTCCTTCTGCTTAATAGGTGGCTTCAACTAAAGGGTGCAATAGTAGTCTCGGCATTCTATTTCTCATCACGGTCAACGAAGATTTGACCAACAACACGATAAATTGACTAGAGTCACTAGACTAACCGATTTGGATGGAAAAAAGGAAACATGCCTATATTTGTAAAAGTGAAGAAAACGGGGTAGATTTGTCTATCGGGTATAACAATAGGGGTACATCTGTTTATAATCCATTTAATTTTGACACCACAGTCTCTTTTCTTGACATTTCTAAAACTTGAATAGAAAATCCCCAGTAGTAGCTTTAGGTCTATTCCTATGCAATATGTCCAAAAAAAATATGAGTTTGGCATGTCATGTGGCATGGCAAATGAGTTTCTCCACTATGGTAGATATGGCAAATTTGTGTTGGGTGGGTCCCTAATGAATAAAAAAATATTTATGTCTGTGTGGTGGGTATTTATGAAAAAATTTAGTATTATTGTATAATCAATCGGACCCTTTAAATATAAAAATATATTATAAAAGTGAAAAAGTAGGAGAGAAAGAGAGATTATATATCTATAAAATTACTCGGAGATAAAGTCTTTATCGTTGGAGATAAAGAGACTATCGCTGGAGATAGAATGACCATCGAGAGATGGAAAGACGATCGCCCGATAGAAACTCCATCGTGTATGCCTATATGTTATTACTGACATATAGGCATATGAGTTTGGCACTTTGGCATACCCATAGTGTGTGCATATATGACAAATCTATGAGTTTGCCATACCCATAGGAATAGGCCTTAGAAGCCATTTTGACGAAAATTTGGTTTATTTGGAAGGAAAGATGCAACATAGCATTTCAAGGAAAATATAGATCAACAACTCGACTTGCTTTAGATATTCTGTCGCGACATGTAAAATTCTGGAAGAGAGGGTCCCATATCAGATCACAAAACTGCATTAGGAAGCAACCCTCTCAGAATTCCAAAGAAGATCGGAAATTTCCTGAGAAACACCATCCTAAAATTAATGTGGATGCAACATGGAAATCAACCAACTTGAGATTGCAGGAATCTCTTTGACCATCTCAATGGGAAGTATTCGCCGACCTCTTGGCAAAATCAAGTAATTATGGAAGAGGCTACCCAAGAAATTAGTGAGTCAACTTCTTAGGTTATTTTTTTATTCCTAGACCGCCAAACAAAATAGCAGACATTTTAGTGATCTTATCCATCCTTCTTGTATTAACAATGCACTTACAGTAGATAAATCTAATGCTAAAATATCTCAACACTTTCGCATTAGATGAAATACTTTATCAGGGCTTCTAATTCCCTAAGTCAGCTCTTCTAATTCCCTAAGTCATATTGCCCAAAGTTTTGCTCGAACTCCCTTTCTCATAAATAAAATTCTTGAAAAATCCCCTTTTTGCGCCATCCTTTGCAACATTTCTGACCACGCCTTCCTTCCATCCTCCTCTTGACAGATTATGGATATCTCTCCTGCCCCCACAAAAAGTGCTGACATTTTTGAGAACTTCATTATCCGAATTTTCCATGCTCTCCCTGCCGAAACCATTATTACTATCAATGTCTTCCCTTCTACTATAGTTAGTACAGTCTTCATTTTCTTGAGAGAAACCGGAAGCAGAACTAGTTCTATCTCTGGACCTGTCCATTCTATTTATTGTTTCAAGCCAGTTCTTCATATTTCTCGCTTCTTTATTAGACCAGGACCAATCTTCCCCAAAAAGCCACCTAAGTCTAAACATTGCCCTGCGAACAACATTAACTTCTAGAGTGTTACAAACATTTACTTCAAAAGATTTAAATTTTTCATTGCTACTACTTAAATTCTTATCTAACAGATATTTCTTCAGATCCACCTTTCCTTCCAACTCAGTATAGTCACCAGAGGACTCTTTCACCTGCCAAGACACTGTAACATTTTTACATTTTATCATAGACAACCACTGCATCACAGATATTAAGGTCTTCTTCATATCTTTGCTATCTACTCCTTTAGGTGCACTGATGCACCTTGCTCCTGCAAATCTTCCTACGTGATCTGTTGCAAACATAATTAAGTAATCATTAGTGTCATTCTTGTTGTGGAACACAGACAAATAAGCTTTTCCTTGTTGCGTTTCTTCAACTCTTTTCTTGTTAGGTGTCTCCAACTTCTTCATAGCCAAAATATGAGTCATTATTTGAAAGGCTATGTACTGGTAGTTTGGTTTGCTTCCATTGAACACTGTTTCACATCTGGTTTTCCAAACAAATCACATAATAATAGCACAAATATTCTCCCAGCTAACATCGCCATGATTGAATTTTTTGTTGTTTTTTGTTGTTTGCGCTCTTCCCGATGCCTGTTGTTACTTGTTATCACAGAGAGAAACAGAGAAGGGGGAGGAAAATATTGGATTCTTTTGTTTGTACAAGAAAAGTAGTTGAAATTTTGAGGCTTCTTTAATGATTCCTGCTGCTGTTATTTTCATCCATCACTGCTCAGTACGGACCCAACTGGCAAACGTCTGATAACTTTTGACAGAGGTAATAAAAGAAGTCTGATGGGACATTTGGTTTCTGTGTGAGTGTCATTAACTACTTGGACAGATTATTTTGCCATTAATTAGGTCAATTACTATTATTTATATTCTAAGGCAAATGAAGTTCTATTCCACAGTTTCCTACTTTCCACCACCATCACAAAATTCAGTAACCTTAAATAAACAAATATTACTCTCTCCGTACCACATGTATAAACAAAATTTATACATTTGTATGTTCTTTCCTGTTTTACCCTTAATTATATTCCCAATATTAGAGACATATAGTAGAACTTCGATAAATTAATTTCCGATAAATTAATAAGTTCGCTAAAATAATAATTTTCTTTGGTCCCAACGCTATTAATTTATCGAAGTTTTACTGTATACTCAATTGTGATGATTCCCAAGCAAATAAATAGGGGTAATATAAGTAAAAACTGTTTTAAAATTTGGACTCCGCCTATATAGTGGTACAAGAAAAAATGGAAATTCCGCCTATATAATAGGTACAGAGGGAGTACTAATCAAGTCAATATAAAAACGATATAAATTTTTTTTGAAACAAAGTCAATATAAAAGGAACATAATAAGTCTATTTAAAAAAGGATTAAAAGGCTTGGTGCAACTAAATTTGAAATTGGTCTGGCGTAGCATCCTAGATAAAAAGTTCTTTAATATGTAGATAAAAAATTAAAAGCCATATATAAAATGGAGCTTAAAGTCACGTGTGGTTTTATAACCTTAGCGACCTGCCTTGACACCTTAAATTGAACACATTTTAGTATCCTATCCACCAATTGTATCCGTAATCCGTGTTTGTTTTTCATGTAACTAATTAATTAGTTAATTAGTGATTAGTTAAGTGCTTACTAATTAATACTTTTATGACCAGCTTGATCAATTAGTCAAGTACTTACTTATCTTTTCTTACGAAAGATCTTTTCAGCATTTAGTGGCAGGATACTAGTAATACACAAGAGATAATATCAGTCTAGGGTTAAACGCATGCCCATGCACATGCTTTATGTCCGACTCACTCGATATGTTGTACTACTAGGGCATAGACCTAGTAGTACTCCTTTAACCCTAGACTGATATTATTTCTTGTGTATTACTAGTATCCTTCCAACTCACTACACTCCTTTGGGGTTTCTCTGAAGTAGCTCACTCATCTTTTTACTTGTAAATCTCTTTTGTTTTGTGCTTTTTACAGGTAGATATCTTTCAAGCTCTTGTGGTGTTTGTGATTGAAGCATCTTGAAGGGTAGATCTCTCTTTCTTTTTTTTGTTCCTTGTTTATAATCAAAAGATATATTTGCTTTAAGTAGGTATGCTGATATTAGAGTCTCTTTATGATCATATATCTTCATCATATGTTAGATCTCTCATCAGATCTAGTTTTTTAACAACAAATAACACTAACATTGCCACTAAAGTTGGTTAACCACAGCCGTATCAGAAACCTATTTAAGTTTGAAGTACATGTTAGATTATCTCGAACTTTACTCCGAAGGTATGGTATATAATAGCTGTTTGCACCGGAAAAGACTCAAGTTTAATCTTGCAAAACATGGTGAACTTGATGGATGTACACCTGAATCTGCTGGTTAGGAAGCTACTAGTGTTTTCAAACCCAATTCCCAACCAAGATTCTCAAATGGACATAGATCCATTACATGAGGAAACTAACAGATAAAAATGGCTTCTTCAAGTTTAACATCTTGACTTTGATCAGTTTAAGATCATGAGTAGTTGTTGCTGATATTTAATGAAACTCAAGAAAGTATTTGAGATCATTGCTTAGAAAATTGAAAAGGGTCAATAGACAAGTTTGGTTACAGATCCAGTGAGGTGTAAGTGTTCCTTGCTAAATCTTTCCAATGCAGATGTGCATCTGCCGTGTAATTGCTCCAAGCTTTCACGATCACCAGGAATAGCCTCAGCTGTCCTGCTTAATTCAAGACTAGACATTTAGCAATTATATGAGCAGTCACAAGAACATAATTCATATTCTTTAGACAAACGAGCCGCGTGCCACTCCCTTTACTTGTAGCCTCCCAACCTCGTTTAATACCATTTCTTTCATTGCTTGTCAAATTGATGTCTATTAGTTCTATTTTATAATTTGTATATATGGCTGATATCCATGTTTTCTTTCAGGAACTATGCCTGTAATGACCAAAAGGGTCAAGTCCTATGAGTACACTCCAATTGAGAAATGGAGAAAGAAAGAGATGAAATATTTAGAACTCAACGATGGCTCTAAGGTTGTTTGGTTTTGTTTCTTTTGTTTTTTTTCCACGTTTAGTTAATTATGGGGATTCCAATCCTTTTTTATAGAAAGTTAACTTTCTTTTTGTACAATTCACAGGAGCAGGATAATGTTCCCTTTTTTCGGGTTTATGCATCTAAGGGTTCAGAAGCAGAAAGTACCTTCTTTCTTAATGGTGCTATCACAATAGGAAGACTACAAAATGGTATTTGTTTGGTTAAGTGTTAACTAAAAATTGTGTTATTTAAATTTATGTTTTAATGTTGGTTGTTTTCTGTTTTCAGGATTGAGACTCCTTGGATGGGAAGAACAAGGAGGAAAGGTCAAAAGGTTTTTCAAGTTCGGAAAAGAGACGACTTTCATCAAATACCGGTAATGATATATTAATATTTCTAATATGCATCAATATTTCTTTGTTGTTCTACATATTTATTTATTTTTTTGTTTCCCCTGGTTCCCCTGGTTCTACATAAGTACCATCTCGAGCAAAGAGGAACTTTTGGTTTTCAAACACATCCACTCTCTAGATTTGGCTGAGTAGTTGGTTTGTACCAATAGTTGGCTGAGTAGGGGATTTTCTACCAATGTTTGATAAAATTTCTCTTTGACAGTTTATGATTCCTACTAACCGAAGAATGGATAATTGCAACTTTATCTAGTTTTGTTTATTTATATTTGTAGTTGAATGTCATAGCCAGATTGAAAGAACATGAAGGATCCTTAATTTTAACTTGTTTTGTCGTAGCGGCCAAAGGACATGAATTTTCCTTCCATATCTCTGTTATGCTGTTTTTGATTCGGTTGATTCTAATTAAGATTTTAATCCTTGACATTATGATTAATAATGGGCAAACTGTAACCATAAAACTAATTAACAGAGTTAGCAGCTGTAAATGCACTTAAAATTAGGTGCTACTCACTATCATAACCATAAGGAGGTGCTAGTGCACCATCCGAAACAGGAGGTGCTACTGCACTTGCATGTGCTCAGGTACGCACTTGAAAAGGAGAAGTTGCTACCCTGTTATAGTAAGAGTAGGAGATGCTAAAGCATTTATAATACTAAGAGGTGCGACTACACGCTCGAGAAAAGCTGATCCTATATTGATTACAACTTGATTGCATATGACATGATATATAGTGAGATCTGGATCTATAGATGTGATCATGGTTGTGGATGCTTTAGTTTTTTTGGCTAAAGCGTCAGCAACCTTGTCATCGTCTCGATGGTTTTTTTCTGTTAGCATTTTGTAAAAAACTTAGTCTACATTACTGTTTTATTTGGTGTCTTTTTTTTTCATGATTGTTTATGTATTGCAGCAATCTCCTTAGTGATATAACAAAAGCGAATAGCAATGTCTTCACCAGAGCTATTT
The DNA here is from genome assembly GCA_023531295.1 of Papaver armeniacum. Classification (NCBI taxonomy): domain Eukaryota; kingdom Viridiplantae; phylum Streptophyta; class Magnoliopsida; order Ranunculales; family Papaveraceae; genus Papaver; species Papaver armeniacum. The sequence continues at coordinate 656,641 of JAJJWW010006488.1, forward strand.
CGGACTCCATATATGGATATCCACTTGATGGGGACTGCTGTAATTATAAAAGAGGTATGGGTCCCCAAGAGGACTTTAACTCACCAACAATGGCCGAGTCTGATTGTCTTAAAAATGAGGTGAATACAAACATATGTACATATATATATAATATTACTTAGGATATGCTTCTTCTCATGTACTTACTAATATTTTTGTTTCTGATTTTGATATGTTTTTGTTTTTGATTTTGATATGTATATAGCTGGATAAGGTCATAAAATATTTGGAGGGGGGAGCTGCTGCTGATTATTTGAAGTTGAGGGACGTCAGATCGTTGCTCAAGGATGCCGCTTCTTGTATTGAAGACTGGAAGCTTCAAAAGACTGAAATGTTCAACACGGTTCAGACAAGAACAAAAGAAGCCATTCAGGAGCTTCTTGATGACGAAACAATCGAGGAAGCCAGTCATCCTCTTGAGGTGACTGACCTGATCCAGGTATGTGTTACAGAAGTTCAAAAGAATTACCTCCGTCTTTTCGGAAGACATACATTTTTATACTAGGGATAAACCCTGTACAAATCTATAGGGTTTATATACTAGTTATTAATTACATATAAATAAAAAAAAATTTGCAGGCTGTAGATTCAGTGATTCAGGACCTGAGGACCAGAGTAGTTTAGAAGACATGGAGTTGATAATAAGGAACAAGAAAAGAACCTCATCTGATCTGTGCTCTTCTTGTTTCTTCGATTTTACTGGATTTTAATTTGCTTTTCATTGAAGCCCCCTCTTTGCTTCTCAGTACTAGCTGGTAAGTTAGGGTCTTCATGGATTGTGTTTCAGTTGTTTAATTGAGGACAAAAGTAGTTAGAAGACGTGGAGTTGCTAACACGGAAGGATTCATATCTTGAATATTAGTTTATTTTGGTTTGATCTCTTCTTTTATGTCTTTTTATTAGATGCAAACATAAACATCTTTCTTTGTTAATTCTAGGCAAGTTGAAAGTGCTAACATCTTTCTTTTGTTAATGTCATGGCTCATGGTTCAACGTTTAAACTCACTGCACAGTTCTGATTACGTAAGTTTAGCGGCTCAAGATGTGTATTATGTGGCTTATGCCCTCGAGATGTGTTCTGGTTTTCACCAGTATAATTTGAGTTTGATATTTGATACCCTAGGAAAGCACAAGGTTAGCAGAACTTTCAAACTACAGAACTATTAAGACATATAAGATTTCGCATCACCAAACACTAACAACCGAGTAATGTGATGGAAGATTGTAACTGTTTGTAACTGCTGCAGTTACAAGATGATTGAGTATGTCAAAAGGTGTGACCTTTTGAATGATAACTCTTCGTATTGCACCAGTTGAGTATCATAGGACATGATCTAACAGATGTGTCTCTTCAAATGGTACCCATTGGGCTCTATATATACCAGTGAAATTGAGAAGGAAAATCACAACAGAAACTTCTTCTCTCTTATCTACTTTCCCTCTTATAATAGTCTTGTTCTTCCTTCTTTCGACATAAAAGTTCTAAGAGAATTTCTGGTTTTGCTAAACCACAAATTCTAGACTTTGTTGTATCCTGGAAGTGGTTTTCTAGAACCCGTTAGCAACTCTCTTTGAGTGGGGGCAAATATCACTTTGAGGAAAGCGATTACGTGCTTCAAAGTCATTGCATTTCAGAATTCTCAAGTTTTATTTCTAACATAATGCACCACGTTGCAGAAGAATTTGTCTTGAAAGAGAGTATTCTGCCAATTTAGCATGATAATTTGTTGTTTTGAGTGGTGAGAGTCGTCAGACTCAAAAGTCTGCCGTGGAAACTTAAAGAGGGAAATTGATTATCGTTCTGGAAACCAGGGAGTGTGTATAGCCCAAAGCTTTATGGAAATTCGCAACTTCAAAGCCTGCAGATTTACCATACAGTTAGTCAGTTACGACTTCCTTTTTCACTCTTTGCTCGACTCAGTCACCTAACTCGGCCATACGGGAGCTTAAACGGGTTACAGAACCTTTGTGTCCATTCTTCTTAACTTGTATACTAAATATCATCTCTCAATCTGGAAGAAGCAATCTTTTGGGAACATTGAATTTCAGATTAAATCTCTTCATCAACAACTTAATCATTGCTCAACTTAAGGTTTCAGTAAGGAGGCCTCAGGTTGTGATTTACAAGGTAATTTAAAAAATAAAAATAAAAAATCAAATGAAAAGAAAAAGAAAAATTAAATATCTTCTCCCTTAAACAAATAAGCTCTCACTAATTTCCTTACACCGTATTTACACCAAATATTTAATTGTACGTCTTAGGTGGACAATATTTCCGTCAAACCATGGAAAATTTTTCCAAAACATTTTTTTTTATGACGAAAATTTTACACATACTAAATTTTACAAAATAAAATCTTTAGGATTTGCATGGCTTTGATCTTTACATTTTGATTCTTATTATCCCGAGAACCTAAACACTCTTTAAATCAGTGAAGCACCGACACATCAGTATTGGCGTCGTGTCCGTGTCAGACACAAGACGCGCGTGGGACACCGACACGACACACGTGTAGAAATCTATACTCCATTTTAATAGTTTGGTAACCTAGTGTGTCAAGGAAATCAATATAATAGTTAATTTTTCTACATGTAAGCTAACCTAACGGCATAAAATTGAGTTTTTTTCATGTATTTGCGTGATTAATGTATTTTATATATATTAAAAAAAATTTGAAGCATGCATTTTATATTAAACAAACTAAATTGTTATTACACGGGGAAATGTAATATTCATAGAGTCACTTAAGAGAATCTGATTAAGAAAAGGTGATATAATATAAGATCTTAGTATATAAAAACCATTTTATTAAGAACGCGCAATTGGGGGATATCAAAACTAATTGGGGGATATGAATTACTTCCCCCAACCTTAGGTGCCTGTTAAGGGGTGTTTTTTGGGTATGAAAATACTAAAACACCCTTATAGATTAATAAAAAAAACTTATGAAAAGACTGTTATACCCTCCCAAAAAATAAAAACCTTAAAATAAAAACCAAACACAAAATCAGTTATCCCCATTTGTGTACCGACATAGTCGTGTGAGGGTTAGGGTACCAAAAAAATTTTCATCTTCTTCATCGTTCTTCATTCGTTCTTCATCGACGATTAATCGTTAAATCAAAAATTTCTTCGTCGATTAACCTACCCGAATCATAACCATGCCTCCACGGAAGAAAACAACTTCCCAATCGAACCGAAGTTAATCGAATACAAGTTAATCGAACCCAAGAACGATTGTTCAACAGAAATTGAAAAAAAGACTTGGTTTGATTGCTCAAGAGGAAGAAGACAAAGAAGCAGAGTTATCGGACGATGAACTACTAGCAAAGATGGCTTCGTGAGAAGGTTAGTCATTTTGAATTGTTTAATTAGTGTTTCACTCGATATGTAGCTATGGGTTTAGGTCAAAATCATGAAACCCTAAGCGCAAATTTTGAGTTTACGAAGTTAGGCATTCAATTTAGTATGAATCTTTGCAGGTAGTTAAAACTAGGCATGCGATCTAGGATGAATACCACGCTTAGGTAGAGGTCTCGGCATTTTATTTAGTATGAATACCACATAGTAAATAGGTACCGGCACTCAATCTAGGTTGAAGACCACGTACGTATTTAAATTCTAATATATAGAAAACAATAGGGTTTAGTGAGTTGTCTTAGGCATAAATTGTATTTTAGAATTCATCTAGGAACTATAGTTTTGGTATCCGGGAATTTTAGAATTTTTTCGGCATCTTTGACATTTTATTTTGCAGGCGGTACTTGAACCCGACATTGATTCTTGTTATGCGGGTATCTTTGGTAGTCGTGTTAAGTTTTCGGGAATTTTCAAGGCTGTCTTAGGCATCCTATACATATATTTATGTATGCCGGTACTTTAATCCGGCATGGATGTTTATTATATGTAAATGCCGATAGTGGTGTTTTGTTATCCAGGAACATTCATATACTATACCGGCATCCTCGACATTTATTTATGTATGCCAGCACTTTAACCCAGCATGGAAGTTTATTATAAGTGTATGTCGGAACTAGCTCACGGCATGGTCCTTTCTTTGTAATTGTATGCCGGTATTAGAAATGAAAGTTAGTGCTTCTTTTTAAATAGATCTAAAGCAAATAAAGCCAAAGCAAAGGAGGCTAACAAAGGAAAAGCTAAAGCTGCTGCGACTAAGAAAAAAAGGAAGGATGGTCTTGATACTCCTCAGTCTCTGCCTCCTCGAGGGAATAACAAAAAACGTTTGGGTTTTGAGACAAGAGGGGATATTTGGGAGAGTGGTCGTGATCGTAGTATTCCTGTAATCCGTGAACCTACTGCAGCTGTTGAGGAGGAAGATGAGCAAGATGAGCAAGATAAAGAGGAAAGTGAGGAGGAAGACAATGAGATTGATCCAACTCAATTAGCAAACCAAATGAGTAGTTGAACAAGGTGGTCCAAGTCAACAACCCACACAAGGCAAGGAGAAAGGCAAACGCAAAGGCAAAGTAAAAGTTAAAGGTTCGCACCTTCCTCATGTTGATGACATGATACCCGACCTTGAACGTGGTAAAATTTGGGGTATGACTTCTTTTGATCAACGGGTTCTATTTGGCTACAAGCACTCATGGGCTTGTACTATATATCAGACCTATGTAAGAATTTCTATCTCGTGCATATGTATTGTATTTATGCAAAATCTCTTAAGATCTCTTAATCGTATTATCTCTTAATTGTAGGATCATAAGAAGGTTGTGCGTGTTTGCCGAAACCAAGCCGCGGCTGATTGGGATTTGTCTCTAGAGCATGATGATGTCCAATCAATAGTAAAGGAATCTGGTCTATATCCTTTGGTTGAAAATTATGTGAAGCCAGATATTGTCACGATCAATTGCTTCGTCGAAAGGTATCATGGTGAGCGATACCATGCACTTCCCATTTGGAGAGATGACCTTGATCCTAGATGATGCTCAGAACATTCTAGGCTTGGATATTATTGGAAAATCAATTGCAGAACGAGGTGACCTTGAGCTAGAATGGACGAAGTTGCACGAGCTTACTAACAAGTTGTTTTGTTGGGACTACAAAGAGTCTGTGGAAAGCTTCTATGTATCTAAGGTTAGTAGGACAAAGACATTCAAACTGACCATGCTTAAGAAGAAGTTTGAAAACACAAAGAAAATAAGTGTGCGGGGATGGATGGGACCCATGCAGAGATTCGTTATACAGCATTGCTGCATACTGTTATACATCTTGGGCACTCGGGTATTCCCCGACACTAGTAGCAACAAGGTTAGTGCAAAATTCCTTAGTACTTGGATCTCGTTGGACGAGGTCTTTACCTATTCATGGAGGCACCGTGGCAATGGCACATTTGATGGCGGAGATGAGAAGGGCCTCTAAGGCGGTTACAAACCAATTCGTTGGGAGTTTCACTCTACTCCAGGTACTTTTGTTTTTAAAATTATGTTCTTATTTATATTGTTCAAGTGTATCCTTATTATGTATTTAGAAACAAAATTTACTGACTTTTATATGTATCATTTCAAATTTGTATAGGTGTGGGCTTATGAACATTTTCCAACATTGTTCAAGGACCACCCTTCTTGAAGTTTAAGCCGTTGTTGACCCCCAGGAGCCTAGAGCAAAGAAATACGAGTTCAACGCCCATCCGAAGCCCGGTAACAATGGTTGAGTGATAGAAATGAGATTGGCTCTTGACGCGATGACTACCAAGGATGTTGTGTTCGACCCCTACAAGGAGGCTAGAGATAACCGTCAATACACTTGGTTTTATAACGTTGCATTATACCAAGGTCCTTTGTTCCACCCAAAGGGATATGTTATGGCTGATCCTTGACGTGTGATGCGGCAAATTGGATTCAAGCAATTACCTAGTATCATGACAGCCTATACTGAAAGGTACCTTCTTGATTATTCTCGTTGCATGTCAAGTTCCACAAGGTTGAGGGTAGAGTATGATCCAACTCTCGAAACAACACACTGGAGGGATATGGAACCACGTCGTTTGGTAGATACTACTAATTGGGAGGTTGCGAACAATGGTGATGCCCAAGAAATAGGTTTTCAACAATAAACCGAAGCCTAATAACATAACTCGGTTACTCACCATGAGGGAGGCTTTGGACTCTATCGCTGTCCAAGATGTTGTGTTTGACCCATATAAGAACGAAAGAGAAGTTCACTTTCCAAGGCATGACAATGTAGCGTTTTACAACGGACCATTGTTTCATCCAAAAGGATTTGTTATGCATAACCCTCTCCGTGTGATGCGCCAACTTGGGTACAAAAATAAAACACTTAAGGGTGAATCTGATGCCAAATTCTCTCATGTCTTACCTCAATGCGTATCAGGTGAACAGCATACGCTGGTATTTTACAAACCAACTCATGTAGTTGCACATTGGAATGAAAGGGAAGAACAACAACTGGACAGGGCTGGTTGGGAATTTGCGGAAAACGGTTATGAGTCGGAACCAAGCTTCCTCAGAGGTCATTGGAGGTACTCACATCCTTATATTGTACGCCCGTCCAAAGAAACAGTGCCTCCACAAGCAGAAACTCTTGAAGAACGTACTGTACCCGTACTTCAAAAGATTCTCCTTTTGTTGGTACGTAATTCTGGTTCACTCCCTATCGTTTGAATGTATACTTATAAACTTATAAAAGATAACGTACTAATGGAAATATATAACAACAACGTTCGCGGCTAGGAAAATTGGGAAACTGGTTTAAATGCAAGATCAAGAAAGGAGATGTGCTGACCCCGGAAGAAATGAAGACAGTTGATGAGAAGATAGACAAAATTGAAGATCCAAATGCAAAGGACTTGTGGACTCCAAAGAAAAGAGGGTTCACAAGAAGCCAAGGACCGAGTGATCTAAGATGTTTGTTAATGTTTCTTTTATAGTATTAGATATGTCTTTGAACAATCTACTGTCGGTTTATGTTTATGTGTGTGTCTTGCTAAACTTTGAAATCTTTGTTTCATTTGTTTTCGGTTTAGAACATGTTAACTTTACATATGGTTTGTTAAACAATCTAGTCTTTTCTTATGTTATTTTATGTGTCTTGCTAAATTTTTGAGATGTTGATTTCATTTGTTTTTGGCTTAGAACATAATATATTGGTTAATCTATATGAAACATTGTTTTTTTATTTTTCAAAACCGGCATGGTTGAAATTGTAACAACCATGTCGGAAATCTGTTTTCTTTCAAGAATAAAGAAATTTAGAATTCCGGCATTGATACGATTTTGAATGTAGTGCCGGTACTCTATCTTTCCCTTACGAATAACTGATCTTGTTACAGTTCCGGCATTGTCATGAAGTTATTTTTAATGGCGGAACTTAAACTAATATCTCTGTGTACTTATGGTTAGTTGTCGGCATAAAAGAGAAAAGTATTTCTAAGCCGGATAAGTTCCGGCATTGCAAAGTTTGAATTAAATCATGCGCGGCACGTACATAGCATATGGTTTAATGATTACAATTCAAACTTCCAAATAAACAAAAGGTTGCGTATTAGTGAACTACATATATCCAAATTACTCCTCATAGCTTCCACACGTATGAAGTTTCCTCTCCTCCTCTTGAAGAGGTTTCTTTGATAAGGCCAACGCATCCCAAAATTGGTGATTCTCCTCATACAATGCCATCCATCCTTTCCAGATATTTGGATCTAGGTCCTTGTTTTTAACCATCCCATAAACAGGTGGCAATGGACAATTGTCCTTGAGTTTTTAAATAACGAAATGATTGTCGTTCACGAACGCCAAAACAACTATTCTCTTCTTAAGGGATCCCTCGCGTTTTTGCCACTTTGGTGTAAATGTTACTTCTAAGGTGGGCGTAAAATAATGAACAACACATCTAAATATATCCGCCACTAGATGCCCACAAAGCGGCATTCTCATCCAATATTCAGAAGGAAGAAACTTCATCTCTTGCTCGGGCCCTAATACTCGAGCATACATATCATCAAACCTCTCGCCTTCACCAAGCAATTGCTCATAAAATCTCCTCTTGTTCACAAGTTGTTCGGACATCCTCGTTCTAGCATATTTGCATGGTGTCATACCTCTACTAACCGCCATGTCAAAGATTCCTAATTGTTCGGTCACAGCATGATAGCCACGATTTCCATCTCCATCGACATCATCCGTATACACAATAAACTTACGAATAGACTCAGGAAGTTGGTATATGTAAGACTTTATCTTCGTATGGTAGTGTCTATAAGTCCTACCCGTTTGCGAATCCTTATACATCGTCATATTACCAACTTTTAGCTTAATTATATCCAAACCATCCTCTGCAATCTCTACACTCCAAATGTCTTCGGTATGTGACGGGAGATTATACTTCCTTGGCCTACCCCTACCCATTTTCATTGGAACCTCTGATACATCGACTACGGGTGTGGCTTCGGAATGCTCACCTTGTTGTTCTTGGTAGCTCAATGTTGGTACCTTTGGCGGCCTATCCCTTTTCTTTGGAACCTCCGATACATCGACTATGGGTGTGGCTTCAGAATGCTCACCTTGTAGTTCTTGGTAGGCGGCCTACCCCTTTTCTTTGGAACCTCCGATACATCAACTATGGGTGTGGCTTCGGAATGCTCACCTTGTAGTTCTTGGTAGCTCAATGTTGGTACCTTTGGTGGCCTACCCCTTTTCTTGCAAGATTGACGTTGGTACCTTCGGTGGCCTCCCCCTTTTCTTTGGAACCTCCGATCCATCGGTTTTTGGTGTGGATACGGAAACCGTCGCTTGTTGTTGACTTGTTAACGATTTTTTCCTCGGTCTACCCCTTCTAATTGGAACCGGCGCTTCCGCGAATCGGAGTTCCAAAATCTCACTTGCGGATAGATCTCGTTTCTTGGTTGCCGCGAGTTCTTCTTCACGTCGAGTCATTTCTTTGAATTCTTTCCTTTGTTTTCTCCTTGAAACTTTAGTTTGTGGTCTACCTATCGGATCTCCCTTTCCTGGCTCTTCACTTGGTTTGATCCATGAGCGAGTAATTAGCCATAGTAATTGGATCAACAATACTTGTCGGCTAGCCGAGTTGCCACGTGAGTAAGCTTCGTAGAATTCCTTTGCTTCATTTGTATCCCATGGTGATTGTCCGGGAGCTTCCGTAGGGGGAGGGTCAAAAGATAGTTGCCTCCAAAATGGATCAATAACCTCAACAGGTATAACTTCTTTATACTTCACAAACATATGACGAAACGGAAGCCCCAATGAAGACATGTCCGGACAAATACACATATCACCTGGTTTTCCATAATTTTTCTCATATGCCATTTCTCTCATCATATGTTTTATTGCCCAATGAGAGACGTTGAACTCTATTCCTTGGAGCAACTTAGTATATTGAAGAAATTGAGTCATCCTTTCCATCGAGCTTTTCTCAAAAGCCTTCTTGATCCTATCGATATCAGCCTTAAAGTATTGCTCCATTGCCTCGGTGACCGTAACCACGTTGCCTTGCCCGGACTGTATGAGATCTTTAAATCTACCATGAGCGGATTCCGCTGCACTAGTTGCTTCAGTTTTGAAGTGCCTATACCGGTTTGTCCATGCACGCACAAATTTTTTCCTTGTACTTATCCAACAATTTATCCCGACAATATGAGACGGCGCTTGGATACACTTCGTTATATTTAACACTAAACATGTTCAATCTCTTTTCATATATATCCTCGGTAAGAGACCAATAAACTTTCTCCCAATCCTTTAGAAATTCCAACCACTTTTTATGATTTTCATCGTGTTCTTTGTCCACTCGCTCTTTAATCTTTCATATTTCATCTTCTTCTTCTTCGGGTGATAGTTTCTTCTTGAGAACATCTTCCTCTAGTTGAGCAATCATTATCTGCTTAATATCCGCCTTAGAGGGTTCAAACAAAGCATGACAATGTTTTGTCACATTTTGACCTATATGATACGTATATAGGAAATTTTGTGCATCCGGAAATACATCAGATATCGCACCCATTAGTGTGTCATCTTGATCGGTTACGATGACCCTCGGAAATTGATTTTCCGGGAACAATAATTTCAATTGTTGTAATGCCCAATGATAATTGTAATCCCTCTCGTTTTCCATTAAACACCAAGCCAATGTAAATGTTACCTTGTCTGATGTTTTCCCCACGATGTTGAACAACAACATGTTGTATTTGTTTGTCTTGTAGGTGCAATCCATCATAAGAACACCACAACATGTATGAGCCAATTGTGAAAGAAAAGGATGCACAATGAATATTTGAAGGGGTTTTTCATCCGGTCCTCATTTAATGATACGCGTGTAGTTGTGATCCCAAACTATCTTCTCAAATTCTTGCCTAACGCTCCTCCCTTCCCATTCCACCCTTCTAATGGTTGCTTGTGCGCTATAAATTGTACTTAGAGAAGAAACGTTCTCGATCATCCTTTTCCTTGAAGGTTACGAGAATCACTCTTGGTTTGATACATGCTTTGGTCATTATCTTTACATCCTCGAATTCACGAGGTTTTAGCTTCGCAACTATGGAGTGACCATTAAAATCTTTCGGATCCGGGTGGTTATGTTGGCCAAACCACACCGTATAATCCCATTCCTTTTCTTTGTCTCTTAAATAGAATACAAGCTTAAAGGGGCAATTATCCTTCCTCGTATAAGTCTTGTATACCATATTAGTCTTCTTTTCATATACATAACCCTTTCTCTTATGGCTATTCTTCGCCTTGTATTTCCCACTTCTCTCGCAAACCATCTCAAAACGCCTATTTGAACCTTGGGTATTCCTTACCAACACACACTTGTTCTTAAGAGCCGTCTCTTTTGCCCAAGCAATTGATTCCGCTAGAGATTTAATTCCCTACATTTGGACAACAATGGAAGATTATAAGGTTCATTACAAGCAATCCCCACATAACGTTCTAAAAACTAGGTGAAAAGTATTGTTTGGTAACATACCGGAGGCATCTTATAGTATTCGGACGTATCCGGACCAAGCGGTTTGGAATTTGTTGGATCAATGTATGTCACAATCTAAGGAATAAATGAAAAGAAAATTGAATTAGTCCAAAAAAAAATAAATATACCATGCCGGGTACCATTTCCGGCGTGCTCGACCACAGTTCCGGCATTGAATAATAATGTTCTGGCATTTTAGAAATACACTTGAAAGGAGGAGACAATTATACACAGTACCGGCATTGGATGTTCTTGAACACAATTGCCGGAAGAGACAATACCGACATTCTCTCTAAACAAGGTACAAAGCCGGTAACAGGAGCCGGAATTCTCGATATGTGAGTTTTCCATCCGGAACCGATTGCCGGCTTGGAGGTAATTTTAAAAGCATGCCGGGACCGACTACCGGCTTTCCCGATATTTTGTATGCCACTCCGGTATTGGAGTTCAAAAATCTTAAACTCCTGGATGCTTTTCTGGTAGTACCGGCATGGTCAGTTAGGAGTGAACCATGCCGGTTTTAATATTCCATGGAATATTCGGTGGTAGGTAAAAAGCATAACTGCATACCGGCATGCATAGTTGGTTTGAATACCACGCCGGCAAAGTTTTTAAAATGGGGGATATCTTGTACCGGCATGGCAAGGAGTATGAATACCATGCCGGTGGCATTAGTTCCGGCGTCGTATTCATACAACGAGCATGCCAGTACTAAGCTGTTTCAGACAATAAAATGGCGGTTTCAAAAAGAAAAATCAAATTTTCGACCTCTTTAAAGCATTACCTGTGTGTTGGGGTTGCTTGTATGTTGAACATGTTTACTTTCTTGGGTTGGTTCTTCATAAAACACTTCATGGTCACGAAAATCATGATCCAAGGGTGTTGGTTCATCATATAACTCCAATTGTGAGTTGTTATCATACAGAGAAGATTGAAGATATGATTGTTGTTGTAGTTGAGCTAAAGATTCAAATTCTTTGCCAATTCTCTCATCACAATCATCTTCCATTTTCAAAAAAAAAATTCCACTCAAAATTTTTTTTCTCTCCTTCTACTCCTCACTCACACAAATTAAAATAAAAACACACACTAATCTATCCCCCAAATACTTAAGATTTTTACTAATTATTATTAACCACTAAACATGATTAGTGAGGGCTAGATTAGGGATTAAAAAAATAATTATATAAGGGGTGACCTAGCTTTGCTATTTGGATCCCTATTTTGTCATGTACCTATATCCCCCAATTGCGCGTTCTTTATTAATTAATGTACTAGGTTTTGTGCCCGTGTTGCGCATCGGGCGGACCCGAAAACCATTCACCATCATTATTTTTTTTACCATATTCTTGGTTTTGTGTGATGTCGCTTCGCCTCGTCCCGTCACTTAGGATTTTTGATTTGGTGTGATTCGGCTTCGCCTCGCCTCGCCCCGTCCCTTAGGATTTTTGATTTGGTGTGACTCGGTTTCGCCTCGCCCGGTCGCTTAAGATTTTTGATTTGGTGTGGCTCGGCTTTGCCTCGCCCCGTCCCTTAGGATTTTTGATTTGGTGTGGCTTGGATTTGCCTCGCCCCGTCCCAATACATGCTTAGGATTTTTCATTTGGTGTGGCTCGGCTTTGCCTCGCCCCGTCCCAATACATGCTTAGGATTTTTCATTTGGTGTGGCTCCTCTTTGCCTGGCCCGTCATCTTTGAGCACCAATAGGAAGCTAACTGGGTGAATGCCGCCGTAACATACTTCATTCGGATATTACATTGATAACATATATGGGGCTTCACCTCGCCCCATTCCCGTGCATTTTCGCATTTAATACAGATCGACATGCTCCATCCCCATATACATACCCCATGGATAGTTCCCTTTGACTTTACAGGCCGTTTTGTATTATCACTGTTAAATTATAAGAAGTTATTAGTACGTCGTGTATGAACACATTTTGATCATTTTTTCACATAGTAATCAGCCTTATCTAATTGCCGTTATTAGATTAAAACAAAGAAAAAATTAAAAGAAAAAAATCCAAAGCGAAAAACTAAATCTTTCTAAACTCAACACAAATATTCTTGGTAACAAAAATTTGAATGGGGAGATATCTAGTGTTGAGCAAAACGACTAAGATTAGAAGATTCAAAGCCAGGCCATGGCTAGAAAATAGGAACGTGTGAGTTCAATGTCTCTTTAGGAACATAAGGTTTCCCTATTGACCCATAAGTTTCCATTGTTTGATCCATGAACATAAAAAACGAAACGAAATCAATTACTACTTTTAAAGAAAGTAATTTCAGATTTAAAGAACGTAATTTAATCAAAACATGAAAAAAAAAATCAATACATGCTTGCAAGGAATCTGAACAACAAAATTAACTATCATCACTCGGTTTAACCATGGAAAAGCTATCTATATGCGTACAGATATAGCAACCGCACCCACAAACCCATGATTATTGGTAAAACAGTAATTATGTTGGAAATGATTTTGGGTTAAAGGCTAATTGGGTATGAAAATGATTTGAGAATGGGCTCACAAACGCTCAACTTGGTTTATGAAAATGAAAATTTCTATTGCACTCAAAACTGTGGTCGTACAGACCTTACAAGACTCACTTCAATCTCTCACTCTTTATCACCTATACCTCACCTTGAGATTTCACTCACTTACTCCTCGTCCATGATCTCTACTTCCCAATTTATAGTGAACTTTCAACCGACTCTACACACTCTAGGCTTATCTAGAGTATTCTTAACCGACAGACCTAGATATTTCTTTACAACCGATTTTGACCAAAAATACTATTCTAGAATACTCCACATTTTTCCATGCTCTAATATTATTTTCTTTACTAGTTGTGTAGTTAATTCTAGATCACCGACATAGCTAGGACATGCTAGCAATGTCCAGAGCATTCTAGATTATCCTTGAATAGTCCAAATCAAATTTACATTTTTAACAGCCCCCTTAAACTTGATTTGTAGTAACTCCAAGAATTTCTCGTAATTTAGCGAAGACCTCGTGCTTTAGTGACTTCGTGTATTTCAGTTGTACTTTATTCTCCGATATGCACTCATGGATAAAATGGTACCGTGTGTCGATGTGCTTGCTGCGGTCCTGGAAACTTTGGATTCTTTGCTGAATCCATTGTCGACTTGTTGTCCACAAATATTGTAGTCGGTTCTTCTGCTCCATTTTAAGCTCCTTCATTAAACTCCTTAACCATATCGCGTGACAGACACATGATGCTGCTGCGACATATTCAGCTTCGCAAGTGGAGAGTGTGACGATTGGTTGCTTCTTCGAACTCCAAGTGAAGCCCGTATCTCCGAGGAAAAATACAAATCTAGTAGTACTTTTCCTTTCATCTAAATCTCCGGCCCAGTCACTATCACTATATCCAACGAGTTTGTACTTGTCGACGACGAGTAAAATAAACCGAAATCAAGCGTACCTTTTAAGTAGAGCAAAATTCTCTTGGCAGCCTTCATATGGGTAGTCGTAGGTGCTTCCATGTAGCGACTAATTATCCCTTTGCATAGAGAATATCCGGCCTTGTACAAGTTAAGTATCTCAAGCTTCCAACAAGACTCTTGTAAAGAGTGGGGTTGACCTTCTTGCCTCCATCGACCTTTGATAGCTTGATTCCGCATTCCACGGGAGTGATTGCTGGATTGCACTTCTCCATTTTAAATTTCTTAAGGATTTCCTTCGCATATCCTTCTTGAGATATAAATATTCCATTTTCATGTTGTTTTACTTCAAGCCCGAGATAGTATGACATAAGACCGATGTCCGTCATCTCAAATTCTCTCGTCATCGCTTTCTTGAACTCTTCGAACATTGTCGGGTTATTGCCCGTGAAGATCAAATCATCTACGTATAGGCATACGAGCAACATTTCTCCTTTTTCATTCACCTTCACATAGAGAGCATATTCATGCGGGCACTTACTGAAATTATTTTCTTGGAAGTACTTGTCGATTCTGCTGTACCACGCCCTTGGTGCCTTTTTTAAGCCGTATAAAGCCTTTTTCAACTTAAGGACTTTGTCTCCATGTCCTCTGGCTTCGTACCCAGGTGGCTGCTCGACGTATACCACCTCTTCGAGATGCCCATTTAGAAAGGCAGACTTGACGTCCATTTGATGGACTTTCCATTTATTTTGAGCACTAGAGAAATAATTAGTCTAATAGTTTCAAGACGGGCGACAGGAGCAAATACCTCATCATAATCGATGCTCGCTCTTTGGTTGTAACCTTTTACAACCAATCTTGCCTTGTATCTTTCAACCTCCCCTTTAGCGTTTTTCTTGGCTTTGTACACCCATTTCACTCCAATTGCTCTTTGTCCTTTAGGAAGTGTTACAAGCTCGCAGGTGTTATTTTTCTCAATAGCCTTGATTTCTTCATCCATCGCCTTTCTCCATTTCTCACTTTCGACGGCTTCTTCGAAATTTATTGGTTCACTTTCTGCAAAGAGACAAAAGAGAGATATATTGTCTCCGTAGATATCATTTAAACTCCTCTGTCTGATCTCATAACCACAATTTCAAAGCCACTTTCTTTCTCCACAAGAGATTTAAATTTCTTGAAATTAGAGAAAACCTCTTATTTTTGTTTCAAGAAATAAACCCATGTCTTTCGACTAAAGTCGTCTACAAATATGAGGAAATAATTATTTCCACCATACGAGCTTGGCTTTATTGGTCCACAAACATTTGTGTGAACCAACTGCAGGGGTCTTGTGGCTCTTGAGAACGTTTCCTTAGGAAAACTTTTTCTGAAATGTTTCCCAAGTAAACATCCTTCACACAACTGATCCGGGTGGTCTATTCTTGGCAAACCTCTAACCATATTTTGTTTGGACAATAACTTTAATCCTCCAAAATTGAGATGTCCATACCTAAGATGCCAGAGCCATGACGGGTCTTTCACACAAGCAGTCAGACATCTCGCGACGTCATTTTGAATGTTCAGATAGAACATCCTATTTCCCGTCATTGGCACTTTGGCAATTAGTTTTCCTCTTTTATCTCTTATGAAAAGACTAAGGTTTTTCATATTCATCTTATAGCCTTTTTCTAAGTCTTGTCCCAAACTTAATATATTCATTTTTACGTTAGGGACGTAATAAACATCGGAAATAAACTCATGATTTCCATTTTTTAACCGAATCAAGATTTTTCCAAGACCACTCACCGGAGTTTTCGATCCATTTCCAAATGTCACGTTGCCGGAAACTGATTCATCAAGCTCCACGAACTTCTCCTTCGTGCCGCACATATGGTTGCTTGCTCCCGTATCAAGCACCCATGTATGATTTTCATCATGGTCACCTCCTTTGCACGCCACCAACAAGGTCTGGTCTTCATGATTTTATTTACTAGCGTAGTTTGCTCTCTCCTCGACATTATTTGAAGAAGATCGATAGTCCGAAGCATAATGACCACGCTTATGACAATTATAGCACTCAACTTGAGATTTCTCATACCTTGGCCTATTACTGTTGTGCCATGAATTGTTTCCTCTGCCACGACCTCTTGTGAAGCTTGACCTCTGGCCCATCTGATCATCGTTATTCTGCTTGCCTCTTCCTCTTCCGCCGTAGTAGCCGCGTCCTCTTCCTCTAGCATTACTACTAGAGCTCTCTCCTTTGTCTTTCAAAGTGAGCTTCGCTTGTAGAACTTGTTCCTCTGCTCCCTCTTTGCTTCTCTTCCTCATCCTTTCTTCATGGGCTTGTAACGATCCATGAGCTCATCCACTGGTCATGGTTTCGACGTCTTTGGACTCCTCAAGTTGCGACGACGATATAGTCGAATTTTGGAACGAGTGACCGCAATATTTTTTCGATCACACGACTATCACTCATGACCTCACCATTTCTTCTTAGTTGATTGACAACAACTAAAACTCTTGAAAAATAATCCGAGATTAATTCGGACTCTTTCATGGAGAGATATTCGAACTCACCTCTTAGAGTTTGCAATCGCACCTTCTTTACTTTGTCCACGCCTTTGAAGGAATTTTGCAAAATTTCCCACGCCTTCTTTGCATTAGCGGCTCTTGATATCTTCTCGAACGACGATTCATCCATGCCTTGATAAATAAGGAAAATAGCTCTTTTATCTCACTTTCTTGATATGCGTAGCATATCTTTTTCATTTTGCGGTAGCGCCGCTTCATCCTCCGGTTCAACATAACCTTTTTCTACTATCTCCCATGCATCTTGCGAGCCTAATAACGCCTTCATTTGTATGCTCCAATTTTCATAGTTATCTTTGGTGAGTTTAGGGATTTGAAAGGGAAACATTTCAGTAGCCATTAGGATCTATGGCTCTGATACCACTTTGTTGGAAATGATTTTGGGTTAAAGGCTAATTGGGTATGAAAATGATTTGAGAATGGGCTCACAAACGCTCAACTTGGTTTATGGAAATGAAAATTTCTATTGCACTCAAAACCGTGGTCGTACTGGACCTTACAAGACTCACTTCAATCTCTCACTCTTTATCACCTATACCTCACCTTGAGATTTCACTCACTTACTCCTCGTCCATGATCTCTACTTCCCAATTTATAGTGAACTTTCAACCGACTCTACACACTCTAGGCTTATCTAGAGTATTCTTAACCGACAGACCTAGATATTTCTTTACAACCGACTTTGACCAAAAATGCTATTCTAGAATACTCCACATTTTTCCATGCTCTAATATTATTTTCTTTACTAGTTGTGTAGTTAATTCTAGATCTTAAGGCATAGCTAGGACATGCTAGCAATGTCCAGAGCATTCTAGATTATCCTTGATTAATCCAAATCAAGTTTATATTTTTAACAAATTATGCTTAGAAAACACAAAAACCCAAACTTAAAGTAAGTTTGCTAAGAAACTACCCAAAGACACTGTACATGTCAAAAAGAAAGAATGTCTTCGTCTTGCATATTATGAAAGGCTACAACTTCGCCTCAGATTACTCATTTGCAGATGTGTACGCCAGAGGCTAGTAACCGATGCGTACGCATGAAGAGATGGTTGCAGCTTAGGTAGTTGAGTAATCGACACCATGATTCCACATGATTTTACCGGGCCTTTAAATTAAGCTAGGTTAGTATTTATAATTCTAATCACAGTTTGCTTCAAGAGAAGCCTGATTAGACATACAAATACTAACACAAATTAGTTAAGAGTGGTTCCTTCCCCTTTCTATCATAATTCATAAACAACTAAAATTTAGCACTAAAAATTCATAGAATTCAAAGAAATATCATCTCTTCCAAATTCTTTCAATACATTTTTTAGTTAAACATTTTTATGAAGATGAGATATGCGCGATTATAGCAGGAGTCAAACCTGCAGAAGGGAGAGTAAGGCTCCTGAAATCCATCAGTTACACACTCCCTGAGCTCGACCATCAAATGAGGCTAGGGAAGACATATTTCTTTTGAATGAGGTTATTGCTTCTTCTGCTTTTATCGTTTTACGATCCATTATAAACCCATTGAAAAAAGAAAGAAAAAGAAGACATATTTCTTTTGAATGAGGTCATTTCTTCTTCTGCTTTTATCGTTTTACGATCCATTATAAACCCATTGAAAAAAGAAAGAAAAATCGTCAGAAAAGTTAAAAAAGAAATCTAACAGAGTATTTAGAGTGTCATCAAGCACAATAACCTAACAATGCTATTCATGCTCCACTCCCACAATAACCATGATGCCCGATGCGTTTTTCATCCAATGTAAGAACACAGAATCGATAGATGAAAAAGGATAAATAATATCGTAATATAACTCTAAGAAATCCAATTTTAGTCTAATAGTACGGTACTACTTATCACTATATACTAACTAAAGGTGCATGTGCAACTTCAAAGTAATATTTGGTGGAGATTTGCAATGCAACGGTACCTAAGCAGTGAAGCTGATGATATTAGAATGATTACCAACTTGGAGACCGTTATATGAGATCAATCAAACATTATCAATGGAGCAAGGAACTAATAGTTTAATAAGAGTATAAATTATTAATTATAATGATCTACTTCCTAAGTTTTGTTCTCCAAATTATGAAAGGTTCAACATTCTAGCCAAATTAAGAAGGGGATTATAAATATCAAGATGATCAAGATGATTAAAAGGGCAAATTAGCGGTTAATAAAGATGATCAAAAAGGCGGAGTAATATGGTGAATGAGAGATTGAAGCGAAGAAGAGTCAAGAATCAAAGTCAAAATAAAAGAATAGTAATAACAGCGGTAAGAAAAGAAAGTTGCAGAGGTTGAAGGAGAAGGAAGAAAGTAAAAAAAGATAGAGATGAAAGTGAGAAGGAGTATATAAAGGTGTTGATGGTGGTTTTTAAACAAGGGGTAAAATCGTAAAACCCCATGACCTAGTGTTACCCGCAACACATTAACTAAGAGCATTTAACTCAGGTGTAAATAATTAATAGGGGTATTTTTTCAAAATACCGGATTAGGTTTTCGACACGTAACCCTAATTCCAAAACCAAGCCGCACATTGCGCACCATGGCAACAATGCCAAACCAAGCCGCACACTGCGCACCATGGCAACAATGCCAAACCAAGCCGCATACTGCGCACCATGGCAACGATGCCAAACCAAGCCGCATACTGCGCACCATGGCAACAACGCCAAAACCAAGCCGCACACTGCGCACCATGGCAACGATGCCAAAACCAAGCCGCACACGCGCACCATGGCAACGATGCCAAACCAAGCCGCATCTCTGCGCACCATGGCAACGACGCAAAACCGAGCCGCATCCTGCGCACCATGGCAACGATGCCAAACCAAGCCGCACAACCACACCGTGGCAACGACGCCAAAACCAAGCCGCACACTACGCACCATGGCGGCGGCCAAAACCAAACTACATATCGCACTCATTGGCAACCATGCCAAACTAAGCCGCTATGCCATTGGCACATGCCAAATATAGCGCCCTAGGCTTGCAAAACGTGCAACTAGGTCAACATGGCCGTACGTGCCATTGGCACATGCCAACACGCACCACAAATCATATTTCCAAGCCTCTATACCATTGACACATGCCAAATATAGCGCCCTAGGCTTGCAAAACGTGCAACTAGGTCAACATGGCCGTATGTGCCATTGGCACATGCCAACACATACCACAAGCCATATTTCCAAGACGATATGCCATTGGCACATGCCAAATATAGCGCCCTAGGCTTGCAAAACGTGCAACTAGGTCAACATGGCCGTACGTGCCATTGGCACATGCCAACACGTACCACAAGCCATATTTCCAAGCCGCTATGCCATTGGCACATGCCAAATATAGCGCCCTAGGCTTGCAAAACGTGCAACTAGGTCAAGTCGGCCACGCATGCCGTTGGCACATGCCAACATGCTCGCGGGTAGCTTTTCCTACCAAGGCCACGGCCCTAACGGCCATGCATGCCATTGGCACATGCCAACATGCTCGCTGGTAGCTTTTCCTACCAAGGCCACGGCCCTAATGGCCACGCATGCCATTGGCACATGCCAACATGCTCGCTGGTAGCTTTTCCTACCAAGGCTACTGCCCCTAACGGCCACGCATGCCATTGGCACATGCCAACATGCTCGCTGGTAGCTTTTCCTACCAAGGCCACGGCCCTAACGGCCACGCATGCCATTGGCACATGCCAACATGCTCGTTGGTAGCTTTTCTTACCAAGGCCACGGCCCTAACGGCCACGCATGCCATTGGCACATGCCAACATGCTCGCTGGTAGCCTTCATCACTTAGCCATGGCCCTAATACGCGCTGGTAGCCTAACTTGCAAGCCGTGCAACCTAGGCCAATTCGACCGTACGCGCCACTGGCACACGCCAAAACCCACGCTGGTAGCCTAATTTGCAAACCATGCAACCTACCACCAAGGCATTCCGCACATGCCATTGGCACATGCCACGCACATGCCACGCACGCCACTAGCAGCTCTGGCATTGCCACTTACACTCAACGTACAACCTACCACCAAGGCATTGCGCACATGCCACGCACGCCACTAGCAGCTCTGGCATTGCCACTTACACTCAACGTACAACCTACCACCAAGGCATTCCGTACATGCCATTGGCACATGCCACGCACGCCACTAGTAGCCGGCATTGCCACTTACGCCGAGGTACAACCCGCAACAAGGGCATTCCGCACATGCCAATGGCACATGCCACACGCGCCACTAGCAGCGCCACTTGCACTCAAGGTGCAACCAACACTCGAGATATCAACACAAACCGGGGATGCTTTTCGGGGTTTTGGTTTGGCGGTCACGACTTGCGCGTACACTATGCTCACATTAAGAAAGCGTGAAAAGGAATAAAGCGGTCAAATAAATGAGGAAATAATGGTGAAAACGTTTTCACCCATAAACACCTTGCGGTTACCACCTCCTTCCATTATTTCACCCTTTACTCTCTTCCTTCATGAGGCCAGGGTACGTTTTCAATCTCGACTTGTATAAATAGGTCTTACCTATTTCCACCAGACAACAAGTCTCGGTCAGGAGAAAAATACTACACTCTCAGAAAAGGCAACTTTGCAAACTCTCCAAAAAGCTTTCATCTCTTGCAATCTTACGAAGCTTCCACTTTCTGATACAAGTCGAGACACTACTCTCTCAGAATTATTCTGGTCTCAACACCTTTCTTAGCTTCCCTCCCCAAATCAACCCTTCTCCTCCACTTTGTGACCGAAGCAAGTCTGGAACGGCCATTTCTTGGTTTAGGCCGGACTTGTACAGATTGATCTCTCGAATCTATAAAGTGCTCACGTGCAGCACATTTGTTTAGGGTTTGAACCAGTTTCTCACTCACCCACCGAATTTCATCGAAATCGGAAAACGATTTTTACCCATAAACAATTGGCGACCACACGGGAGGATTGATCTATCGGCTACAATGTCGACTGTCGATCTCGTTCTTCGACCCGGATGTCAAGATGGTAGGGGACTCGTTGAAGATGCTACCAGCGATTGGGGACTTGCGACTCGATCCGAATGCTACCGCCGGACAACCCGGTTATCGGGTTGTTAAAACTACATGAGAAAACGGGGACTCGCCAAGACGCTACCAAGAATTGGGGACTAATCATGGCGATGCTACCAAAGAAAGCCGCCTTTTACTTGAGAGAGGCGTGTTTACAAGTGAGTAAATTTAGATTGGGCAAGATATACGATCTGTTTTTAGGTTCTTAATAAAACCGCCATACTATTGCGTCTTGTGCCTATTACTAGCACACACTTTCATAAAAGCAATATTCCTTTCCCAAAACATAATCAGAGTTATATTATCAAAACCATTCATCCAAGAAATAATCCAATATCCTCAAAAGCCGACATTTATCTATCAACCCAAGAAATCCAGAAGACAAAAACCATAAACCAGGCGTTTTGTTTGCCTTTCAAAGAAACAAAAAAAAATTTCACCTACCCGTACAAACCTACTTTGCACAATAACAATTACCGGTCACTATTAGCAGACGTTACTACAGTGACATTTGAAGAATTATTTATGATGAAGTATTTCCACAAGTTTATGAAAGGCATACATATGGCTACGGTTTACACCAGCGTAAGAAAACAATAAAACAAATTGAAAGAGAAAAGCTGGAGTACATAGCTGGGATATGCTTGCCCACTTTGTCACTACCGCGCTACCGCTAACACCATGACGTGATAACAAAGATACGAGGTAAAAAGGGGAGCCAACCCATTTCATAAGCATAACACTTTTTGAATTTGAATAAGGAAAGGATTTCCTGTTTGAGCTACGTATGGGAAGAGGCAATCGGGCCCGCAGAACAAGTCCAAGCCACACCAAGCAAAGACCGTGCCAAGCCAATGGTCCACACCATACCGAAATCCAAGCCAGCGTCCACGCCAAGTCAGCGCCCATTCCAAGACGATCCAAAGCCTACCAGACGCGTTTCCCGGATGCGCTTACCTGACGTGCTTGACAGACACGCATGCTAGCGCTTGCCAGAAGCGCTTTCCAGAAGCGCTCGCCAGACGCGCTTGCCAGACGCGCTTACCAGGCACACATGCCGCACGCGCATGCCAGCCGCAGTACCACACTTTGTGCTAACAGCTTGCATCCTTCCAGGCGCTAACATCTTGTGCCCTTCCAAGACCATCCTCGCCCTTCGAAACAGCGCCATGGCTCCAGACTTCGTGATCAAAACCATGTCATCTCGCACGATACACTTACGATCACCAAACTAGAGCCACTTCCGCCACCCCAACGGTTCTTCAAGCATGAAAGCTCCAACCGTCACCGAGAGACGCTACTCCACCATCGGGGCAAGATACTTGGAAGATCCGGAAGAATCCGACCTCCTTTTAGCATTGTTGATTCGATGAAAAGACGAAAGATACTTCAAAGCAGACGCGCGTTATAGATGAAGAGGCTCGCGTTGCTCTTGAACGCCCAAGTAGAAGGGGATAAGCAATCCAATTTTGTCACACGTGAAGATCGGGAAGGACTTCTCCAAAATCGAAAGCAATGGAAATCAACAACTCTCCCGAGTTCACGGAGACCCTTCTTCTGTCTGGGACCCTCATAATTGGAACTTCGCCCACAAAGTCGTACGATCTATGATGAAACAATTATGTGAGATTCTATATTTCTCCAAGGCATAGCATCAAGACATATTTGCATCTCTCAACCGCACTACATCGGGGAAGCGGGCGTTTCCGGCCCGGGGAAGCCGTTCCCAAACCCCAACCTCTCCTAAAAGCACGATCGACGGATGTAATCGGGGACTCCTAACCTCTTTTCTCTTGAGGGATGTCGAGTTTGACAGAACGTGACGCTGCCTCCGACTTCAAAATGGTAGCCGTCAAGGCTCTGAGAGTTGCAAGATGTCGTTTCAACGTTCTCTCCAGAAGTAGCTCCGCATCAACGTTCTCTCCAGAAGTAGCTACGCATCAACGTTCATCAACGTAGCTACGCATCAACGTTCTTCGAGCGGCTTCGCTTCAACGTTCGCTTCAATGCCACTCCTTCCTGCAAAGGGTCGTGCCGCCACACTCCCCATATCAAGGAACATAGTCACAGCCAGCCAATCTTCGTAGTCATGGACACCTTTTAATCCATCTCGCCAAAACTCGTGATCATGGACAGTTTGCTCGCTTACGCATCCAGCCAATCCTTTTACGTCCACGGAAGCTCATAGAATATCAACCAACCTACTTTGCTACCACAACAATGTAGTTTCTCCTGATTACAGCTCCTACCAAGAACTATTGCCCCTCATTCGTTGATACCAAAGCAGGAGAGCTTCACCGCAAAGCATCAATTACTACAAAGATGGAAACACGTAAACCATACTTGAGAACGGAAGATATACACGGATCCCTTCACTGTCAAAGCTACGAAGAACAGTCCACCAAAAATTCGTACCCACAACAAGGTCCTCTACTCTTCAAGGGTGCAAAGGCGCAAGAACATCATCACCTCTCTGTCTGAAGACGCCTTCAACACTTTACGAGGCCGCGGAGGATCCCGAGCCCGCACTATCCGCAGTATGTCATCATGTAATTTCGAGCATCCCAGTGTCACATCCAAGAGTACGATAGGCTTATATCAAATCCCGTGGAGGGGGATTCAAGGCGATATAATGAAAGTAGGTCATGCATGGGGACTACCAAAGATAAGATGCTTTCACTCCCTCAACCAAAGTTATTACCGATTTCAACATCATCACTATCGAGGTTTTACGAGCCGCGGGAATTTCTCAACATGAATCCGTACATGTGCACCGAAACTCCAAAAGCACGCGAAAAGGTTACATTCACATATTCATCCATTCCATCATATCAAACCGAAGTATGACCGGGGACTTCTCGCCGCATCCCATTTCGTAAGATAAAGCCCTAAATCGGGCGTCCTCCAAGTCTCGCAGAGTCAACAAGGACGGATTCGAAGGAAGGGGAACGACTAGGTCATCCTCGTCGATAACGGTGACGCATGCTCCAACAGGATATCTCTCGCACAAAAGGGAAATTTTCCATTTATACAACAAGCGGCGGTAAAGTGTACGACAGTCCGCCAAAGAAGAAGAAAACATACCGAGAGAAATTCAACAAGAAGAACCTTTTCTCAAACGAGGAGATGATGCGGTTGCGTTGGGTTTGAATACAAAACCTTTAAAAAGGAAAGGAAGCAATGAGGGACATAACGCTTCCAGATTTTTTTGGCATGAACGATGCCCTAATCGAAGCCGCGCGTGAAAGAAAGGCAAAATAAGGAAACTTTGCTATCTCGTAGAAACACCTACTCCCTCCTTGTTCACACCGATCCCATCAAGTCACGTCGCAAGCACGCACATGCCTTCGCCCTACCTTGCGCCGGTCCCACCACGCCTAGCACGCTTTCGTTTTCCCAACTCACGCCAACTTCCCAATGACCGCCCAAGTCACGTCGGCGAGCACGCCTGACTTCCACACCTTGCGCCGGTCCCACCATCTAGCACGCTCGGCTTCCCAACTCACGCCAACTTCCCAACGTCGCCCAAGCCGCACACCGGCCCCACCAATTGTGCCGCCCCTCCCGATTTGTGCAAAACTACCGGAGGCAAGGATTCCAAATCCTATTTATAAAAGGTCAGACGAGCCTCCTCAATTCTCTTTACGGTTTGCTGTTGATAGTTTGTCACCATCTTATGCTTACCTCGCAAAAAAGCCCCTGTTCCGAGCTAAGCAGGGGACTTAATGTTGATGGTGGTTTTTAAACAAGGGGTAAAATCGTAAAACCCCATGACCTAGTGTTACCCGCAACACATTAACTAAGAGCATTTAACTCAGGTGTAAATAATTAATAGGGGTATTTTTTCAAAATACCGATTAGGGTTTTCGACACGTAACCCTAATTCCAAAACCAAGCCGCACATTGCGCACCATGGCAACAATGCCAAACCAAGCCGCACATCGCGCACCATGGCAACAATGCCAAACCAAGCCGCATACTATGCGCACCATGGCAACAATGCCAAACCAAGCCGCACACCGCGCACCATGGCAACAATGCCAAACCAAGCCGCACACACGCACCATGGCAACGCCGCCAAAACCAAGCCGCACACGCGCACCATGGCAACGATGCCAAACCAAGCCGCACACTGCGCACCATGGCAACAACGCCAAAACCAAGCCGCACACTGCGCACCATGGCAACGATGCCAAACCAAGCCGCACACTGTGCACCGTGGCAACGACGCCAAAACCAAGCCGCACACTACGCACTACGGCAGCGGCGCCAAAACCAAACTACATATCGCACTCATTGGCAACCATGCCAAACTAAGCCGCTATGCCATTGGCACATGCCAAATAAAGCGCCCTAGGCTTGCAAAACGTGCAACTAGGTCAACATGGCCGTACGTGCCATTGGCACATGCCAACACGCACCACAAGTCATATTTCCAAGCCTCTATACCATTGACACATGCCAAATATAGCGCCCTAGGCTTGCAAAACATGCAACTAGGTCAACATGGCCGTATGTGCCATTGGCACATGCCAACACATACTACAAGCCATATTTCCAAGCCGATATGCCATTGGCACATGCCAAATATAGCGCCCTAGGCTTGCAAAACGTGCAACTAGGTCAACATGGCCGTACGTGCCATTGGCACATGCCAACACGTACCACAAGCCATATTTCCAAGCCGCTATGCCATTGGCACATGCCAAATATAGCGCCCTAGGCTTGCAAAACGTGCAACTAGGTCAACATGGCCACGCATGCCATTGGCACATGCCAACATGCTCGCTGGTAGCTTTTCTTACCAAGGCCCATGGCCCTAACGGCCATGCATGCCATTGGCACATGCCAACATGCTCATTGGTAGCTTTTTCCTACCAAGGCCACGGCCCTAACGGCCACGCATGCCATTGGCACATGCCAACATGCTCGGTGGTAGCTTTTCCTACCAATGCCACGGCCACTAACAGCCACGCATGCCATTGGCACATGCCAACATGCTCGCTGGTAGCTTTTCCTACCAAGGCCACGACCTAATGGCCACGCATGCCATTGGCACATGCCAACATGCTCGCCGGTATCTTTTCCTACCAAGGTCACGGCCTAATGGCCACGCATGCCATTGGCACATGCCAACATGCTCGCTGGTAGCTTTTCCTACCAAGGCCATGCCTTTAACGACCACGCATGCCATTGGCACATGCCAACATGCTCGCTCGGTAGACTTTCCTACCAAGGCCACGGCCCAACATGGCCACGCATGCCATTGGCACATGCCAACATGCTCGCGGGTAGCTTTTTCCTACCAAGGCCACGGCCCCGCCACGCATGCCATTGGCACATGCCAACATGCTCGTTGGTAGCTTTTCTTACCAAGGCCACGGCCACGCATGCCATTGGCACATGCCAACATGCTCGCTGGTAGCCTTCATCACTTAGCCATGGCCCTAATACGCGCTGGTAGCCTAACTTGCAAGCCGTGCAACCTAGGCCAATTCATTCCATACGCGCCATTGGCACACGCCAAAACCCACGCTCGGTAGCCTAGTTTGCAAACCATGCAACCTACCACCAAGGCATTCCGCACATGCCATTGGCACATGCCACTAGCAGCTCTGGCATTACCACTTACACTCAACGTACAACCTACCACCAAGGCATTCCGCACATGCCACGCACGCCACTAGCAGCTCTGGCATTTCCACTTACACTCAACGTACAACCTACCACCAAGGCATTCCGTACATGCCATTGGCACATGCCACGCACGCCACTAGCAGCTCTGGCGTTGCCACTTACGCTCGAGGTACAACCCGCAACAAGGGCATTCCGCACATGCCAATGGCACATGCCACACGCGCCACTAGCAGCGCCACTTGCACTCAAGGTGCAACCAACACTCGAGATATCAACACAAACGGGGGATGCTTTTCGTGGTTTTGGTTTGGCGGTCACAAAGAGAAAGCAGTACACTACGCTCACATTAAGAAAGCGTGAAAAGGAATAAAGCGGTCAAATAAATGAGGAAATAATGGTGAAAACGTTTTCACCCATAAACACCTTGCGGTTACCACCTCCTCCCATTATTTCACCCTTTACTCTCTTCCTTCATGAGGCCAGTGGTACGTTTCAATCTCGACTTGTATAAATAGGTCTTACTATTTCCACCCGGACAACAAGTCTCGGTCAGAGAAAAATACTACACTCTCGGAAAAGGCAACTTTGCAAGCTCTCCAAAAGCTTTCATCTCTTGCAATCTTACGAAGCTTCCACTTTCGATACAAGTCGAGACACTACTCTCTCGAATTATTCGGGTCTCAACACCTTTCTTAGCTTCCTCCCCAAATCAACCCTTCTCCTCCACTTTGTGACCGAAGCAAGTCCGGAACGGCCATTTCTTGGTTTAGGCCGGACTTATGCATTGATCTCTCG
The DNA here is from genome assembly GCA_023531295.1 of Papaver armeniacum. Taxonomy (NCBI): domain Eukaryota; kingdom Viridiplantae; phylum Streptophyta; class Magnoliopsida; order Ranunculales; family Papaveraceae; genus Papaver; species Papaver armeniacum. The sequence continues at coordinate 685,086 of JAJJWW010006488.1, forward strand.
AATCTATAAAGTGCTCACGTGCAGCACATTTGTTTAGGGTTTGAACCGCTTTCTCACTCACCTACCGAATTTACCGAAATCGGCATAAACGATTTTTACCCATAAACAATTGGCGACCACGGCGGGAGGATTGATCTATCGGTTACAATGTCGATCATTGTCGATCTCGTTCTTCGACCCAGATGTCAAGATGGTAGGGGACTCGTTGAAGATGCTACCGGCGATTGGGGACTTGCGACTCAGTCCGAATCAACTCGATCCGGGGACAACCCTCGGTTATCGGTTGTTAAAACTACACCGTAAAATTGGGGACTCACAAGACGCTACCAAGAATGGGGACTAGCTGGCGATGCTACCAAGCAAAGCCGCCTTTACTTGGAGAGGCGTGTTTGCAAGTGAGTAAATTTAGATTGGGCAAGATATACGATCTGTTTTTAGGTTCTTAATAAAACCGCCATACTATTGCGTCTTGTGCCTATTACTAGCACACACTTTCATAAAAGCAATATTCCTTTCCCAAAACATAATCAGAGTTATATTATCAAAACCATTCATCCCAGAAATAATCCAATATCCTCAAAAGCTGACATTTATCTATCAACCCAAGAAATCCAGGAAGACAAAAACCATAAACCAGGCGTTTTGTTTGCCTTTCAAAAAAAAAAAAATTAACCTACCCGTACATACCTACTTTGCACAATAACAATTACCTGTCACTATTAGCAGACGTTACTACAGTGACATTTGAAGAATTATTTATGATGAAGTATTTCCAAAAGTTTATGAAAGGCATACCTATGGCTACGGTTTACACCAAGCAAGAAAACAATAAAACAAATTAAAAGAGAAACGCTGGAGTACATAGCTGGGATATGCTTGCCCACTTTGTCACTGCCGCGCTACCGCTAACACCATGACGTGATAACAAAGATACGAGGTAAAAAGGGGAGCCAACCCATTTCATAAGCATAACACTTTTTGAATTTGAATAAGGAAAGGATTTCCTGTTTGAGATACTTATGGGAAGAGGCAACTGGGCCCGCAGGAACAAGTCCAAGCCACACCAAGCCAGCACCGTGCCAAGCCAATGGTCCACACCATACCGAAATCCAAGCCAGCGTCCACGCCAAGTCAGCGCCCATTCCAAGACGATCCAACGCCTACCAGACGCGTTTCCCGGATGCGCTTACCTGCCGCGCTTGACAGACGCGCATGCTAGCGCTGTAAGCGCTTTCCGTAAGCGCTCGCCCGGACGCACTTGCCGTGACGCGCTTACCGGGCACACATGCCGCACGCGCATGCCGCCGAAGTACCACACTTTGTGCTAACAGTTGCATCCTTCCAGGCGCTAACATCTTGTGCCCTTCCAAAGACCATCCTCGCCCTTCGAAACAGGCGCATTGGCTCCAAAGACTTCGTGATCAAAACCATGTCATCTCGCACGATACACTTACGATCACCAACCGTAGCCACTTCCGCCACCCCAACGGTTCTTCAAGCATGAAAGCTCCAACCGTCACCGGAGACGCTACTCCACCATCGGGGCAAGATCTTTGGAAGATCCGGAAGAATCCGACCTCCTTTTAGCACTGTTGATTCGATGAAAAGACGAAAGATACTTCAGCAGGACGCGCGTTATAGATGATGAGGCTCGCGTTGCTCTTGAACGCCCAGTAGAAGGGGATAAGCAATCCAATTTTGTCACACGTGAAGATCAGGAAGGACTTCTCCAAAATCGAAAGCAATGGAAATCAACAACTCTCCGAGTTCACGGAGACCCTTCTTCTGTCGGGACCCTCATAATTGGAACTTCGCCCACAAAGTCGTACGATCTATGATGAAACAAGTTATGTGAGATTCTATATTTCTCCAAGGCATAGCATCAAGACATATTTGCATCTCTCAACCGCACTACATCGGGAAAGCGGCGTTTCCGGCCGGGAAGCCGTTCCCAAACCCCAACCTCTCCTAAAAGCACGATCGACGGATGTAACAGGGACTCTAACCTCTTTTCTCTTGAGGGATGTCGAGTTTGTGAACGTGACGCGCCTCTCCGACTTCAAAATGGTAGCCGTCAAGGCTCTGAGAGTTGCAAGATGTCGTTTCAACGTTCTCTCCAGAAGTAGCTCCGCATCAACGTTCTCTCCAGAAGTAGCTACGCATCAACGTTCTCTCCAGAAGTAGCTATGCATCAACGTTCTCCAGCAGTGGCTTCGCTTCAACGTTCGCTTCAATGCCACTCCTTCCTGCAAAGGGTCGTGCCGCCACACTCCCCATATCAAGAAACATAGTCACGGCCAGCCAATCTTCGTAGTCATGGACACCTTTTAATCCATCTCGCCAAAACTCGTGATCATGGACGGTTGCTCGCTTACGCATCCAGCCAATCCTTTACGTCCACGGAAGCTCATAGAATATCAGCCAACCTACTTTGCTACCACAACAATGTAGTTTCTCCTGATTACAGCTCCTACCAAGAACTATTGCCCCTCATTCGTTGATACCAGCCAGAGCTTCACCGCAGCATCAATTACTACAAAGATGGAAACACGTAAACCATACTTGAGAACGGAAGATATACACGGGATCCCTTCTTCCAAAGCTACGAAGAACAGTCCACCAAAAATCCGTACCCACAACAAGGTCCTCTACTCTTCAAGGGTGCAGCGCAAGAACATCATCACCTCTCTGTCTAGAAGACGCCTTCAACACTTTACGAGGCCGCGGAGGATCCCGAGCCTGCACTATCCAGTATGTCATCATGTAATTTCTGAGCATCCCAGTGTCACATCCGAGAAGTGTACGATAAACATATCAAATCCCGTGGAAGGGGGATTCAAGGCGATATAATGAAAGTAGGTCATGCATGGGGACTACCAAAGATAAGATGCTTTCACTCCCCTCAACCAGTTATTAATGATTTCGACATCATCACTATCGAGGTTTTACGAGCCGCGGGAATTTCTCAACATGAATCCGTACATGTGCACCGAAAACTCCAAAAGCACGCAGGAAGGTTACATTCACATATTCATCCATTCCATCATATCAAACCGAAGTATGACCAAGGGACTTCTCGCTGCATCCCATTTCGTAAGATAAAGCCCTAAATCAGCGTCCTCCAAGTCCGCAGGTAGTCAACAAGGACGGATTCGAAGGAAGGGGAACGACTAGGTCATCCTCGTCGATAACATGGTGACGCATGCTCCAACGGGATATCTCGCACAAAGGGAAATTTTCCATTTATACAACAAGCGGTGGTAAAGTGTACGACGACCCGCCAAAGAAAGAAGAAAACATACCGAGAGAAATTCAACAAGAAGAACCTTTTCTCAAACGATGGAGATGATTTTGAATACGGAACCTTTAAAAAGGAAAGGAAGCAATGAGGGACATAACGCTTCCTGCATTTTTTGGCATGAACGATGCCCTAATCGAAGCCGCGCGTGAAGGAAAGGCAAAATAAGGAAACTTTGCTATCCGTAGAAACATCTACTCCCTCCTTGTTCACACCGATCCCATCAAGTCACGTCGGCAAGCACGCCTGACTTCCCTACCTTGCGCCGGTTCCACCAGGCTAGCACGCTCGGTTTTCCCAACTCACGCCAACTTCCCAATGACCAGCCCAAGTCACGTCGGGAAGCACGCACACGACTTCCACACCTTGCGTCGGTCCCACCGGCTAGCACGCTCGGTTTCCCAACTCAAGCCAACTTCCCAACGTCGCCCAAGCTGCACCTAGGCCCCACCAATTGTGCCGGCCCTCCGATTTGTGCAAAACCACCGAGGCAAGGATTCCAAATCCTATTTATAAAAGGTCGGACAAGCCTCCTCAATTCTCTTTACGGTTTCTTTGTTGATAGTTTGTCACCATATTATGCTTACCTCGCAAAAAAGCCCCTGTTCCGAGCTAAGCAGGGGACTTAATGTTGATGGTGGTTTTTAAACAAGGGGTAAAATCGTAAAACCCCATGACCTAGTGTTACCCGCAACACATTAACTAAGAGCATTTAACTCAGGTGTAAATAATTAATAGGGGTATTTTTTCAAAATACCAGATTAGGGTTTTCGACACAGAACCCTAATTCCAAAACCAAGCCGCGCTGCTGCGCACCATGGCAACAATGCCAAACCAAGCCGCACACTGCGCACCATGGCAACAATGCCAAACCAAGCCGCATACTGCGCACCATGGAAACGATGCCAAACCGAGCCGCATACTGCGCACCATGGCAACGACACCAAAACCAAGCCGCACACTGCGCACCATGGCAACGCCGCCAAAACCAAGCCGCACACTGCGCACCATGGCAACGATGCTAAACCAAGCCGCATACTGCGCACCATGGCAACGACGCCAAAACCAAGCCGCACACTGCGCACCATGGCAACGATGCCAAACCAAGCCGCACACTGTGCACCGTGGCAACGACGCCAAAACCAAGCCGCACACTACGCACCACGGCAGCGGCGCCAAAACCAAACTACATATCGCACTCATTGGCAACCATGCCAAACTAAGCCGCTATGCCATTGGCACATGCCAAATAAAGCGCCCTAGGCTTGCAAAACGTGCAACTAGGTCAACATGGCCGTACGTGCCATTGGCACATGCCAACACGCACCACAAGTCATATTTCCAAGCCTCTATACCATTGACACATGCCAAATATAGCGCCCTAGGCTTGCAAAACGTGCAACTAGGTCAACATGGCCGTATGTGCCATTGGCACATGCCAACACATACCACAAGCCATATTTCCAAGCCGATATGCCATTGGCACATGCCAAATATAGCGCCCTAGGCTTGCAAAACGTGCAACTAGGTCAACATGGTCGTACGTGCCATTGGCACATGCCAACACGTACCACAAGCCATATTTCCAAGCCGCTATGCCATTGGCACATGCCAAATATAGCGCCCTAGGCTTGCAAAACGTGCAACTAGGTCAAGTCGGCCACGCATGCCATTGGCACATGCCAACATGCTCGCGGGTAGCTTTTTCCTACCAAGGCCACGGCCCTAACGGCCATGCATGCCATTGGCACATGCCAACATGCTCGGTAGCTTTTCCTACCAAGGCCACGGCCCTAACGGCCACGCATGCCATTGGCACATGCCAACATGCTCATTTGGTAGCTTTTCCTACCAAGGCCACGGCCCTAACACCCACGCATGCCATTGGCACATGCTAACATGCTCGCTGGTAGCTTTTCCTACCAATGCCACGGCCCCTAACGGCCATGCATGCCATTGGCACATGCCAACATGCTCGCTGGTATCTTTTCCTACCAAGGTCACGGCCCTAACTTGACCACGCATGCCATTGGCACATGCCAACATGCTCGCTGGTAGCTTTTCCTACCAAGGCCACGGCCCTAACGGCCACGCATGCCATTGGCACATGCCAACATGCTCATTGGTAGCTTTTTCCTACCAAGGCCACGGCCCTAACGGCCACGCATGCCATTGGCACATGCCAACATGCTCGCTGGTAGCTTTTCTACCAAGGCCACGGCCACGCATGCCATTGGCACATGCCAACATGCTGTTGGTAGCTTTTCCTACCAAGGCCACGGCCCTAACGACCCACGCATGCCATTGGCACATGCCAACATGCTCGTTGGTAGCTTTTCTTACCAAGGCCACGGCCCTAACGGCCACGCATGCCATTGGCACATGCCAACATGCTCGCTGGTAGCTTTCATCACTTAGCCATGGCCCTAATACGCGTTGGTAGCCTAACTTGCAAGCCGTACAACCTAGGCCAATTCGACCGTACGCGCCACTGGCACACGCCAAAACCAACGCTGGTAGCCTAATTTGCAAACCATGCAACCTACCACCAAGGAATTCCGCACATGCCATTGGCACATGCCACGCATGCCACTAGCAGCTCTGGCATTGTCACTTACACTCAACGTACAACCTACCACCAAGGCATTCGCACATGCCATTGGCACATGCCACGCACGCCACTAGCAGCGACTCTGGCATTTGCCACTTACACTCAACGTATAACCTACCACCAAGGCATTCCGTACATGCCATTGGCACATGCCACGCACGCCACTGCCAGCTCTGGCATTACCACTTACGCTCGAGGTACAACCCGCAACAAGGGCATTCCGCACATGCCAATGGCACATGCCACACGCGCCACTTTGGCGGCGCCACTTGCACTCAAGGTGCAACCAACACTCGAGATATCAACACAAACCTGGGGATGCTTTTCCAGGGTTTTGGTTTGGCGGTCACAGACTTGCAGCGTACACTACGCTCACATTAAGAAAGCGTGAAAAGGAATAAAGCGGTCAAATAAATAAGGAAATAATGGTGAAAACGTTTTCACCCATAAACACCTTGCGGTTACCACCTCCTCCCATTATTTCACCCTTTACTCTCTTCCTTCATGAGGCCAGTGGTACGTTTCAATCTCGACTTGTATAAATAGGTCTTACCTATTTCCACCAGACAACAAGTCTCGGTCAGGAGAAAAATACTACACTCTCAGAAAAGGCAACTTTGCAAGCTCTCCAAAAAGCTTTCATCTTTTGCAAGCTTACGAAGCTTCCACTTTCTGATACAAGTCGAGACACTACTCTCTCAGAATTATTCTGGTCTCAACACCTTTCTTAGCTTCCCTCCCCAAATCAACCCTTCTCCTCCACTTTGTGACCGAAGCAAGTCCAGGAAGGCCATTTCTTGGTTTAGGCCGGACTTGTCTGATTGATCTCTCGAATCTATAAAGTGCTCACATGCAGCACATTTGTTTAGGGTTTGAACCAGTTTCTCACTCACCTACCGAATTTACGAAATCGGCAGAAACGATTTTTACCCATAAACAAAAGGGTTCTGAGAAATTCGCATTTATGAAAGCATTAATGGGTGAGGGGATTTGAAGTGACGGTTGCAAGACGCGTGTCCAAAGCTAAGACGATGACATCAACACGTGGGAAAATTGGGCCCGAGATCTCGGAATATTGTCAGATGGAGAATATGGAAAGTTGATAGGGTGCGACAAGCATCATGTAAAGGAGCGAAAGTGACTAAGAAAAAATTTCTCTCATCGCTCTTTCTTCAGAAAAGATCGCTAAGAGAAGAGGCAAAATGTGGGGGTTAAATACCGCACAGCCGATAAACAACGCGAAGCAATTGAATTACTAAGGAGCGAAGAGGATTCGCACGTAGCATATCTCTAATGACGGAATCAGTGACGTCACAAAGTCATCAGTAAAGTGTGAGAGTTGTGCGAAGACTAATAGCACGCGCGAGAAAACACAATGTAAACGCCCGAAGACATCGCACAGTAGATCCGAAAATAGGGGCTTTATTAGCTGTCATCCACTATGTAAAATCCCTATATATAGGACCAGTCGCCCCTGTGGTAAGGAGAGATTTTTTGGAGAGTTGAGGTAGGAATTTAGGAGAGAGAAAGATATTTGCTTCCCAAGTTAGGGTTTTATCTTCTTTGTATTGATTTTATACTTAATAAAGATCTCTTTAAGTGTTCTTCACAATAATTTCATAATTTACTATATAGATTGTTTAAGGGGTGTAGTAGTGGGATTTTCTACTACTACATTTTGGCGCTAGAATACAGCTTGGGAAGGGGATTGTACCTATTTGTGAAAATTTGAAGTTGATCTTCTTTTTGAAAAATTTATTGTTGTTTTTGTTTCGTAAAAAATTTCAATTGTTTTCTTGAAATTTCAACATTGAAATTCCCTTTTTTCAAAATACAGTTTTTATTAAGAAAGGAATTTTTAGTTTGAACGAGTTTTAGTTTTAGTTTTCATAAGCTTGCACAAGTGTTACTTCAAGAATACAAAATGGTGAGGCAAGTATCTGCAGGAGAAAACGAAACACCAGTTAGGAGGAGTCGAAGAATTGCGGGTAGAAGAAGAGGTGAAATTGCAAAGACATCAAAAATGGGAGAGACAAACAACAGGTCTCAGCCCATCAGATCTCAGATCCAGCAGGAACCAAGGGAGGACGATCAAAGAAATTACGATGCAGTAAGTGTCCATACTACAGATTCAGATACCGCCGAGGAAAATGAAGAAAGGACACATGAACAAGGAGCTGTAGGAGAAATTGAAGACAACATGACCATCGCAAAATTAAGGCAGCGATTGGCAGAGGAAAAAAGAAGAGAAGCGGAACTACGCGCGAATTTGACACGACAAAATGATGAACTAAGAGAGGAAAATCAGAGATTACATTAGCAAAGGTCACAGTCAAGATCCAGAACAACTCGTGCGAGTTCGAGATCAAGGACAAGCAGGAGTACCACTATGAGGAATAGATCTGAGCACGGGGGTAATACACAAGGACAACTTATGGATAACGCTTTTCAGGTAGACGAACATCCGCAGGAGGAACGCGAAGGAGATCGCATAGATGATATATATATTCAAGTGGGTGAAGATGAACCCAGGCGAGGACATCGTAGAGAAGATATGTAGTAGCAGGTTTTCCCACACTACACCCCTTACTCGATTTTGCTTAATTAGTCCATTGAAAGATGTAAGATCAAGAATATTTATTGATTGAATCCATGAAATGTTTACAGGGATAATAGAATTACACTTAGAAATTAAAGCACTCTTAAACTTTCTCTCTCCTATTGACTTGCCCAACAATTCCAAAAAGATCTCTCCCTTTTACAGACTCATTTAGCCCTTTATATAGGGTAATACATAGTGGATGACAGCTATGCTACCCTTTATTTTCGGGAATGTCTCGCGAAGTGTCGCAGATGCACAAACATTCACTCTCGCGACACTTCTTAACCCTCGCTTGGGTCTCTCGTCTTCTTTATGTTTCTTGGTCGTTATTCATTGCGTCGTTTATTTTAGCTCCTGCGATCGCCTCGACAGCGTCGTTTATTAATCCCGCGAGTCTTGTACGTTGCGATATTATGATCCTACATCTTGCCTCTTTTTCCTTAAATATTGCTTGAAGAGCGATCTTTAAGGAAAAATCATTGTGGTAGCAATCTTTGATTTTTGTTGATGAAGGAACGAGCAGAAGAATACTGGACTTGAAAAGTACGTACTTGCCTCTATTCTTTTGCAAAGTTCCGAAGCTTCTTTGAGATATATACGAAGTATCGTCTCCCATCACTCCTCATATTTCTCCTGCGAGGGGAAGAGTATCATGAGAGTTTTACAATATTGTTGCCGCGACTGCTTATCTTTATCTGTTTCAGTTTTGTACTTTTACACGGATTTTGATTATTAATGTCTTTTCTTGACACGTCTCTTTCAACCGCTTATTCTTGACCATTCATGTCTCTTCTCGCATTAAATGACCTCGTTTTTCTCGAGGATCTTTTTCCCTATATATAGTTTTCTTTTCCCCTCCTTTTCATCCTTTAGTTTGTCTCTCGCAACTTTTCTTTGACTCTCTCCTTCCGCAATTTGCGCTCCGCCACTCGCAAATCTTTTCTTCGTCCTTTCTAGCACCGATCTTAACCTTCAACCTCCCATCCATTCCCATACCGATAATGGCTGCCATTAGTCGTGCATACAAAGCTTCTTTCGATGAAGTTCAACGAAGTTGCTCGAGAAGGGTTTCACTCTATCAACCATTCCCGATCAAGAACCTTCATCTATCCTTTCGCAAATTTGTTTTCGATCATCAATGTGATGATCAAAAAATTATAGTCTCGCTAGGTCGACTTCTCGCAGGACTTCCCATTCCCTTATACAATCTGAAATGCCCTTATTTTATGAAATCTTGTCCCATGAAAAATTTCTCTGCCATTTATCAATTATGTGGCGATTGCATTCGCCTAATGCTTGAGTTCGCGAACCGTGGTGCTGGCAAAGGATCTTTATACCCTAATATTGTTAGAAACCCCGATTCGCAGACTTGGAAATAGATCTTTGAGAAATACACTTGTAGAGAACTTTTTTGAAAACTATTCAAATGATCTGAGATGATTAATGCGAAATCTGTTGGGGCATTCACTGAAAAAGAAGGATAATGTCCACGAGGATAAATTGCTCATGCGGGATATTGATTGGCACCCGGGCAATAACACTACTCCTCGCCACTCCAAAGATGAGAAGTGGTGGGTTGTACCCTTGATTTTAAATGGCCCTTATATCGCGGGTTCGCACGTTCTTCCTGCGAATCTCGCAGGGTATCATCCTTGGGAATTCAAATGGCCTGATAGGGCAAAAGAGGTATGTTTTCTACTTCAAATCTTGCTTTCGCTATTTTCTTTTTATACTTGCTGAGTTTGTGGAATTTTTTCAGATCAACAAATTGAGAAGAAGCTACAAGGATAATCCGTTGGAGAGTACTCTGACGAGACTTCGATCGCTTACGGGTGAAGTAAGAAACATTCCCTTTATCCTTTTTACAATATTGTTGCCTCTGTTTCTTATCTTTAACTGTATGCGAAGGTTGGAGTTGAAGAAGCCTGTAGCCGCGAAGATTAAAAGTAAGGGTAAAACGCCGTTCGCAAGGGTAAATCTTCTGCTCCATTAACTAAGAAGCGAAAGGTCCAATCTTCTTCTCGCCTTAGCTCAAACTCGAATCTTCGACGAGGATAACCATAACTCGAATCCTTCTCTTGCCAAGAAGATTCCGTCGAACCCGGTTCTTCTATGGATCGGTTATCTAGCATCTTCTCGGACTCTTTCCAAGGAATGGGAGATGCTCCCTAGCTTCTCTTTGCGGGGCTCTCGCAAACGTGTGTAATGCTACTTTATTAGAGGGCAATAATTCTTTCAATGGAGCCTCTAGAATTGTGTCTCCCGACTTCTTGAATGCACTTGGATCTTTGGTACGTATGCGATCATATTTCCTTGTTAATTTTAAATTTTTAAATGTATATATATATATATTAATGATTTTTCTATCTTCTTTTATAGGTTGGAAGAACTTCTTTTGTAGTTGCCTCAGATCTTGAGAGAAGACGCAACAATTTTGAAAAGAAGAATTTGCAATTGAGCAAGAAGATTCAAGAATTAGAGACTGAAGGCTGCGTCATCTCGCGATAAAGACGAGAGAATTCAAAAGTTAAATACCGAGCTTGACTCTCAAAAGGATAGGGTGTCCACTCTTGAACGCTAATCGGCAACTTTATGGTATAAGATTTTTCCTTCTTTTATTATTTCTATCTTATCGGTCGCATATTGTTGCCTAACTTATTACCTTCGCAGAGATGTATATAATCTCTCCGATGAGGCTATTCTTCTCCATACATTTCCGAACCTATGGATAATGACCTTCTTCGCTCACCTTAATCAATCTCTAAGTAGTTCCTCAAATAAACCGACCTCCTTTCATTAAAGGATCTTCAATCCAAATATCACCTCTTAGAGATCGAACATAGATCTAGTTTAAATCTAACTAATCGCTTTAAACGAATGTACCTTGATTCCGAGGAGAAAGTCAAAACTTTGAGGAAGAGAATAAGTGATCTCATAGATGAGAATGATCGCATTACTAACAGAGGTGCACAGGCGTTAGCAGAATTCCACAAATCTCTTCTTGGTGTGCAAATTGAACGAGATGAACTCCTTCATCAGAATACCATGCTTAAGCAGCGAGAAGAGCAAGTTCGTTCTCTTCTCGTTATTGATAGTGATGATGAATTCGCCTGGGCTGCGAAGGTTTTAGATAATGCCAGGAATAACCTAGGTGTTGATGTTAGTCTTCATACCGAGCATACTTCCTTGATTAAAGATATGATATCCGATGAGAAGGTTACTTATTACACCTTACTGCTTCTTACTTCTGTAGTATTGCTTGTAAATTATTAACTTGTTGTTACTTATTTGCAGAATCCGAGAAGAGGCTTCAGGTTAGAATTAGAGAGCTTGAATCTGAAAAAGAACAACTCGCCAGAAATTTTCCCGCGAGAATTGAAGAACTCGAAACTGAAAAACAACAGCTCGCCAAGAGTCTCTCCCTTCGCAATAACAAGTATTCCAAGTTGAAGAAACAATTTGAAACGACAGTGGCGAATTTTAATAATGATGCAGTTCGCTACCGCAATGGAGCCATGGAGTATGTTTGTAAAGACCACAATATCCCTCTGCATTCATATCCCTGGCTCCTTGAAAAAGTTCCTGAGAATCACTTTGTCTCGGACGTTTCGATAGCGAGCTGGCGAAGAAGAAAATTCTGGCGATGAGAATAATAGGACTGAAGGATCAGATGAAGAAGAAGAATCACCAAAGAGATAACTCTTCTGTTTTCTTCTCTACTTGTAATATCCGTACATTTCTGTATCCTTATTATAGTGTACATTTCAATCTTCACTTCCCCTTTTTTGGTAGTTCTTCCTTGTAATATAATTGGCTAACATTACTGATGTATAACTCTTTCATCAGAAGATGAATAACAATATTCTATCTTTTCCATTCCCATACTTGCCTCTGTTATTTATCTTCAGATGGAAGATTTTAGTTGTCATCATGTATATGGTTGAATAATAATTTTATTGTTATTGAAATGTATTGTTGCGACGGGGTCGCAGGTATCTTCATAAATGTATTTTATCTCTTCTCATTGCGACAAGGTCGCAAGCCGCCTCACATTTCAAGTAAGGACCCATTGACCCTGCCTTATCATTTTTGTGTGGTCTTCCGAGTTAGACCTCCCTAATTAGAGGTCTTCCTCGCCACCTTTTATTGCGACAAAATCGCAGGACGTCTTTGCACTTGCATGTAAAGACCCATTGATCTTGCCTTATCATTTTCCAAGTATTTTTGCCTCTGCAGGATGTTTTAGTTGCGACAATATGACAGGCCTATATGTCCTTGCGAACACATAGCCCCATGACGACATGGGCCGTGCGACGAAATCGCAGGACGTCCGTACACTTTCAAGTAAAGACCCATTGATCTCGCCTTACCCTCGCGTTAGTATTATTGCCTCTGCAGATTATTGCACAAATATGACGAGCCTAAATTCTCTTGCGAAAACATAGCCTTATGACATTTGCGTCTGTTTTTGACACCCCCTAATGGAGAGCGTCGCCCTTATCATCTCCCAGGTTGCCCCTTCAAGGAGGCGAAACATCGGCCATACAAGACTAGCTCCTCCCATCCGGTCTTAACAACAACAGTTGTTTTGCGAGTCTCTTATCCCTTATACCTATATGGTTTATGGTTACGAGACTGCACCCTAAGTGGAGTTTTCTTCGGGCGAGTGCAACATATGCCAAGACTTGCCAAGAATGGCCAGGGTAGGTTCATCCATCCCGGGCACTCTGGCTCAACCGTGTACCTCGGCGCCTTGAGCATACACGACTCTAAGAAGAGACCCTCGGCCGCCCAACCAGGGTATAACCTACATATATAGTTGGGAATCCAAGGTATCTCCCAGGATAGGCTTTCATGGGCCCCAAATTTCCATGACCCGGGCTTCGGGAGCAAGTGTAACCTTCCCCCGAGCCATGTCGAGAGATACCCCTTATATGACGCACTTTAGGTCTAACATTTGCCTCTTACGAAATGTTTATTCGCGAACTAGGGTGTACGCCATAAAGGTTCGTCCCATTCTTTTACTCATTCATATTTGTTAAATCATTCAATCATTCATGTTTCATTATTTGCTGATATTTGCTTACGAAGTATTCGCACAATTCTGTTTCATTTGTTGTATTTTCATTTTTCTTTCTTAACTGAATTCCCATATACTCCAGGCTGCGAGATTCTCGCACATCATTACTTCAATTGCTGCTTTTTGATTATTCACTTCTTATGCCTTTTGTTCCTCATATCTTTTACTCCTCTATTATCATAATATTCGCCTATCTCTAGGTATTCACCTCGCGAGGTATGTTCAATCCTTACTTCTATAGCATTCACCATCAGTTTTTCTTTTCTCTGCTCATCTCTCACATGTTGCTTCCATCCTTTTCTTTTGGTATTTCTTTCTTCACAGCTTTCTACATCGACCTCATGACATTGTTGCGACTCCTTCCAATCTCCTTGTATGATACCGATACCATTTGGATGTGGAAATTTTATACATTGATGATATGTTGATGCGATTCCCAAGATTTCATGAAGCCATGGCCTCCCAATCAGCGCATTATAGGGAGATTCCACGTCAACCACACAGAATAAAATATCAGTTGATAATCCTTGTAGAGGTATTCTCATGTGAACCTCTCCCTTTGGTTTGTTTGCGGTGCCATTAAAGCCATATATCTTGTATGTCGAGGGGATCAAATCCTCATTTTTTCCTCCCATCGTCTTGTAAGTATGGTAGAAGAGAATATTCACCGAACTTAGGTGTCAATTAGAATTCGGTTGATCGCCCCAGCAAGCTTCGCCTCATCATCTTCTCCATCGATTTGGTTTCGGGTTAATCTCTAGTCTCACAACCAACGGGCTATCGTGTGTTTCTCTTCCTTTTGGCACTTCATCGCAGAGAAAGAAATAGTCTTGGCTGCCACTTTTCTAACTGCGTCGTTCTCGCTGGACTCATTATTTCTTTATCATTAGCATCTCTCGCGAAGACTCTACCGAGCACGTTGTCATGAAAATCTTCGATTGTGCGATAGGAGTGGACGATAGAGTTGCGGTTTAAATTTCTAGCTTTTGTTCCAACTTCTATAACAAATGTTTCTTTTCCTTTCGCCGACACTGTTTCTGTGCATCTCTCGGTGGTGGTGGTAATGTTTGGCCTGTTTCTTCTCCCTTTAGAAAGTGATTTAGCTTCCCCGATCAATCATCCCTGAGAATAATTCTCTTTATGTTTCTACAATCGTTTGTCTGATGTCCATGGAAGCGATGGTAAGAACAAAACTCATGACTTCTATCGCCTGGCGGTGGTTCCATTCCCACGTTCCAAGGTGCTGGTACATTTTCCATCACAAGTATAGCTTCCCAGATCTTTTCCACACTAGCATTCAGTGGAGGCATCTTAATCTCTTCCCATACTATTCTGCGACTTCTCTGCCCTCCACGGTTATTTTGCCTTCGTCCACCGTATGTTTCTTGCACATGATCTAGCCTCGAATCTTATTATTCTTTGTTACGATTGTGATAGTTCCTTTTCGTTCAAATTCCTCTTGATCGTGACTTCCCATGGCTACTATCTTCTATTTGTCCCTCATCGCCTTTCCTTACTTCTTTGTCCTTGCGAAGTACTCGCCACTTGTATTTATGAATTGAGGCAACAAACTTGCGTTCGCAGCATTCGAGCTTGTGTTCGCGATTTGGATAAGAATTCATTTCATTCTCGTCTCTCTTCTAAAGCAATATATTCTTCCTGTAACTCTCGCAGCTTCGCCATTGTGATTGTATTTTTGATTCTAAAAATTTGAATGTACAACAAGTTAGTCGCAAAGAGAGCATTCACAAATGAGAGGATGAGATATCTTTCTTCAACCCGGCCCCGCCATTTCGCTACACATGGTTCTCCATCTTATTGTCAATCTGCCTTAAGCTCTCGCCAACCCTTTGTTTCAACCCGAATACATCTTCAATACACAGTCGCGAAGAGCTGTTACTTATGTATGCTCCGGGAATGTGGCTTGCAAGTGGTTAAATGATGTGATTGTGTTCCTTGGCAGACCTTCAAACCATTTTAGTGCTTCTCCTATTAGGCTTGATGCGAAATATTTGCATAGTATAGCATCATGATTCTCCCACTGTAACATACATCTCATGTAAGCCTTGATATGTTGTACCGCATGAGTTGTTCCATCAAAGATGTTGGTTAACGTGGGTAGATTGCACTTAGGAGGTATTCCTCCCATCTCGTACTTCTAGCGTGAAGGGATTCTTCGCGGCGTCTGCGATGGCTTCGTCTAATTGTCTCCTTCCTCCTTCCCTTCTACTATTCAAAATCCTCTCATTTCACCAGCTCTCTTAAGATTTGTTCATTTGCCTCGAGTTTGATTCTACCGGTCTTTTTAACTCTGCTTCTCTCCTTCTTCGCTCGTGCCTATTTTGACCTTCCGTCGTCATTTTCTCCTCTTCTTTCCTCGCGACGCTCTTCTTCGTTTCTTTCGTCAATTCGCACGCCATTATATCGGTTGTTCTCTCTTCTTGGCTGTCTCTCAGCTCTCATCTGCACCCTCTCATATTCTTCATTAATATTTCTATTGGTACGATTTTGTTCTCTCCTTCTTTCGCGGTTGTCATGGTTATTCTGCCGGATTGCCTCTTCCATCTCTTGATTTTCCATTTCTTCTCTTATCCTTTTCTCTCGCGAGCTAGCCGCGCTTGTTCAATGTCTTGTCTCTCAATGTCATCCTCAATCTCTCGTTTTCTTCTCAGTTCTTCTCTCCCGTGCAAGATTATTCTCCCTTCGGCAGCTGGGTCATTCGGTTCTTGGAGTTGCATGTTTCCTTGATTTTCCCTATTCCGCTCATTTTGAAGATTTTTGGGCTGAGGAATATAACGATCTTCTATTTCCCCTCTTCTCTCGCCATGCTCGTACTCGGATTTTGTGTTTCTTCCTCGGTACTTTCGTTGGTAAAACTCTCCTTCTTTCTTCCCTATTCGATCTTGAACTTGATCTCACGCTACTTCTAGATCTCCTATTTTGCAACCTCATATTTTCCATCCTCAATTCATGATTCTGTCTTGTCAAGTTTGCTCGTTCCTCCGCCTCTAGCCGTCTCTCTTCGTGTATTGTTTTCTCAATCTTTCTAATGCTGCGATTTCTTCGTTTTCTTCATTCATTCCTTGCTCTCCTTGTCCATTGTTCACCAATTTGCTGCTCCTCTTCTCTCTCATCTTCGAGAATCGACCTCCAAGTATGTACACTTACTCTATCATAATCCACAGCCGCGTTTGCTTTGGGGAGATCGGTGGTTGGTTTTGATCTTCTCCATTGTTTCTCATATTCATCCTTGACGATTCTCCCTGTTTCATTCCTCCTTTCTCCAGCAAGTCTCCCACTTCTTCTTACAGTCGTTGGTTGCCCTTGTACATTTCTTCTTCTAGCCATTTTTCTTTTCCAATGAATTCTTGAGTATCTTCTCCAAATCTTTTCTCTGTCAATCCAAATTCCTTCTAATTTCTACGTCAATCACTGCTCTGTCCCTGTTTCTAGCGCATATGTAGTAGCAGGTTTTCCCACACTACACCCCTTACTCGATTTTGCTTAATTAGTCCATTGAAAGATGTAAGATCAAGAATATTTATTGATTGAATCCATGAAATGTTTACACAGGATAATAGAATTACACTTAGAAATTAAAGCACTCTTAAACTTTCTCTCTCCTATTGACTTGCCCAACAATTCCAAAAAGATCTCTCCCTTTTACAGACTCATTTAGCCCTTTATATAGGGTAATACATAGTGGATGACAGCTATGCTACCCTTTATTTTCGGGAATGTCTCGCGAAGTGTCGCAGATGCACAAACATTCACTCTCGCGACACTTCTTAACCTCGCCAGTCTCTCGTCTTCTTTATGTTTTGCCGGTCGTTATTCATTGCGTCGTTTATTTTAGCTCCTGCGACTGCCTCGCGACAGCGTCGTTTATTAATCCCGCGAGTCTTGTACGTTGCGATATTATGATCCTACAAGATATACTGGAGCGAATTTCAGAATACAACCGCACACATGATGGACCCGATCGAGAAAATGACGCAGAGCAGGCGAGGATGATACTTCATGGAAGGGAGATGTTGAGACAACAAAATGAAAGGGATAGAGCTGCACAGGAGCACACGAGAGACGAAAGGGAAAGACGAAGAGAAAGAAGGGACGATGAAGAACGACAACAACTAGAAGAAGCAATACGAAAAAGCATACATGAAAACAGAATGGGGCAAGCCCGGTTGAGAAGACCAACGCAACAACACGAAGCATACATATTCCCAGACGCTGAAATTCGAAGAGAAATAGCGGAGTTAAGAGAGTTAGTAACTAAAGGGAAAGATGGAGGAAGAAGACAGCTAGAGGATGCAATAGAAGAAGCAGCAAGGACACCCTTCACACGGAGAATACAATCGGTATCAATACCAAGAAAATGTGAAATACCCACGTTTCCTAGCATATTTGATGGATCAACATGCGCGATTCAAAGACATATAAAAACATACAACTTAGCTTTGTCATAATATGAGGATAATGAGGCAGTCTTATGCAAATTTTTTCCAGCCAGTCTCGCAGGAGAAGCCTTGAAGTGGTTCGATGTGTTTCCAGTGGGAACAATAAAATCATTCGAGCACTTACAGAGTCTGTTCTTGGGGCAATACATCAGCAGTAGTATGCTAAGACCGGGTATTGAAAAAGCATTCGATCTGCGAAGGAGAACGAACGACGGCGACTGCGAGATATAACCAACGAGATGGAGGACAATGAGTAGTGAAATGGAAGGATGAGTGGATGAAAGAAATCTCATCTTGGCCTTCATCAATGCGTTGTTACCAACTGACTTGTTATTTACACAGATCTTTAGAATGAAAGACAGAATAACAATGGTTGAGCTACGCGAGTACCAAGAGGAGTATATCGCGCTTGAAGAAAAGCAGTGAGATATGGAGTCTTACCCGATCGCAGTAACGAGCGAAAAGACATGGAATGCAAGTCTATTACCAAGAATGCCATTGCGAGTACTTCGCAGGGAAGCAAAGAAAAATTAATCGTAGAAGGTCAACAAAGGCAGGTTGCTATGAGTAGCAGAGACCAAGAAATGTACGAGCAAGAATACAAAGAGAGGCAATACAACAACCATGGATGGAATAACAAAGTGGCAAGATATGATTATCACGGAGACGGATATGGAGGGAATAAGAGGTATTACAATCAGGGTGCGAACTACAGAGTCCATGAAGAGGTCAGGATGCCACCCCTTAACACAATAGTGGAAAAAGTTTGGGAAGATGTTATATTAATGGAGGATATAACACCACCACCTAATCTTGGACAAGAACCGCCATCGGGAAGAAAAAGTTAAGAGTTTTGTGCTTATCATCGTTTCCACGGCCACACAACAAATAACTGCAAGAATATTCAAAGAATAATATTAAGACTGATTGGACAAGAAAAGCTTAATCAATTCCTAGCTACGCCACTACCTCCACCACCACCAGCGCAACCAACAACAGGAGGGAAATCGTCAGGAGTAGATAAAGGAAAAAACACCTTTTTAATAGAAGTAGGAGCGAATGCCAAAAATCTACAATGCAATTCAATAACACACTCGTTCAAAAGCATAGAAGACTTCCACAACAATGTGTTGAGTCGAGTATATGCGAGAGATGCTGAAGGAAAAGAAATACTGAATTTAGCAAAGATATCAAAGCTCAAGGAATGGCAGAAGCATCCAATAACATTTAGCGCAGATGAAGTACCGGGAGGAGGCGAACTTCATGAGAGTCCATTAGTGGTCAAGCTGGAGATAATACCAAAATAAAAATTGGACAAAGGAGAAGACGAGGAGGACGTCACATGGGTGATAAATAGGATACTAATTAACTCGGGGAGTTCGGTGGATATTCTATTCTATCATACATATAAGACAATGGGGGGAAAGGATGAAGATTTGATTCCGTCAACCTACAAAATATACGACTTCAATGGAACTGCCAACAAGCCAAAAGGAGAGATAACTATGCGAATCCCTCTCAATACAATCTCTATAGAAATAACATTTTGTGTCGTAGATGTTGAATCTCCATACAATGATTTGATTGGAAGGTCGTGGTTACATAGCATCCTGGGTGTAGCTTCGACATATCATCAGTGCATTAAGTTCCCATTACCCCAAGGTATTGGAATCATCAGAGGAGACACAAACGAAGCAAAGACATGTAATGAAATCAATGTGGAGAAAAGCGAAGCGCGTGCGATCAAAATAAGAAACGTCTGGAAAAAAAGATGTAGAAGAGAGCAAGAGGTGCGAAAGATTGATGGTTCATTTCATAACAAAAGAAGGAGAAGATGATAAGAGTGGAAAATCCTCACAGGAAGAAGGGAGTAGTAGTGATCTAACTCAAAAGGGAGTTGAAGGAACAAAAGGGCTTAAATATGAGAAGCGGTCTAAAAGGGAAAACTTTCAACCAGGAGAGTTAGTCATGAGCGAAGTACCACCTTACCAAAAACAAGGAAGAATGAAGAAGGGAAAAATAATATGGGCTGGACCATATGTGGTAAATAAATATGTTTATGATGGGATGTACCATCTAATGGAAAGACATGGAAGAAATATGGAGAAAATGGAGAGTAGACTTTACAACAAGAAGTATCTGAAGCAGTATTATGGTTAAGATATTACATACATGCGAAGTGAGTAAAGGGACAAAAGGGGTAAAGAACCGAGTAAATTATTAAGTACTAGTAGGATATTTATATGTGTACGAATAAAGAAGAAAAAGAAAAATCAGATGTGTACGAGCAACAATTATTAAAAGAAAATTTTTATTTCTTCCACAATGCGTATTTTTAATATACAAAAAGAGAGCGAGGAAAAAACAAGACCTCAAAATAAGACCTCAATAGGGGGCAATAAAAATTAAACCTCTAAATAGGGAGGCTGGGTAACCAATTGTGGCGTGCACCCTAGTTCGCACTTATGCAAGAGGCAATATAAATAAGCCCTAACGCGCATCATAATTGGAGAGAACCTGGTAATGCATGGCTCAAGCGAAAGACATACCATCCCTGGGATCTAAGTCATGGAAGGTGGGGGCGAAATAAAAGCCCATCCGGTAGAGACTCCTTAGTCGAAAGGCTAAGGTACTAAGTTCTGTATCATGGAGTGTAGAAACTCGATATGGGCGCCACGGTACACGGTTGATCCAAAGGTGTCGGGGGCGTCTGGAGCGTACCTCACCGCTCTTGGCAAGTCCTGGCTATGATACACTCGGTCCTCAAGAAACCCCACTTAGGGAGAAGACTCGAACGAGTCTGCGAAAATAACTGGTTGTTGCATCACTGGATAGGAGGAGCCCACCCTAACCCGGTAGGGGTACGTCTCCTTTAAGGGGCAATCAGGGGGAAATAAGGACGACACCCTCCATTAGGGAGCTAAATTGTGTCAAAAGACGTCAATATCATGGGACTATAACTCAAACAAGAGTATAGACCTATCGTATTGGCGCATAAATATATCCTGCAGAGGCAATACTACGAAAGATGATAAGTCGAGATCAATGGGTCAATACGCGAAAGTGTAAAGACCTCCTGCGATTTCGTCGCACGACCCAAATGAGTACCCTGAGGCAAAAAAAAGTCCTATTAACAGGGGAGGCTGATTAAGACCTCTACTTAGGGAGGCTCAATAAGACCTCACGAACAAACACAACAGACCGCACTAATATTATTTTTGCAGGCATAAAAGCAGAGGCAAAGGGACGATCAAAACATGAAATACAACCATGCACGGGTAATTACAAAGGTAACTTGAAAAACTAAGGATTTAACAAAAGCAATTACACTGCTGCAAATATCAGAGGCAAGAAGGGGATTATAAACACAATAAGAATATGATAATCGCACTAGCATAATTGTATCATGTCAAACATGATAGCAATTGCATATTCGCACACATGATATAAAGGCTCCTACACATGTATTATTATATTCGCACATATGACAAGATCATAACATGTGTTATTACATTCGCACACGTGATAGACACATATACATGCATTGTCATATTTGTATGTATGATGGACTCACGCATAGACACATATACATGCATTGTCATATTTGTATGTATGATGGACTCACGCACATATGTTATTATATCTGACTCTATAAGCTACCCTGAAACTGACACAAATTATTAGAAAGAAAAGCATCGTTCTTTCATCAACATCCAGAAAAAGGAGCGAGAAGCATAAAAAAAAAGGGGGTGGAATCTATTAAAAGGTGGAAAATATTCAAAGTATATGTGCGAAGAAAAAAATATCATACAAAGAGCATGAAAGAAGGAAAAAATTGAACAACTAATTCTTCCCAACATTATCTCTATCAACTTCAGAGTCATGATCCTTTTCGTTATCTCAATCAACTTTAATCACGATCTTCTTCACTGAATCCTCATATTCAAAGTCACTATCGGAGATTTCGGAAGTTTCTTCATTGTCCGAAGGAGCCTTAAATTCATAATGCGATGGAAAGGGAATGTCATGTTCAGTACAGATATCACCCACTTCACCTTTTATAGCCTCATCACGTATGCAAATGGCATCCTTGGTCAAATTAGAAACGGTGACCTTGAGATTTTTCTTGAGACGACGGCACTTGGTATCACGAGCTTCATAATTTTCTTCCAGCCTTTGAATTTCAGCATGGGACTTCGCTTGCAGACTTTCAATATCTCGCAGATACTTCTCCTTTTTGAGAAATTCCTTCTCAGAAGCTGCGAAGAAAAAAGAACAAAAGTTACAATCGCACATAACCCAAAAAATAAAGCGGAAGCAGAGGCATAAAGCAAATGTGAAACCTTCTTTTTTGGAAATGATGGTTTCAACCAGGGAATCATGGTCAGATTTTAAACTAACACTCGTAGCCAACTCCAATCTTGCATTATCAAGGACTCTAGCAGCCCATGCGAACTCAGCACCATTCTCTATTAGAATACGAGAGCGAACTTCATTATCGCGAGCGATAAGAACATCCTTCTCACTTATGGCACGATCCCTTTCGACTTGAATCTTGAGTTGAGCTTCATGAAACTGCTTCAAAGCCCTTCGCATCATTAGCAATTACTTGGTTTTTCTCAGTAATAAGAGTGTTCCTTCCGGCTTCTAAGGTTTTAATTTTTTCTTTATCCTCACGAAGACGACGTTGGAAGGATCTCACACAAGCTAGCATAGGTCTATGGTCACTAATAAGAGTTTCGTATTTCGACCTCAGTTCTTTATGACTAAGAATTTCTAAGCTACGCATGGGGAAGTTATCCAAAGATACGTTAAGATGCTCAAAAAGAGCATCGTTGGCATCGGGAAGGCGAGCCGCCTCATCGGTTAAGTTATAAAGTTCTGCAGATTTAAGTAATAGAAGAAATATATGAAAAAATAGCAAAAGTTCACAAGATATGAGAGAGCGAAAAGAAACACACCTACTTTGATCATTTCGCTGACGAAGGGTTTTTGCCTCTCGCGTCTTGCTTAAAAGTTCCTCCCTAAACTTCCCACACTCCCCCTCCAAAGATTGGTTTTTCCTATGCAAGTCAGAGGCAACTGCGTGAGAAGCTCGCGCCGCCTACAAAAATAGAAGAGCAGATGAATTCAAAATCGACGCGGTATGAAGGAGGGATATTAATTAGTCTCGGTCTACAAAAAAAAGATAATACATGCCATGGAACCTAAGGAAAGTAGAAACTCGGGGGATATGGCAGAGGCAGCTCCTCGCAGAGATTCATGACTCATAATGGGGGCATTGCATATGTTAGAAATCATTTGACAGGTGCGGACTAGGTTGTCATCACCAATAGCTGCGAGGGAGTCTTTAAAGATCAGAGACAGCTGAGTCATGGGATAAGTCGAAGAATATGCATCGGGGAAGGGCAACTCATTTCCTTGAGGGCAAAGAACTGAAGGAGTAGGAGAAGAGTTAGTAGAAGTAATCTTTCTCTTCTTGTTGGGATTGTTCTTCTTATTAATATTCTTCGAAGGAGCTTTGGAAGCAAGGACTTTGCCCTTGGACTTCGCACGGGTAGAAGCCTCCTCCTCTCCCCCAGAAGAATATTCATTGTCAGAGTCCTCGATATTTAGTCCGCTCACCTTCGCACACAGATAAAGATAAGAAATAGAGGCAACAATATTGTTAAAGAAAAGCTAAAAGGTATTTCTTGCTTCATCAGTGATCGAACGTAGCGCATCTAGTGTGCCTTGTTTTCCTTGAGCTTTAAAATCTTTCTTTAACTTGGCAATCTGGAGATGAGAAAATTAATGAATAAACGAGAGAAAGGAAGTAAATGGAACAAAGTTAATGAATGAGCAAAAACATACCATACCATCTCGCTCAGGCCAATTGAATACCCAAGGGGGACAGACGAAAAAAGCCCTCAGGAAGAGGATTTACCGATTTATCAGCACCAAAACCAGTGATATAAGGACCCTCAAGAATGACAGGATAAACGTCCCAGCGAGTATCGTTAGAGTAACGTGCGGTGCGATTAGACTTATCATTAAAATCAACATTTCGCATAATCTTTTTCTCCTTTGCGATAGCATCTTTCTTGACTAGACGAACTGCCCAGCGAGATGATTCATTCTTCATGATAGCAATCTTGTAATTTTCAAAGAAACTCTCAACTGTATAATCATAAGGATCAATTTCTAGCTCAGCATATGCGGGATTCCCGTATTCTTTAGGGTAGAGGGATCCTAGTCCAGCCGCACGATGAGCGAACTCCAACATAATTCTGATAGAATCTCCACTCAACTGGAAAATCGCATGCTTGAAATCATCATGGGATAAAATTTGGTAAAATAGAGGAATTCGCGGGTTAAAAAGAGGAATGGGCAGACCAGCGAGAAGTTGCCCTACAGAGATGATGATCTTTTGGTCATTCCATTGATCAGTCTCAAACCATTTAGGGTTAAGCGTTCGAGTAGGTCCTGATGTAGAAGGAACGGATAATTTAAAACCTTTATCTCTGAATTCAACTTCAAGCTTCTCAAATTCTTGAACCATTCTCCACCCTGGCTTATGCCCCATCGATTGCTCTAACAGAAGGGGATTATAAATATCAAGATGATCAAGATGATTAAAAGGGCAAATTAGCGGTTAATAAAGATGATCAAAAAGGCGAAGAAGAGTCAAGAATCAAAGTCAAAATAAAGAATAGCAATAACAGCGTAAGAAAAGAAAGTTTCAGAGGTTGAAGAGGAAGGAAGAAAGTAAAAAAAAGATAGAGATGAAAGTGAGAAGGAGTATATAAAGGGTTCTGAGAAATTCGCATTTATGAAAGCATTAATGGGTGAGGGGATTTGAAGTGACGGTTGCAAGACGCGTGTCCAAAGCTAAGACGATGACAACAACACGTGGGAAAATTGGGCCCGAGATCTCGGAATATTGTCAGTAGGAGAATATGGAAAGTTGATAGGGTGCGACAAGCATCATGTAAAGGAGCGAAAGTGACTAAGAAAAAATTTCTCTCATCGCTCTTTCTTCAGAAAAGATCGTTAAGAGAAGAGGCAAAATGTAGGGGTTAAATAACGCACAGCCGATAAACCACGCGAAGCAATTGAATTACTAAGGAGCGAAGAGGATTCACACGTATCATATCTCAAATGATGGAATCAGTGACATCCCAAAGTCATCAGTAAAGTGTGAGAGTTGTGCGAAGACTAAGAGCACGCGAGAAAACACAATATAAACGCCCGAAGACATCGCACGGTAAATCCGAAAATATGGGCTTTATTAGCTGTCCTCCACTATGTAAAATCCCTATATATAGGACCAGTCGCCCCCGTGGTAAGGAGAGATTTTTTGGAGAGTTGAGATAGGAATTTAGGAGAGAGAAAGATATTTGCTTCCCAAGTTAGGGTTTTATCTTCTTTGTATTGATTTCTTTACTTAATAAATATGTCTTTAAGTGTTCTTCACAATGGTTTCATAATTTACTATATAGATTGTTTAAGGAGTGTAGTAAAATGTAGTAGTAGAAAATCCCACTGGTTTTGGTGCTGCTAAATCGGTAAATCCTCTCCCTGAGAGCTTTTCCGTCTGTTCCCCTTGGATATTCAATTGGCCCGAGCGAGATGGTGTGGTATGTTTTTGCTCATTCATTAGCTTTGTTCCATTTACTTCCTTTCTCTCGTTTATTCATTAATTTTCTCATCTCCAGATTGCCAAGTTGAAGAAAGATTTTAAGCTCAAGGAAAACAAGGCACACTAGATGCGCTACGTTCGATCACTGATGAAGTAAGAAATACCTTTTAGCTTTTCTTTAACAATATTGTTGCCTCTATTTCTTATCTTTATCTGTGTGCGAAGGTGAGCGGACTAAATATCGAGGACTCTGACAAAAACAATTGATGTGTGCGAGACTTGAACTCCTGACCTGCCACTCGCATACACTATTCCTGACAATCTGTGCGAGTTGTTGTTTGCGAAGTAAAATTCCTATGCCGTAAATAAGTTCAAAATATTTCTGCGAAGAATATATGTAAAAATATGTGTGATGAGAGAGTCGAACCCGTGAGCTTGACCAACTGTACTAACACTCTTGTGCGAAATAATCAAACGATCGCATAGCTTTATCCGTATCTTCGCTCTTAGTATTCCAAAAATGTGCGAAAAAATACACATGAGGTGGGATTCGAACTCAAATTCTGAAACTTATTGGCTTCGCGCTTTACCAACTGAGCTGGCTCCTGTTTGTGTTGGTGCGGTAAGATTCGCATTAGTTATTCCTTGTTAAGGCCCTTGGAGATGAGAAGAAAATGAAAAATATGTATGTGCGTGAATTCGAACGCATGACCTATCGCTCGTTCACCCGACCTTGAACCATATGTTATAGTATTCGCTTATGACAAAAATTGCAGCGTCTGCCTCTTATGTGCACTTCGCCATCCTGAACATGAAAATCTTCCACTGAAACTTCCTTTTTTCCCAGAATTTTATAGATCCAGAAACATACGAACAGTAGCAGATATTTATTGAAACTTAACCAACAAATAGGAGGTAGGATAAATCCTTTACTCATTTCCCCCCTCCTTCTAGTGCCAAAATGTGATTGCAGGAAATCCTACAACACACCCCTTATAATAATTTCTAGATCTAAATTTTATTAATCATCTAAATCTCAAATATAAGTACTAGAAATATAAAGAGACACAAGGATTTTTTACATGGTTCGATCAATGTGATCTACATCCATGGTTCTTCACTATGATTGTTTGGATTACATGAGTATTACATTTAGAATCTCCATTAATGGGTTTTTGGGTAGAGTTCTAGATCTAGTTTATTGAGGAAGAAGATGATAAAGAAAATAAAGTCTCTCCCTACAAAAATGTGTGTCTTCCTATTTACAAAGTGTGTATCCCTCCTCTTCTCTCTCTTGCCTTCCTCTTTATATAGGTGTTTATATAGTGGATGACAGCTAATATGTAGTGGAGTACATCTAATTTCACCTCAGCTCGTGCTATGCTACGTTCTCTCGCGCGCTAAGGAAATGAATGAATCTCGCGCGCTAAGGAAATGAATGAATCTCGCGCGCTAAGGAAACGAATGAATCTCGCGCTAAGGAAATGTGTTATGCGATACTTTGCCCCTACAATAATAAGAATAAACCGAACATAGAGTTAGAAAAACAGGGCACTAAGAGGGAGAGTTATTCTTGAGTTGAAGTTGTCTATCACAAAAACTAAAATTGCAATACTATAATATATTTTTTTTTGATGGTAAAATGAATTATATTAACTAGCAAATATAGTACATAAGATTTACAATTTCGTTTCTATCAAATACATTAGAGATAATGCTAGATTCCTTAATTCTTTGTTGTAATTTCGTAGACATATGTTGAAGGCTCTTTATTCTTGCTTCCTTGGCAATTCGATCCGTTGTTGAGTTGTATTTTCTATTTGTGAACTTTACCTGAGCTTGAGGAAGATCTTTCAAAATTACACTGGCTTCTTGAACGGTGTTTTCGGCTGTCCATGAGAGATTTGTGTTGTCCTTGTTGATGCTGTCTGCCAATACTTTACAGTCAGTTACTATTGAAACGCTAGATAAGACGTTGTCTCTTAGCCAGATGACCGCTTTTTGTAAAAAATTTGCTTCCGCATGAAGAGACGAAGTAGTTGTTTCCGAACCTGCTGAGATGTGCATAAATGTCTGGTGATCTACTGAATAAACGATGTGGGCGTATCACATTGCAAGATCTTCTTCCTTGAAAGAAGCGTCAACAAATGTTATCCAGTCTATGTTAATATTTGACCATTTGGTATTGATCGTCATTAACTCACTGTTATCCAGTCCCTTTGTTTTATTCTTTTGTAGGATGGATTGCAAATATCTGTTGATTTGATCAATTAGTTGCATTGGGTTTGGGGTTATCTTTTCAAAAACCACCGAGCATCTGTATTTCCATATGAACCTGTTGATGGTGGTTTTTAGCTTAAGGTTAAAATTGTAAAACCTTGCATCTGATGTGACGTCACTCTGTAAGGAAACGGAGCCATGAGTGTACCTCTCCACTGACATATTTATTGAGCCATTCAATATATTTACATGAAATTTATCCAGACTGGCGCATGTAGCAACCATCCCAGATGTTATGTAAAATTCGGCGCCTTGCCTATATTACTTATTAATATAAGATTCACTGAGTACTTTTGTTGTGCTATGTTCCCCGGCAGAACCCTTAATATCGGTATGGCATGACGGATTTGTGTTCAATCGCAGCAGAGTAGCACGGACCTCCAAGTACCAAGGTTAATTCCCTTGCGAAAAATACTCAGTCAGAAAGCAAAGAATGAAAAGAGGCGCAGAGTAGGAGCAACAACGAGGGAAGCGTGGCCATGCCATAGGCTAGCCGGCGCCACTTGGCCACGCCCCATGCTACCCAAACGACCCTTATTCCTTTGTCGACCAATCATATCGCTTTAAACCCGCCACGTTGCACTGGAAGTGTGGCCACACCCTTGCTTGTCGGCCCCCTTTCCATCAACCAATCAGGTCGCTCTAAAGCCGTCACACTCATACCAGAAGTGTAGCCACGCCCATGCTTGGCCGGCCCCTCTCTTTCCTACCGACCAATTAGGTCACTTTAAATGCTCCACGAGCACTAGAGGTATGGATGCGCTTCATGTTTGGTCGCCCCCTTTTATTGACCAATCAATTTGCTCTAAACTCGCCACCATACATTAAAGGCCAAACCCTAATTTTGGCCACGGCGCCAAATCCTAGCCTTGGCCATGCC
Organism: Papaver armeniacum; assembly: GCA_023531295.1. Taxonomy (NCBI): domain Eukaryota; kingdom Viridiplantae; phylum Streptophyta; class Magnoliopsida; order Ranunculales; family Papaveraceae; genus Papaver; species Papaver armeniacum. Next base: position 713,918 of record JAJJWW010006488.1, read on the forward strand.
GCCAAGCCCTAACTTTGGCCACGACGCCAAATCCTAGCCTTGGCCATGTCTCCAAACCCTAACTTTGGCCACGGCGCCAAATCCTAGCCTTGGCCACGCCGCCAAGCCCTAATTTTGGCCACGACGCCAAATCCTAGCCTTGTCCACGCCGTTATGCCCTAATTTTAGCCACGGCGCCAAATCCTATCCTTGGCAATGCCGCCAAGCCCTAACTTTGGCCACGGCGCCAAATCCTAGCCTAGGCCATGCCGCCAAGCCCTAACTTTGTCCACGACGCCAAATCCTAGCCTTGGCCACGCCGCCAAGCCCTAACTTTGGCCACTGCGCGAAATCCTAGCCTTAACTTCGGTTACGGATCCAAATCCTAGTTTTGGCCACGCCACAACGCCACTGGCATGCCACTATGCCATGTCTACGCCAGGCGCCACTATGCCAATGGCGCCACTTTGCTATATAACGAGATATGTCCATAATCAATGACCATCCTTCCTCATAAGATGCAATCTCAGCCATCCAAGTTCGCCACCGAACTGACAGACTTATGGCGAGTTTTAGGCGACCAGCTGCCTAAATCTAGTGGCCATGGCTACGCCAAGCGCCACTTGCATCACCGTGCCACTGGCATGCACGAGCCATGCCAGCCATGCCACATTTCCACTGGCGTACCAAAACACCACTGCGCCATTATCAAGCGCCAACACAAGGTAGCCATAATCAACGGCTACCCTCCTTCATGAGATGCGATCTCAGCCACCGAAGTTCGCTACCGAACTGACAAACTTGTGGCAAGTTTTAGGCGACCAACCAAAACGAGCCTAATAGCCTTACATGCTATTTTCCTGCGGTAAGTCCCTTGACTTTGACTTGCCACACGTAGCAAAGTGCTACATGTTTTCCACGAAAACACTCGAGACATCAAACATGTCACAAACCGGGGATGCTCGTCGGGGTATTGGTGCGGCGGTTTTACGGCGTGTGGCGTGCAATGCGCCGTTATAAGAAAGTGTCATGAAGCGGGACAATTAGTGGTGGTGAAAAGTAACGGTGTAAGCGAATTCACTTCTTTCATCATGGAAGCGTAATGTCTGACGGTTACACGAATTCACTTCCTTCATCATGGAAGCATAATATTTGACGGTTACACGTTACTCTATTCTTCCACCACTCAATCGTTTACACTTCTTACGAGACCATGGTACATTTCAATATGACTTGTATACGTATAAATAAGCTTCACCTATTTTCACCAAACAACAAGTTTTGGTCGGCAACAACACAGTATCTAGAAATCACCTGGTAGCTTTCCATTCTGCTAGCCATTTCTACTTTCAGATACAAGTCATAAACAACCACACCATCAGAATCAACGATTCTGGTCTCAACACTCTCTTCGCTTCCCTCCTTAGACCAACCCTTCTCATTCACTTTGTGACCGAAGCAAGCCTGGAACGGCCATTTCTTGGTTTAGGCCAGGATTGTACAAATTGATCTCTCGAATCAAAAGTACTCCCTGCAAAGTGCATTGTTTAGGGTTTAGATTCGTTTCTCATCCACACACCCGAAACTACCAAAATCAGCAGAAACGGTCTTCACCCACAAATAATTTGCGACCATAGTGGGAGATTAATCTCTCAGTTGCGAAGCCAATTTCTCGATTTTCATTCCAATCTTCCCAAACTCAAGATGGTGGGTATTATGTATAAATTAAATCATTATCCAGAATTCACTTCAATCATCAATCCCAACCTTCCACTTCAGGAGTTACCCCGGCCATCTGAAGTACTTCCAAAGCCGCGATGTTCGAAATCCAATCACCATGGAAGGCATGGCAAAAATATTAGAAGATGTTTCCGCAAATCGAGTTGATATTGTCAAGCCGCAAAGTGAGATGTTTTGTCTTTTAAAGAGTATGGCGAACCGGCTGTAGCAGGATCCAGCAAACATTCGCTCGGAGAACGCCACTAATTTCAGAGATGACACAAAATGTTGAATCATTTTCTGAGGTCAGTGCCCCCTCCAACGACGATGCAGACATAGTATGTGGACGTATCCAACGAGAGCAAGAGGGAATGACCAATACTAATGTATCCTCTGCAAGCGCAATCAACACATCCCATGGCGTTACACCCTCTAGCGCTAACACCGGAAGCATCCCCTCTGGCGTGACACCTCCTATAACCAGAGCCAGAGCCGCCGCTACTCCAAATATTTCTTCAAGCGTGACACCGCGGGCCACCAAAGCCGATGCCACTCCACCACCGGGACGAGAGACTGGAGGAGCCGAGGAAGCCAACCTCCTCCTACTACTGTTGATTTGATGGAAAGACAAAAGGTTCTCGTAAGGCTCAGACAGACATGGCTACAACTCAGAAAGAGATACCTATCTTCCTCAAGACACTAACGGAGCGGCTACCACAAGAGTCACGTCAACCTCAAATGAGTGAAAAGGAATATTTTTAACATCTAGTGCAAGCACTTCAGTAGGACGCGCCTCTATAGATGAAGAGGCTCGTGTTGCTCCTGAACGCCCAGTAGAAAAGAATCAGCAATCCAATTTCATCATACGTGAAGATCGGGAACGACTTCTCCAAAATCGAGGCAAAGAAAATCAGCAACCCTCTTGAGTTCACAGAGACCCTCTTCCCGTCAGGATTTGCATGATTTCTCGGGGACTCAGTCCACAAAATCGTGCATTCTATGATGAAACCTTTATGTAAGATTATGTATTTCTCCAAGGTGCAGTGTCAAGACATATCTGTATCCCTCAACCACACTGTATCAAGAAAGTAGTTGTTTCCAGCCATCGAAGCCGTTCCCAAACCCCAACCTCTCCTGGAAAGCACGATTGATAGATGGAACTGGGGACTCCTAACCAATGTTCACTTGAAGTATGTCGAGTTTGACAGCATGCTGATTGACGCGGTCTCCAACTTCAACATTGTAACCGTCAAGACTCTGAGAGTTGAAAGGGAAAATCAAACAGAAGAAGCGTATTCTTTCCCATGAGGTATAGGATCAGAATATCGCAACCTCAATACTTCGTGAGATTAATAAACGACAGCATCACGAAGGAGTCGCAGGGAAGTAAAATAAATGACGTAATGGATGACGAGAGCCAGAACACGAGGAAGATGTGAAAATCTGGCAAAGGTTAAGAGTGTCGCGAGAATGAATACTTATACACTTGCGACACTTCGCGAGACATTCCCGAAAATAAAGGACAACTTAGCTGTCATCCACTGTGTACTACCCTATAAAAAGGAGTGAGTAAGTCTGTTGTAAGGGAGGTCTTTTTGAATTGTTAAGCAAGACATTAAGAGAGAGAAACTTTGGAGTGATTGTAATTTCTTTAGCTCTGTTCTATCTTTCTTTGTAAACATTTCAAGAAAATAATCAACAAGATTCATAGTTATTCATCTTCAAATGGCTTAATTGTGTGAATTCTAGTGAGGGGTGTAGTGTAGGATTTCCTGCAACTACATATGCGCTAGAAACAAGGAGATTAAAGATCACCATTGTGATTTGGACAAATTGGGAGTAATAAGAAAAGAATTTCATACAATTTACAACAAGTTGCAGAAATTAAAAAATGGCTAGAAGAAGGAATACATCGTAACAACCAACAACTGTTAGAAGAAGCAGAGATTAGCTGGAGAAAGGAGAAATGAAGTAGGTGAACCCTCAAGAGTAAACACAAGAGATAGAGAAGAAGGCCAAATTCAACCACCAATTCAACCAGCAACAAATAGAGTAATAGATTATGATAGGGAAGGCCAAATTCAACCACCAATTCAACCAGCAACAAATAGAGTAATAGATTATGATAGGGTGAGTGTGCATACATGGAGATCAGATTCTATGGAGGAAAGGGAAGAAGTGCAACAATTGATAAATAATGGACAAGAGGAGAGAAATCGAGAAGAGATGGGAGAAACAACTCGTGGAAATGAAAAAATCGCGAAACATTAGAAGCGTTGAGGCAAACAATACATGAAGAAAGACGGTTAGAAGTGGAAGAACGAGCAAATTTAACAAGGCGAGAACCATGAGTTAAGAATGGAAAATATGAGGTTGCGAGAATAGAAGGTCAAGAAGTAATACCGAGATCAAGATCGGTAGAGAGGATGTGAGAAGAACATTACTCGTAGAAAATGTTAATGAAGAAAATTTGGAAGAGAGCTAGACTTTGGTGAAGGAGGTTGCTAAAGAAGAGAAGTGGTAGGAGATCTTCATATTTCACATCCCGAAATTCTCGTAATGGTCAAAATGACGGAAATCAAGAAAATAGGCGTCAAAGGCAGAATAATCCAGTTAATGAAGAAAATCAGGAAGAAGGAAGAAGAATACTGCATGGGAGAGAAACACGAAGGAAACAAAAGGAAATTGAAGATGACATTGAAAAACATTTGTTGATGGTGGATTTTCGTTTAAGGTTAAATTTGTAAAGACCAGGAAAATCATGCGCTGACATCTTGTAAAAGATAAAGCCATTTATAAGTGTTGGATATTCCTCATTTTAATTCACCAAGAATGGATCATGTAGCAACAATCCCTTCTTTGTGAATTTCATATCACCTTGTATTTCCTGTACTCATTATCAGTGTGGCATGACGAATGAGTGTTACTCTTATAGAGTAACACGAACCTACAAGCACTATAATGAATCATTATCAGTGTGGCATGAGACTAAGTGTTACTCATATATAGAGTAACACGAACCTCCAAGCACTATAATGAAACCATGTACGAAATACCCGGACAGTGATGCTCGTGTGTTATATTAGCCCGAGCCCCTCTCGGTGTGTTATACTAGCCCGATTGAGCCCCTCTCGGTGTGTTATATTAGCCCGATTGAGCATCCGGACTTGGATCAGTATCAGTCTCTGGATATGATCCATTGCATCATCCAACTCCATAAGCATGATTGGGTGACCACAGATCAATTCCATCACCCCAAGCATGGTATGGAATGCCCACGCGGCCTTAGCTTGCCAAAAGAAAACCGTTCATACCAAGCATTATGACGGAAAACCCTAAATTAGGGTTTGCGGCATATTACATATGTTGCAAAGTAGTCTCAACCATCCATCTTCGCAGTATAGATGGAGGGTCTAGATGTAGACTCAAAGGGCCCCGAGCATGTCAACACGATCACCGTGAGACGCGCCACACTTGACCAATCGGTCAAGACCAACAATGTTTGGCCGTGACAAAATCGTCACCCAAACAAGAGGCGCGACGCTTTGAAAGCCAAATTAGGGTTTCAAGCCATCACGCGCGTCCATCTTCTCTCGTGCACGAATGGAGGGTCACAGATTAGATTAAACAGTCCGGTCATACAAAGATGATCACCGTGGACCCATCTATCTCCTCATGCGGTCGGCCAAGGCATATCATGCCCGGATAATCCAAAACGCCCGCCCAAACATGCGTGGTTACACTTCCCAAATTGCAAATTGATCTCGACCGCTCAACTTCACCGGGATGATTTGAATGGCTTAGATCACGTTTTCATGGGATAATCGTATAGGTGTGAACATCAACCTACCACCTACATCGAGTGATCTACCAAGACCGACCAAGGACGGTTGTCTTGGAATGCGTGCGGGAGTATCACGCGTTATCAACTCCTTTGCGGTAAGAAATTTCTGCCGCAAACCGATCTCAACCACTCAATCGTGCCGGGTCAATTTGAGTGGCCTAGATCGCGCCTTCTTGGGAAAGTGAGACATGGACGTGTACACCGGCATGCCATCAACATGCATGACCGGTCGGTCCTCTCCAAAGCCCTTCCCATGCTTGGTTTCGACCAAGTCGAAGAGTGATGCTTGCGCACCTCTTCAAAACCCTAGTATTCATTAACTGGCCGCAGATGAGTGTCTCAAACATCATCTCATCCGTTCAACTTCACCAAACTTGGTTATACAACCCTGGTCGAGTTATTTGGTTAGTGAGGTGTCATTACCCATCACTTTACCACACCACAATGCAAAGCACTCGCATAAAATACACACGATACTTCACAAGTATCGACTCTCCGAATAACGCAGGTTATTCAATTCAAGCATTACATGCTATCTTTCGTGGATCCACGATCCACACATTCCGCACATCAATCATGTCACAAATCGGGGGATACTTATCGGGGTATTGGTCCTGGCGGTTTACGCGGCAGTGCGGCGTGCAACGCGCCATCACAAGAACGTGTCGTGAAGTCATGGACTGTTAGAGATGAACTGGGAGAAGTGGGCAAGACTGGTCGTGTATCACCAACGCACAACTCCACTACTCCATCATTCCACTTCCTCCACTTCCCACGAGAGACGTGAATAAGGCTCAATGACTTGTATAAATAAGTTCTCCTCCTTATTTTCCAACAACAAGTTAAAAACAACACAAGTTCAGACGAGACAGAAAATCAACACCTAGAGCCTCCTTACATTAACTGTAAGCCTGCTCTTTTTTCTGTCACAAGTCATAAGCAAGCCAACACCTTCACAATCTCAACACCTTCTTCGCTTCCCTCCCTAAGATCAACCCCAACTCCTTCACTTTGTGACCGAAACAAGTCTGGAACGGCCATTTCTTGGTTTAGGCCGACTTGCAATGCATTGATCTCTCGAATCTACAAGCACTCATCGCGCAGTGCATTTGTTTAGGGTTTAGATTCATTCCTCATTCACACCCCAAATTACCAAATTCTGCAGGAGTAGTTTTCACCCATAAACAACATTATATTGAACAAGTGTGTCTAGCTCGCGAAAAGGAAAGATTAAGAGCAGAAATGGAAGAACGGGAGTTGGAAAAAGCGATACGGCAGAACAACCATGACAATAGAGAAAGAAGGCGCGAGCAAAATCGCAACAATGGAAACATCAATGAAGAATATGAAAGAATACAAAGGAGAACTGATAGACAACCAAGAAGACAAAATGACAGATATAATGGTGTGAGAATTCGTGAAAGAGGTGAGGAAGAAAATTGCAGAGAAATAAGAGAAGAGAGTGATGAACTAGACACGAACGCAGAAGGAGAGAGGCGGAATTAAAAAGACCAATAAATTCGAATTTTGAGGCAAATGAACAAATTTTGAGAGAATTGGCAGAGATGAGAGGAATATTGAACAGCAGAAGAGAAGGAGGAAGAAGACAGCTAGATGAAGCCATCGCAGAAGCTGTGAAGAATCCTTTCACATTAGAGGTGCAGCTAGGAGGAATACCCCCAAAATGTAATCTACCAACATTAACCAGCATTTTTGATGGAACAACTTGCGCAATACAACACATCAAGGCTTATGTAAGATGTATGCTACAATGGGAAAATCATGATGCCATATTGTGCAAATACTTCGCATCAAGTTTGACTGAAGAAGCATTGAAATGGTTTGAGGTTTTGCCAAGGAACACAATCACGTCATTCAACCATTTACAAGCTATATTTTTAGGGGCGTATATAAGTAACAATTCTTCGCGACCTGGTATTGAAGATGTATTTGGGCTAAAACAAAGAGTTGGCGAAAGTTTGAGACATTTGACTGTAAGATGGAAGACAATGTGCAGCGAAATGGCTGGACGGGTGGATGAAAGATACCTCATCCTGTCATTCATAAATGCAATGTTCGCAACCAACTTATTATATGTTCAAATCTTTAGAGTCAAGAATACAATTACAATGACTGAGCTACGAGAACTCCAGGAGGAATATATTGCTCTAGAAGAAAGGAAAAATGAGATGGAATCATACCCAGTTGCGAATACAAGTTCAAATGTCGCGAATACAAGTTTGTTACCTCAGTTCATACACACGTGGTGAGCACATCGCAAGGGCAACAAGAAAGAAAGACAGATGATGTACAGCCAAAGTTAGTAGCAATGGAAGCAGTAGATCGGGAAGAATTTGAAAAGAAAGGAACTACTACACCGTGTTGGAAATAACAAGATCCAAAGGCTCGATCATCCATAATAAACTTATGGAAGTCAAGGCAGAATTATCATGGAGGGCAGCGAAGTCACGCGAGTAGTGTGGGAAGAAATCAAAATGCCACCACTAAATACTAGTGTGAAAAAATATGGGAAGCAATACTCTTGATGGAAAATATACCGCACACCATGGAACATGGGAAGTGAACCACCACCAGGAGATAGAAGTCATGAATTTTGTTCCTATCACCGCTTTCATGGACATCTAACAAATGATTGGTTAAACATAAAAAGAATCATTCTTAGAATGATTGATCAAGGAAAGTTGAATCATTTCTTAAAAGATGAAGAGAAAGTTCAACCATTACCACCACCACCGAAATGCATAGGACAAATTCAACAAAGGGGAAAGAGACATTTGTAGTAGAAATTGGATCAAAAGCTAAAAATTTGTTTTTGATGCAAATATAAAAGATGAACGAGAGAAGAGAGAGGTTGATGGTGGATACCATAGAGGCAAGAGAAGAAGATACATTGCGAAACAAATGCATAAAGGCAGTTGGGAATTATGATGAACCATTAAGAGGTTTGAATGATACAGAGGCAGAGAATGGAAAGAGCAAAAGGCGTAAGAAATGAATAGCCACGAGAAATGACAAAAATTAGTGACAAAGGCATGACAAAAATGGGAAGAAGAAGTGATAGTTGAAGAAAAAATGCGCGAGAATCTCGCCATCAAGAATGTATAAAAATCTGATTGAAGAATTGAAATGAGATTGTGCGATAGCTTTGCATACAAATTAACAAAATATAATCAAAAATGAATGATTGAATGAATTGATGAAATGATAGAGTGAGTGAATGGGACGAACCTTTATGGCGTACACCCTAGTTCGCGAATGATATTTCGCAAGAGGCAAATGTAAGACCTAAAGTGCGTCATATAAGGGGTATCTCTTGACATGGCTCAGAGAAAAGGTTATACCGCTCCTGGAACCTGAGCCATGGAGATTTGGGGCTCATGAAAGCCTATCCGGGAGAGATACCTTGGATTTCCAACTATATATATAAGGTTATACCCTGGTTGGACGCCCGAGGGCCTCTTCCAAGGAGTTAGTGTATGCTCAAGGCGCCCGAGGTACACGGTTGAGCCAAGAGTGCCGGGGCATTTGAAGTGTCTCGGTCATTCTTGGCAAGTCTTGGCATATGCCGCACTCGCCCGAAGAAAATTCCACTTAGGGTGCAGCCTCGTAACCATAAACCCTATAGGTATAAGGGATAAGAGGTCTGCGAAAACAACCGGTTGTTGTTAAGACCGGATGGGAGGAGCTAGTCTTGTATGGTCGATGTACGCCTCCTTGAAGGGGCAACCAGGGGAGAAGATAAGGGCGGCACCCTCCATTAGGGAGCTGATAAGTGTCAAAAGACGCAAATGTCATGAGGCTTTATTTTCGCAAGGAAATTTAGACTTGTCATATTTGTGCAATGATCCCGAAGAGGAAAAAATACTAACATGAGGGTAAGGCGAGATCAATGGGTTTTTACATGAAAATGTAAAAACGTCCTGCGATTTCGTCGTAAAGACGACAATGTCATGGGGTTTTATATTCGCAAGAATATTTAAGTCGTCATATTGTCGTAAAGTAAAATATCCCGCAGAGGCAAAAATACTTGCGAAATGATAAGACAAGGTCAATGGGTCATTGCATGAAAATGTAAAGACGTCCTGCGATTTTGTCGCAATGAGGGGTGGCGAAATAAGACCTTTAATTAGGAAGGCAAAATAAGACCACACAAGAAATGTTAAGGCAAGATCAATAGATTTCTTCATTTTTGAAGATGTCCTGCGATCTTGTCGCAGTGATGAACTTTAACATAAAATAAACTTGCGAAAATGATAATATTTCTTCATATAGAGTGGCTAAATCTCTCATTTGAAAATAAATAACAGAGGCAAGTATGGCAATGAATGAGATGAAATTTTGTTATTCATTTTCATATGATAGATTTATGCATAAAAGAAACGAGAAAATAAAGAATAATGTATTACAAAGAAGAATTGCTTGATTAGTATGCACAAGTAAAGAAAACAAAGGTTGAATTCATATTCAGTAATCCAAGAAATTTACAATGAAGGGTTATAGAAATGGAAGATTAAAAGGATATATATATGAGATATTACAAGAAACGAAAGAAGAAAAAGAAGTTATTTTTGGAGGATTCTTCTTCTTTATCAGACTCTTCGATTTCATCATTCTTCTCGCCAGACTCTTCTTCTTCACTAGCTTCGCTATCAGAAACGTCTGAGAAAGGCATATCTTCAGGAATATTATCATTAAGACAAGGGTATGAACTAAGAGGAATATTGTGATCATTGCAAACTTTCTCAATAGTTTGATTGCGAAAACGAACTGCATCGTTATTAAAATTCGCCACTGTAGCTTGTAATTGTTTCTTCAGTTTGGAATACTTGTTGTTGCGAAGAGAAAGGCCCTCTCATGATTTGTTCTTTTTCGTATTCAAGTTCTCTCGATCCTCGCCCAAATCTCTTCTCTGATTACAGTAAACAAGCGACAATAAGTTAACAACTTAATAGCAATACTACGAAATAAGGAACAGTAAAGTATAATAAACAACCTCTCTCGATATCATATCTTTAACCAAGGCGTATGCTCGGCATGAAGGCTAACATCAACACCTAAGTTATTTCCGGCATTATCAAGAACCTTTGCAGCCTCAAGAATTCATCATCATTATTATTTATAACGAGAAGTGAACTTAATTTGATCTTCTCGTTCATTAAGTATGGCATTCTGACGAAGAGATTCATCTCGTTCAATTTGTACTTCGAGAAGAGATTTTTGAAATTTTGCTAATGCCTGTGCACCTTTATTAGCGATGCGATCTTTGTCATCTATAAGATCACTAATTTTCTTCCTTAAGGTTTTGGTTTTCTTATGGGAATTAAGATACATTTGTTTAAATCGGTTGGCTAAACCTAAACTAGATCTATGCTCGATCTCTAAGAGGTGATATTTGGATTGAAGATCATTTAATGGAAGAGAATTAATTTTGTTTAACGAACTGCTTAAAGATTCATTGAGATGAGTAAGAAGAACATCATCATCCATAGGCTCAGGAAATGAGTGGAGAAGAATGGATTCTTTAGAGAGATTATATATGTCTGCGAAAGTAATTAGTCAGACAAAGAAAGGCAGATGACAAGATAAAGAAAGCTTGAAGAGTAAAAATTTCATACCATAAAGTTGTTGATTTGCACTCTGAAGAGTGGATATTTTATTCTTCTGAGAAGTAGACTCAACTTCCAACTGTTGAATTCTTTCATCCTCCTTGCGAGATGTCGCAACTTCAGTTTCTAGTTCTTGGATCTTCTTTTTGAGTTGGAGATTTTTCTTTTCAAGATTGTCACGTCTCTTCTCGAGATCTGAGGCAAAAACAAAGGAAGCTCTCCCAGACTGAAAAGAAGAGTAAAGAAATTATTAAGATAAGGTTTAAAATCGAAACCACAGAAAAATAAAGAAATATGAACATACCACAGCACTGAGTGCATTTAAGAAACTAGGAGTCATAGTTCGAGAAACACCGTGAAAAATATCATTATCCACTAGTAGGGGGGCGTCGCAAATATTAGCGAGAGCTTCGCAAGTAGCAGATAAATGCTCATCCCCCAATCCTTGCAAAGAATCAGAAAAGATACTAGACAATTGCGTCATAGCAGAATCGACTGAATGACTCTCTTTTGCAAAAGAAGTACCGATCTCATTTTCATCTTCGTCAAAATCCTCGTTTGACTGGGAACTAGAATGAGAAGAAGGTTGGGTTTTCCGCTTTTTAGAAGATGGAGCAGAAGATTTATTCTTGCGAAGAGTGATTTTATTCTTGCCTTTAACCATCGCAGCTTCAAGTTCTTCAACGTCAACCTTCGCACACGAATGAAGATAAGAAACAGAGGCAACAATATTGTTTAAAATAACAAAAGAAGATATTTCTTACTTCATCCGTGATTGATCGGAGTATCGCCAGGGTACTCGCTTTTGGATTTCTTTTATAACTCTTCCTCAGTTTGTCAATCTGTAAACTTTGCAAATTCAGTAAATATAAGAAGAGGGGAATATCGCAAAAGCAAAACCTGAAGTAGGAAATATACCTCTTTTGCCTTCTCGGGCCACTTAAATTCCCAAGGATGATAGTCTGCGAGATTCAGGAGTACGTGTGAACTGCGATATAGGGTGCATTCAAAAATAAAGGAACAACCCACCATTTCTCATCTTTGGAATGACGAGGAGTACTATTGTTTCAGTGTCAATCAATATCTTGCATAAAGCAAACTTGTCATCGGGAATATTATCTTTTCTTTTCAACCGAGCACCCAAATGAGATTTATCATTTCTCATATTTATTACTTTATAATTTTCAAAAAGTTTTCCACGGTATACTTCTCAAATGACTATTTCTAAGTTTGCGAATCTAGGATCCTTGACATCATCGAATATAAAGATCCTTTATCGCGCCACGGTTGCGAATTCAAGCATCGACGGATGCAAATCGTCGCTCAATTGATAAACAGCTCTGAGAATTTCTCATGAGCAAGAATTTCATAGAATAATGGCATCTCGGGATTGTATAGAGGAATGGGAAGTCCTGTGAGGAGTTGACCCAGCGAGATTATGATTTTCTGATCATCACATTGATGATCAGAAAATAGTTTTGCAGAAAGTATAGACGAAGATTCTTGATCAGGAATGGTTGATAGGGTGAAACCCTTCTCTTGCAAATTCTTTTGAACTTCATTGAAAAGGGGTTTATACGTACGACCAAGTTAAGCCATTATTAAAGTATGGGAATGAATGGAGAATTGAAGATCAGGAGAATGAAAAAAGGGAAGATTTACAGTAGCAGAAGCGTAAATTGCGGAGGAAGAAAATTGAAGGAAAGTTGCAGAGGGAAAATAAAAGAAAAGAAGAGAAGGGTAAGAAAACTATATATAAGAGAGAAGAATCCTCGAGAAAATAAATGCATTTAATGCGAGATGGGACGTGAATGGTCAAGAATAAACGGTTAAAAGAGACGTGTCAAAAAAGGAATGGAAGAAGAAACATCTGAAATAAATTCCGTGCAAAAGTACGGGACTGAAACTGATAAAGATGAGCAGTTGCGGCGTTTCAAAAATAGTGATTCTCATGACATTCTCTTCTTCGCAGAGAAGACATGAGAAGAGGCAAGATGTAGTATCAGAATATCGCAACCTCAATACTTCGCGAGATTAATAAACGACAGCATCGCGAAGGAGTCGCAGGGAAGTAAAATAAATGACGTAATGGATGACGACAGTCAGAACACGAGGAAGATGTGAAAATCTGGCGAAGGTTAAGAGTGTCACGAAGATGAATACTTATACACTTGCGACACTTCGCGAGTCATTCCCGAAAATAAAGGACAGCTTAGCTGTCATCCACTGTGTACTACCCTATATAAAGGGGTGAGTAAGTCTGTTGTAAGGGAGGTCTTTTTGAATTGTTAAGCAAGACATTAAGAGAGAGAAACTTTGGAGTGATTGTAATTTCTTTAGCTCTGTTCTATCTTTCTTTGTAAACATTTCAAGAAAATAATCAACAAAATTCATAGTTATTCATCTTCAAATGGCTTAATTGTGTGAATTCTAGTGAGGGGTGTAGTGTAGGATTTCCTGCAACTACATGAGGAGAAAAACACGACTTGTCGACCAGCACTATTTGTGTGCCGTCTTCCCATATACCATATCATATCAACTCGTTTTTCGAAGTCAATGGTTAATGGCGCTTTCACTGGAATTCTCTCTAGGATCCGCTTCAACGTTCTCTCCAGAAGTCGCTCCGCTTCAACGTTCGCTCCAGCAGCCGCTCCGCTTCAACGTTCTGCCCCATAAGCTTCAACTTCCTCTTCAGGAGCCGAAACCGCTTCAACGCCTCCTTCCTTCCAAGGTTCGTTCCCATAGCCACCACATTCCTCGCTGTCAAGGATCGTGATCGCAGCCAGCCAAGGTTCATAGTTGTGGCCACCTTTTGTTTCATCCCATCAAAGACCTTAGGACTTTTGTTCGTCTATCAACCCGTCATCATCCTGATGTCATCACTAAACGCCTGATGTTGCTCACTCATGGGGGAGCCTAAAATGCCCAAAGCCCAATCATGCGCGAAGGACTTGCCTAGCGGAGACAGAGCTAAGTAACTATCCTCAAACTAAATGTTTTATACCTATAAGGTATATTTAATAAATTTTAAATATCTTAGTGTTGAGACGTGCAAATTCCTCAACACTCACCACTGTGTTGCTAGGCATGCTTCCTCAACACCCCTCTTCTTGGTGTTGAGACGTGCAAATTCCTCAACACCACTATTGTGTTGCCAGGCATGCTTCCTCAACACATCCTTTCTCTTAGTGTTGAGACGTGCAAATTCCTCAACACTCACCACTGTGTTGCTAGGCATGCTTCCTTAACACACCCTCTTCTTGGTGTTGATACGTGCAAATTCCTCAACACCACTATTGTGTTGACAGGCATGCTGCCTCAATACATCCTTTCTCTTAGTGTTGAGACGTGCAAATTCCTCAACACTCACTTGTGTGTTGCTGGTATGCTGCCTCAACACATCCTTTCTCTTAGTGTTGAGGCGTGCAAATTCCTCAACACTCACTACCGTGTTGTCAGACATCACTGCCTCAACACATCTTCATCTTAGTGTTGAAATGCGCCATATCTGCTTGCTCCTAGCCAACCAAAGCAGCGCCATTCACCTTTTTGTAGCCAGCAGGGCCATTGACCTAGCCATCTAAAGCAGCGCCATCTACCTTTCCTAGACAGCTAGCACTCGTTCTGCGGACCAAGTTGTAGTGCCACCCTCGCAATCGGTAGCCAAAGTTTACGCCGATACCAACACCCCGTGGCCAAGCCGAATTTATGCAAAACCGCCAATGAAAGAATCACAGATTCTTCATGCCTCCTGATAAAGGTTAGCCAAATCTTCCTGAAAATCTCTTCATGGCTTGCCGTTTGATTTTATCCTTGTCATCACCATCTCATGCTTACCCGCAACAATGTCACCGCATTCCGAGCTAAGCAAAGGACTTAATGTTGATGGTGGTTTTTAGCTTAGGGTTAAAATTGTAAAACCTTGCGATGTGACGTCACTCGTAAGGAAACGGATCCATGAGTGTTAACCTCTCCTCGGCATATTTATTGAGCCGTTCAATATATTTACATGAAATTTATCCAGACTGGCGCATGTAGCAACCGTCCCAGATGTTCTGTAAAATTCGGCGCCTTGCATATATTACTTATTAATATAAGATTCACTGAGTACTTTTCCAGTGCTATGTTACCCGGCGGAACCCTTAATATCGGTATGGCATGACGGATTTGTGTTCACTCGCAGCAGAGTAGCACGGACCTCCAAGTACCAAGGTTAAGGCCCTTGCGCAAAATACTCAGTCAGAAAGCAAAGAATGAACAGAGCCGCATAGTAGGAGCAACAACGAGGGAAGTGTGGCCATGCCATAGGCTAGCCGGCGCCACGCCCCATGCTACTCAAATGGCCCTTATTCCTTTGTCGACCAATCAGATCGCTTTAAACCCACCACGGTGCACTAGAAGTGTGTCCACGCCCTTGCTTGTCGGCCCCCTTTCCATCGACCAATCAGGTCGCTCTAAAGTCGTCACACTCACACCAGAAATGTAGCCACGCCCATGCTTAGCCGGCCCCTCTCTTTCCTACCGACCAATTAGGTCACTTTAAATGCGCCAAGAGCACTAGAGGTACGGCCGCGCCTCATGTTTGGCCGCCCCCTTTTATTGACCAATCAAGTTGCTCTAAACTCACCACCATACATTAAAGGCCAAACACGCCCTGCCACGCCACCGTAC
The DNA here is from genome assembly GCA_023531295.1 of Papaver armeniacum. NCBI lineage: Eukaryota > Viridiplantae > Streptophyta > Magnoliopsida > Ranunculales > Papaveraceae > Papaver > Papaver armeniacum. The sequence goes on from JAJJWW010006488.1 coordinate 729,758, forward strand.
TAACTTGCAAGCCAAACGTGCCCTACCACAACAACATATTAATTGGCATGCCAATATGCCACTCTGCCGCAGTAACGTGCCAATGTGCCACAAATGACGCCACTACGTGCTAATCCACTTTTTTTTCATGGCCAATGTCATAACGGACTCCAATTAGGGTTCCATACTCGAAATAATACTTTTGCTTCAGTAGCATTAGCCGAAACCCTAATTTTTGGTCATAGTCCACAACATGCCACGGGCCACTTTAGCCTTGGCCATGCCGCCAAGCCCTAATTTTGGTCATGGCGCCAAATCCTAGCCTTGGCTATGCCGCCAAGCCCTAATTTTGTCCACGACGCCAAATCCTAGCCTTGGCCACGCCGCCAAGCCCTAATTTTGTCCACGGCGCCAAATCCTAGCCTTGGCCATGCCGCCAAGCCCTAATTTTGGCCACGGCGCCAAATCCGAGCCTTGGCCATGCCGCCAAGCCCTAACTTTGGCCACGTCGCCAAATCCTAGCCTTGGCCACGCCGCCAAGCCCTAACTTTGGCCACGGCGCCAAATCCTAGCCTTGGCCACGCCACCAAGCCCTAATTTTGGCCACGACGCCAAATCCTAGCCTTGGCCACGCCGCCAAGCCCTAATTTTGTCCACGGCGCCAAATCCTAGCCTTGGCCACGCCGCCAAGCCCTAATTTTGGCCACGACGCCAAATCCTAGCCTTGGCCATGCCGTCAAGCCCTAACTTTGGCCACGATGCCAAATCCTAGCCTTGGCTATGCTGCAAAGCCCTAATTTTGGCCACGGCGCCAAATCCTAGCCTTGGCCACGCCGCCCAATCCCTAACTTTGGCCACGGCGCCAAATCCGGCCTTGGCCATGCCGCCAAGCCCTAATTTTATTACGGCGCCAAATCCTAGCCTTGGCCATGCCGCTAAGCCCTAACTTTGGCCACGGCGCCAAATCCTGGCCTTGGCCATGCCACCAAGCCCTAACTTTGGCCACGACGCCAAATCCTAGCCTTGGCCACGCCACCAAGCCCTAATTTTCGCCAAGACGCCAAATCCTAGCCTTGGCCACGCCGCCAAGCCCTAATTGTGGCCACGGCGCCAAATCCTAGCCTTGGCCACGCCGCCAAGCCCTAATTTTGGCCACGACGCCAAATCCTATCCTTGGCCATGCCGTCAAGCCCTAACTTTGGCCACGACGCCAAATCCTAGCCTTGGCTATCTTTGCTAAGCCCTAACTTTGGCCACGAAGCCAAATCCTAGCCTTGGCCACGCCGCCAAGCCCTAACTTTGGCCACATCGCCAAATCCTAGCCTTGGCCACGCCGCCAAGGCCTAACTTCGGTCACGGAGCCAAATCCTAGTTTTGGCCACGCCACTGGCATGCCGCTACGCCAGGCGCCACTATGCCAATGGCGCCACTTTGCTATACAACGAGATATAATCAATGGCCATCCTTCCTCATAAGATGCAATCTCAGCCATCCAAGTTCGCCACCGAACTGACAGACTTGTGGCGAGTTTCAGGCAACCATCTGCCTAAATCTAGTGGCCATGGCTACGCCAGGCGCCACTTGCATCATCGTGCCGCTGGCATGCACGAGCCATGCCAGCCATGCCACATTGCCACTGGCGTACACCTAAACGCCACTGCGCCATTATCAGGCGCCAACACAAGGTAGCCATAATCAACGGCTACCCTCCTTCATGAGATGCGATCTCAGCCACCGAAATTCGCCACCGAACTGACAAACCTGTGGCAAGTTTTAGGTGACCATCCAAAACGAGCCTAATAGCCTTACATGCTATTTTCCTGCGGTAAGTCCCTTGAATTTGACTTGCCACACGTAGCAAAGTTCTACATGTTTTCCATGAAAACACTCGAGACATAAAACATGTCACAAACTGGGGGATGCTCATCAGGGTATTGGTCTGGCGGTTTACAGCGTGCCGCGTGCAATTCGCCCGTTACAAGAAAGTGTCATGAAGCGGGACAATTAGTGGTGGTGAAAAGTAACGGTGTAAGAGAATTCACTTCCTTCATCATGGAAGCGTAATGTCTGACGGTTACACGAATTCACTTCCTTCATCATGAAAGCATAATATCAGACGGTTACACGTTACTTTATTCTTCCACCACTCAATCATATCGTTTCCACTTCCCACGAGACCAGGGTACGTTTCAATATGACTTGTATAAATAGGCTTCACCTATTTTTACCAAACAACAGGTTTTGGTCGGCAACAACACAGTATCTAGAAATCACCTGGTAGCTTTCCATTCTGCTAGCCAGTTCTACTTTCAGATACAAGTCATAAACAACCACGCCATCAAAATCAACGATTCTGGTCTCAACACTCTCTTCGCTTCCCTCCCTAAGACCAACCCTTCTCCTTCACTTTGTGACCGAAGCAAGCCTGGAACGACCATTTCTTGGTTTAGGCCAGGATTATACAGATTGATCTCTCGAATCAAAAGTACTCCCGTGCAGTGCATTGTTTAGGGTTTAGATTCGTTTCTCATCCACACACCCGAAACTACCAAAATCAGCAAAAACGGTTTTCACCCACAAACGAGAACCATAAAATGGTCGAGATTTTTCCTACCAGATTATCCAAATCTGGGTGTAAAATCCACCCTTTAACCCATGATGTAATTGGGATCCGTATTATCTGAAATAGTTAAATTTCCTAGCGAAAATCTGAACCAAATAGCTATGGCGAAAGGGCAAGATCCGAATAGGTGATTCTCGGTTTCCTGAACTTGAGAATTGCATAGTTGGAAGTTTGGGTCAATTTCCGTGTTATGTGCCCCTAGTCTCGAAGATGTAGGTAAGGCTTTTCCAACTAGCTTCCACATGAAAAGTTTAATTCTTGGTATGGCTTGAATTTTCCATATACTTTTCCATGGGAAATCTATTAACGAATTATCATCTTCTTGAGCTTGGTTTACTAAGAAATTATAAACGTTTCTTGCCGAGAAGAGTCCTGAATGATGGTGCAACCATTGGATTTTGTCTTCTTCTTCTTTTCTTGGGGTCATGGCTTGAATTTTCTTTCTAATCTCCGGGCTAAAATAACTGTCTAGTTTTCCTTGATCCCATTTATTCTCCACGAGTTATGAGCTCTTGAACTCTTTTTGGAGTTGTGTCTATGAGTCTTGTGGTTGTGGTATTATTTCCGAATTTGGAATCCATCTGTCTTCCCATATTTTCACCGAGTTTCCATTTTTAACTTGCCAGGCGAAGTTTCCTTTAATTAAATCTAGACATTTTTTGATGCTTATCCAAATCCAAGATAATTTAGAGACTTTATAAGCTTCCAGAGGATGAGAATTTGGGAATTATTTTGCTTTGAGAATTTTTGTCCATAGCTGATCTTTTTCTAATATTAATCTGCTGGCTAGTTTTGTGAGAAGCGATATGTTAAATTGATGAGGGTTTTTAATACCCAAACCACCTTGGGCCATAGGTGACTTAAGAATCAAATTAGGTCCATAAGAATTAAATCTAATTTGACTTAAGATGGAAAATAATTAAAGCATCCGGCAACGAAAAAAACAATTAATCAGTGAGATTATTACCCATATATGGAATATAACCCGTCTCCTAATATCATCCAGTTCTATCTAAAACTTGTATTTCAACCTGTATCAATAGATCAAACATGATAATTATGAATAGCTTCTGCTGCAAACACGTTGATCTTCGCTCTCAACTTTTCGTCATCAGCACTAGTACCTTCATCAAACAAAAAAGTCAGAAATTCATAATACGGAATCGAGAAAACCGAGATGAGAAGAAGAAGAAGAGATGAGAGAGGCTTAGGTTTTATTTTAATCAAAACACATACTAATAAAGATCAAAATACTAATCATGATCATACGTCAGGATTTGCTAGTTTTCTCTCAATCATGATGGTTGTAAAACAATTAATGGTTTCGTTAGGGTTTGTTTTTGTTTTTTCTCTCCGGAAGTTTATGTTCTTCTGTATAACAAATTCGAAGCAAAAAGAGAAAATTTCTCTGCACTTTGATGAGGAGAGAGAGTTTTGGAGCAATTTGGTGAGATGGGTGGGAGTCTCCGTCACCGCGCGACGTGGGGCTTCATATGACTTAGGATTTTAAAGGAGTAGATAGATATATAGACGTGTCCGTGTCCTGATAATTTTGGATTTTTGCCGGTCCCTATGTCATGTCCCGTGTCAGTGCTTCCCAGCTTTAAATAAAAACCTAAACCGCATTCCAAGTTTCTTTAGCTTCTCTGTTCAATATTCTTAAACACTCTTTAAATAAAAACCTAAACCTCATTCTCATTCCAAGTTTCTTTAGCTTCTCCGTTCAGCATTCTTCTTCTTCGATAAAAAAACAGCCGACCAGAAAAGGCTAAAAATTTCAAAACTTCAGTAGAGAAGAAAGAGGACAAGAGTACTGATAACCTAAGATGTTGACCTTCACATCAGTTCAGGGTTACACATATCTTGTATTCAGTCCCCTTAGATCAGCTCTCTATAGACCCTAAAAGTAGTGGCAGATTGACTTGTACAATTAAAGCCGTTGAATAGAGTAGAGCCAAAGACATGGGGACGCAAGATAAAACCACAAAATGATCTAAGCCAGATAATCCAACTAGCTTCGGAAAACCAAGACTGATTTTTTTAGCAAAACAAAATCAAACATCATTACCAACGAATCTATTGTACTCCAATAAATAATCAGGGCCGTCCTTCAAGCCTTGATGTAGTGGCATTACAGACAGTTGACAACTACAAATGTTGCAAGGTAAAAACTCAAGATAGTTAAGGATAGTTAAGGACAGTTCCTTTCTAGGGGAGATTCACAAGCATCTTCAAATCTGACTGCAATTTCTGCCTGCATAAATATTTTCTTCTGTTCCTCAGCAAGAATGCCATTTTTCAGGAAATTTACAAATACAGAGACGCTGCAAAGACTATATCCCTTTTGATTTTAGTAACAGCTTCTTGAAACTTGGCTTCAAGTTGGGTATCACCTAGAGACTTTGCTGCCTCTGTTAGCTGCTGAAGAACTTCCTCCAGTCTCCTAATTGCCCTGATCAAACTACCCTCAAAAACCTGAGTGATTTCCATTATTTCACAGAATTTAGATCCTTTTGCCCACGCATACACAACCTCCATAATATCGGGTCTGAAGGAATTTACAAAGCCTTCTATGTCAATTGGGACCTGTTGCAAAAAGAGAACGACATTAAAACATTTCTCAGATTCTCTTCCATAAAGTTAAATATGGAACAAACAAACTTCATCATAGTAACAAAGCTAAATAAATGATCTTTCACATGCAGTAAAGCTGAAAACTCAACAAACTATTAGTTAAACAGGGCATGCCCATAGCAAACGCCCAACTCAGTCCCCTTTTGGAAGACAGAGACTCGTGACAAGCGTGATACAAGTTGACCATTAGAAGGCTGCTTTATTAGAATTTTAACTAATCGCCACTTGATGTAAGTCATGTTCTATTGTTGGTCATTAGAATTCAACCAAACTGGGTAACACTCGTGTTTAAAAGTTAAAAAGGTGTCACTCATAAATTAAGTTTATATCATATACTTTATGAGCATTACTTTCCTCCTTCACACATCAATGACTAGATTGGTACAATAATCAATGTCATCGAGACAATCAACTCAAGTGTCAACCTGTTCTAAATATAATTATAAACCCAGATATAGAGGCTACCGGTATACCCTGTTGAGAACTGCCTTTCCAAAGGTAGTTGCCATGTTAAACAAAACCAATATACGAATACTTAAGGTATATATGATCAAAAGAAAACGAGGGGTATCAGTTTCATGCGTACTTTGCAGTTAAGCTGAACATTGGCAACAGTTTTTGCTGTCTCTTGCAGCTCAGTAAACAGCAGGTCAAGCCCTTCCCTGGGTTTCTGGGCATCCTGAAGTTTTTCCTGCCACACAAAACACGATAGCAAAGAAATCATCTCCTCGACCGTAACTCTGTTGAACACACCCTTAAACATGAGCTCTGTCAGTGTCAGCTCATCAGCACTGGTGATCTCACAGGCAACCTTCCCTTCAACTCCACAACACCAGCTCTTGTGACATACCTGCAAAAAGGTATCACCTTAAATATCTCTTGAAGAGAATTTAAGCTGGAATAAATATTAAATGCTCTATGATTTACTTCAGAAGTTCCGAGTACATTATTGATAAAGAACAAAAATGAAACGTCCTCAATCAGCAAGAATTATTAACAGAAAGTCAATAAGCTTACAAAAGTACTGAGACATTTTTTACATCAATATTTTATTAAGGTGAAAGATATGAATGCAGATGATAAGATAAGAGTATAGAAGCTCAAACAACCATCAGGATGATCATTTCGCTTTGCCAAGTATGAAATAGTTGGAACAAGTTCAACACTTAAATAGTAGGTTTCTGCTATTTAATACCCATGGATATGGCTACTTAACATCTAGTTAAGAAGCCGTTAATGGAAGTAAAACTACCTTAATGTACAAATGCTAGTAGAAGGTAGAGAAGCATCCTTACTTCAGATTCCGAAGAACTCGCATTCTTGCCTTGAGTTCATCTTTAAAAGCCAATGCCTTAGAAGAACTCACATTATTCCTGATTAGCATGATCTTTGCTTCCAATTCTTTCTTCAATCGTAAGGCTTTTAACTTTTCTTTAATAAGCGGGGACTTTGCAACTTCATGCTTGCTGAATTGGCTCTCAAGCATCTCCATCCGAGAAACAAACTTCTTGTAATATTTATGCTGGACCTGCATAGTATACAAGTAGTTGTAACGATAACTAAATTAGATGAAAAACGATCAAGAGAGCAAATCAGGATACTTTTACCTTCATATCCTCCTCAGGATCCAGGAGCAGAGATCCTTTGGCATCTCTGTAAACACATTCACAGGCCATCTTAAAAAAATGTTCTCGAGCTGACAACGGCAACAGATCTTTTGGTACGTCCAAACATCGAATGCTAAGCGCATCAATCTGCACAATGAAATGAACAAGATAAGAATTTATACTTAGAAATTAAGAATCCCGGAACTATGCCTGTGCATAAGCAAATCTTCTGATATTTCCTGTTACTGATTATATTCTTTGTCATAGAAAATGACTGGAAAACACCAAATAAGAAAGAACAAAAATGTATGATAGGGAACTTTGCCTGGGATAGAGGCACAGAAACCACAACTGGCTCTCCCTGCTCTTCCAAGGGCACGATCTTTATTGGTTTTTTCCCATCCTTGCTAACAACACATCTTGTAAGAACATGTACTTTGTAATTTGCATCCTCAGGCTTCCCCCTAGAATCGTCTGGAAGGCCAAATCAAGAAATTCACTTATTAACATGAAATATAAAAAGTATATATCAGAGGCAAAAAGCGTATGAGCTCTTTCTTACCTTCAGAAATCCCTTTCACCCTTTCAAAGTTGATTACCACTCCCCAGGTAACTTGGTCCTCAAGAGAGAAAGATGAGTTATTATCACCTCTTATACATTGGACACTAATCAGTCTGCCAGACTTTAAAAAGGGTAAACAGTATTTTGGACAGAAAACAATATCATTAATATCCTTCTTCAACTTATGGTGCTGCTCTAAAAGATTGTAGTAATTTATCAAAGTCTCTTCTTCATCGATCATAATTGAATCTTTCTCTTCTTTAAGTTTTTTCGCTAGGCTCTGCAAAAAGAAAAACCTCAGCAATATTAATGCACCTCCTATGCCTGACAAAAAAGATAACCACTTCCAAATCTAGAATGAAGTTACTGACCATAAGATCTGGAATGGCATGGTCAGACTGAAATTGATAAAATGAGTTCTTAAGCAGATGCTCAGGATTGCCATCTTCACGCCGCATTTGATTCAAAAGCATATTGTAACTGAGATGGAAGGCACTGTAATGTTTGAAGATGTAAGACAAAAGTCAGAATTATGATAAATTAAGGCACAACCTGATAATTGTGTGCCACTGGATGGCAGTAACAAACTCTTTTGGAAGTAGAAATAAAACCAAGATCGTAAAACTGACAACAGTTCAGTATAAATTCAACAGACATTCCTGATTTGATAATATACCTGTTCAAACAGTCTGCACTTCCCCGCAGCATCATTTTTACTGTAGATGGTTCCAGCTTCTCATCAACCATGAGAATACATATCCCGCGCTTATCGATTCCTCGACGGCCAGCACGACCACTCATCTGTATATACTCTCCACTGGATATCCATCTGAACTTATCCCCGTCAAATTTACGCACATTTGTGAATACCACAGTTTTTGCAGGCATGTTTAGCCCTATGCTGAATGTCTCTGTTGCAAACAAACACTACAAACAAAAATAGTCAACCACCAGCAACATTCCCAACAGAAAACATAGATATGTAAATTAAAAACATATCTTACTTTATTTTAAAACAACCTAGAGAAAACATACATGATATGTAAATTACCAAACAGTAACCCTTAGGCCTATCAAGTATGAAGTATCCTAATGATAAGGGAATTTCAAGAATTGAAATCATGTTGTGCTTGACAACTGAGCGGAAGCTTGCCTCAAGAATACTCTATGTTCAACCAGAACTGGTCAAACAAAATAGGATAATATTGAAGAGAAACAATCGGTTCAAGCTGCACTTCATGATGTCAATATTCAGACAAGAACAACATATCCTTTACTAAATAAGGACAGATGAATGACGAAAGCAGTAACATTACTTAACTGAAGCCATCCTTTTGAGGATAAATATCGAAAGGTATATATACTGCGCATTTCCTATTAATCATTAATACTTTTATGTGATATATTACGAATTTACGGTTAAGAAATTTACTATTAAGTCCCTAGTGAATACAGTACGTGCTCCCAACCTTGATCAGACCTTCTTGAAAGAGTATCTCTATTACTTCTTTCAAAATAGGTAGCAAGCCTGAATGATGCACACCTATTCCCGCTTCAACAAAGGTAACAAATTTGACACCTGTAAATAGCCAGAAACAGGAGATCATTGAAGCCGAGAGTTAAAAAAGGTGGATAGAATATGGTAACCAGAAATTTCACTCATGTGCTATTGCAATCACATTTGACAGAAGGCGTTTTTGAAAAGTTTGATCATATATAAAAAGAAAAAGGACCACCATATTGAAGTCCTCTTTACTAATAAGCGGCATCACATTACTAATATTTTTTTTGTCAACAGTAGTTTCTTGAGTCATTGGCATCCATTAGAGCCACTGCTTCAGCTCTGAAAAGGTGAAAATAATTTGGAACATTCGCATATACATGCGAAGTGTGTGTAATGATAAAGAGAAAACACAATGAGTAACAATTGATGCAACTCAAGCAAGATAAGTCTTTCAAACTGTAGATCCAAATGCTATACATTCAGAAGACTGATAAGATCATTCCAACTCAGGATAAGTGATATAAAGGAGATGAAGAAATGCCTTGCCTGAGGAAGCTTTTTGTCATCGTCCGACAGTAAGTCCATTGCATTCCAGAAAATCTCTTCTATATTTTCTTTCTCAACATCGGTACTCAGGTTCATCTTTGCCATCTGAAGTACCAAACAGGAACATAAAAAGAAAACATCATATGAGGCCATAAAAAAAAATTTGCAAAAGAAAAAACCAAGATCAACTTAAGCTGCAGTAGCACAACTAGACTGAACCAGTAATCTTGCTGCTGGAAGCACCAAGTAAGTAAATTACTACGGGAGATATCAAGATAAATAGCAAATTTACCATCATAGCGAGAGATTCACACTCCCTTTTGCTAAAACTGAAAACTATAACAGGATCATACTGGCGCTTAATTATCATCTCCACCAACTTATAGATATCACTCTTTTCGCCTGATTTACATGCCACTAAACCTTTCTGCCATTTCCCAATCCTCTTCTTTTTATTGTCTCCTTCACCATCAAGAGGAACTGCATTTAAGGCTTTCTGGAAGCTATCTTCCAGAAATTTACCCTTCTCATCCACAACCAAATATAAACCCTCCCCTCCAGAAGGAAACACATAATGCTGAAGTGGTGTAGGACGATAATCCGTGTAAACAACATGGCATGGTTGTCGATGAACCTTTGCAACCCAATCCGCAAACTCCTTGGCATTAGGCACAGTCGCAGAGAGAAACACAAAGCGGGAATTCTTGGGTGCCATTACAATACTCTCTTCCCAAACAACACCTCTTTCTCTATCTCGCATATAATGTACTTCGTCAAATATTACCCATGCCACTTCCCTCATAATTTCTGATCCCTTATATTGCATACTACGCCAAATTTCAGTTGTCATAACCTATGATATTCCAACACAAATAGAAAAATCAATTCTTAAACCCTAACTTGAACATTTAAAATTATTTGTGTAAGCTTAACATGGTAATAGACTTAAATGTAAAGAATAAACTCACCAGACAAGAAGCATTAGGTTCAATAGTTACATCTCCAGTCATTAGGCCAACATCAGAGAATTCTTCTTTGAATTCCCTATACTTCTGATTACTAAGAGCTTTAATTGGAGCAGTATAAATAACACGTTGTCTATCTCTCAAAGACATAGCAATTGCATACTGAGCTACAACAGTTTTACCAGCTGAAGTATGAGCTGATACCATCACTGATTCTCCCTTATCTAAGCATTTAATTGCTTCTGATTGAAATGAATCAAGACTAAACGGATATTCCTTCGCTGGTTTCCTGTTAGAATTATTACATGGGCGAAGAGGAGGAATATAACCTTTAGGATACGATACCTCATGAATACAAGCTGCTACTGCTGGAGTATCTTCGCCAATTAGAGATTTCTGTTTCTTTTGTGCATCACTGAGTTCTTCTACCCAATGATTTCCTTCTGGTTTCCTCTTCAATGATCCCATTAATGTAGCAGTGAAAATAAATAATCAAACTTTTCTTAATGAATTCCTAATGAATAAATACAGATCGAAAACACCCCAGTTAATAGGTGAGGCGCGGGGCTGCAGAGCTGATCAAACCCTAGAATGTGAAAAACTTCATCTTCCACACCTCATCTGTGTGAATATATTAGTGTCCCCCGTGACTCCGGAGATGGAGTATTTGGTTTCTAAGCCCAGTTGGGTTTTAGTCCGTTTGGGTTTTTTGTTATGAGCCCGCGGATAACTAACGTAGATGAAGTGTACAAAAATCCAATAGAATCCAATAGATAATGAAAACTAGTGTGAAATTCACAAAAACAATAACAACACTGGAGAACAATAATTAAGAAGTAATTTTGATGAATCAAAAAAATAATGATATTGGATGTACTATATAATACTAAGTCATCTTATATAGGCTTCGATATTTCCTAAAATCATTATAACTAGAAAAAGGAAATCGAATTAAAATATAAAACCATGCAGAAGGAACAAAATTAATATAATAAACTAGAAATAAAAAGATGTTTATTTCTTATGCTTCAATCAATATCATAAAAAGATGTTTTTTTTATGCTTCAAAAAAAAAAAAAAAGATGTTTGACTCATGTCAAACGGGGTTGACCTGGTTAGCTATATGTATCTATGAAGCACGGACACCTCAAAACCGGTGACGTATCCGTGTGTGGACGCCGTATCGATGTCGACACTTTGGGACACTTGGGGATACGTATCGGACACCCCGTTTAAAGTGTCCCTTTTTATTAATTACGAAAAGGGTAGGGGATACTTTTGGGATACTTCTCGGATACTCTAGAGGGGACACTTCTTATAGTATAAGATATATATATATATTGCCAAATATTTATATACAGAATATGTCAAAAAAATTTAGATATGTAATATATTTGTACTTATCAAAATTTATTCTATAGAAGCAGTATATAAATGTCTAACCCTAACATTCTTATTCAATATTGATGAGTGATGGGTCAGTGAGAATTTAGATAGTTTTTATCTATTTATTTTTTTAATATTCCAGATAGTATTTTAGAATTTTCTTACTTTATGTGATTTTTTTACTATTAATAAATTAAATATTTTTTAATTAATACACGTATCCCAACGTATCCCGTATCCCTATTTTTTTAAATTGACGAATCCCCGTATTCGTATCCCCGTATCAGTATCCGTGCTTCATAGATATGTATTACATCAGATCGCCCTTCTACATATTGGAAAACTCGACCTCGAGTTCGATATTGGAAAAGGAACATTATCGTGGAAATAAGAGAAGATATCATTAATTCTGATTATGGTCATATTAGGAACGCGTGATTGAGGGATACTTAAATTAATTGGGGGATAGAGGAAAAGAATAAAAAATGGATCCAAATATCAAATCAGGGTCACCCCTTATCTAAGTATTTTATCTAATACCTAATCTACCCATCACTAATCAGGTTTAGTGATTAACTAGTTTGAAGCTCGTGCTACGCACCGGGACTGCTGGAGCTTTTTTTTTTATTATAATGTTGGATTATATCCACTGAAGCGGGGCTTCGCCCCGCCCCGGTCCCAATAAGAATTCAAATGGGCTAATATAAAATTACTATCCAACGAATTTACAATTAACAATTAAAACTATGTAATTGTAAATTTTTGATAATAAAATGTGTTATATTATTCTATTTTAAAAATCTCACATGATTTGAAAACTAATTTCAAGCAATCGAATAAAGCAGTAACTAATTCATCAAATAAACTAAAATAAATCGATCTAAGTAATCTCAAAAGTAAAATAGTTTAACTATAAATATTAAAGCGTAATTAGATTTTTTTTAAATATTTTACCCGTGCTACATACCGGATATGATGAGAATTGATCCCATTTGGTGACGCGGGTTTTCGGGCCACAAGAATCTTGTTTAAGAAGGGGTACCAATTAACAAATGCAGTACACCAATTATCATTTAGTAGATTAAATGTTGGAACTAAATTCACCAATTACAAGTTGTTTAAACTTTTGGAGATTAAAAAATCCTCTTAAAGAAAATACAATTGAAAAATTACACCAATTTTTGGAATCAGTAAACTTCATGGCATTGCCAATATCAGTACTCTAAAAATTATTCATAAGGCTAGATTTGAAGTTTGCTACTCAAAGTAGCAATACACCTACCACTATTCTTGCTAGATTTTAAAATACATATTTCTTGGCTTATCAATTTTTGCAACTTAAAAGTCAAAATTACCCCTATTGAATGTTATGTTATTACCAAAATTAAACGGAGTATATGGATTATGGAACACGTAAGAAAAATAAATATTTGGTAATTTTATTATTAATTGAAATGTTTAAATAGAAGATAAAAATAAAAATCTTTATGGATTGATTTAATAGATTTGTTTTCTATTGATGAAGATATCATTTAAGATTTTAGATTGGTTATATTTAAAAATAATTTTATAATTATAAAAAACTGAAGGGTATAGTTGAGAGTTTGACTAAAAAATATGATTATAAACAGAAGCTGGCCAGTATTTTAGGACAGACGAAAATAGAATACAAGGCAGAAATTTTAGGACAGAGGGAGTATTAGATATCTTTAAAAAAATGATATCAATATTAAATATATTGCAAACTCTAAATAGTGCAAAGAGTATGAAGTGCTTCCCTTCGAAGATGTTGTAATCAAGAAAATGCATCGATATGTCTTTCTTCATAAATCATATACTTGTGAACCAATAAGCGACCAAATCAATTGCTCATCCAGGATCCAACTCTTTATAATGAAACGAAAAATCACGCTCACTATATGGTTGTATCAATATACGATATCAGACACTATAAAAAACATAATACTAATAAAAAAAATAGATGGTCAATTATACATAGTGAAAAAAATATGAAGTGCTTCCCTTCGAAGAACATGTAGTCAATATATCTTTCTTCAGAAATCATATATTTGAGATACTAAAAAAATCATATCCATGTTAAATGTATTGCAAACTATAAATAGTTCAAAGCATATGAAGTGCTTCCCGTCGAACATGATGTAATCAAGAAAATGCACCGATATATCTTTCTTCATAATCTATATACTTGTGTTAAGAACCAATAAGCGACCAAATCAACTGCTCTTCCAGGCTCCAACTCTATAATTAAACGAAAAATCACACTCAATATATGGTTGTATCAATGTATTAGAGACACTACTAAGAGAATAATATTTGGATAATATTAATAAAAAAAATAGATTGCCAACTCTACATAGTGAAAAGCATATGAACTGCTTCCCGTCGGAGAATATAAAATCAATGAAAAGTACTAATATATATTTCTTCAGAAATCATATACTTGCGTTAAGAATCAAGCAGCCAACTGAACTGCTCTTCCAAACTCCAACTCCTTATAGTTAAATGAAAATCACATGACTATATAGTTGTATCAATATAATATTAGGGATATTTTAAAAAAATTATGTTAATATTAAATAGTTTGCTAACTCTAAGTCGTACAAAGCATATGAAGTGCTTCTTGTCAAGGAGATGCACTGATATATCTTTCTTCAGAAATCAAATGCATGCTTTAAAAATCAAGAGGCCAACTCAACTACTCTTCCAGGCTCCAACTTCTTGTCACTAAATAAAAACTACACCCACCATATAGTTGTATTGATATATGACATGACATTAGAGACACTAAAAAAACACACAAATTGACATAAAATATATAGTTAACTCTAAATAGTGCAAAACATATAAAGTGCTTCCCGTCAAAGAAGATGTAATCAAGGAAACACATTGATATATGTAATCAAGGAAATACAACCAGTACTAAGCACCGGGTCCAATGGGAATTTTTGATTTGGTGTGCCCGGTACCGTCACGACGCATCTAAAAACTCCAATATATGTTTCTTTATTAGTATGATTAGTTTTATTGGGTAGCAAAATTTGATACACTTTGATAATCCAATATACGGATTTTTTTTACCAGTTGTATTATATTTTTGTTGGCTATAATAGATTATTTTATTTTTAATTATGGAATTTATCGGCTAAAATTAATATTTTTTAATTATATAGAATGAACTTGGACGATCTAAGTGACGAACTCAAAAATTCAACGGTCCGACATTTTAAAAAACTTTGTAAATGTGGAGTAAGAATACGAATTAAAATCTCAACCAATAAGGACTAAGAGTTTCATTAACCACCCAAAAGGAGGGTAAGCGCTTCCTTTGAACTTGGAACCAAAGATAGAGCCAATTTTATAAAAAAACTAACGGACACTAAATATAAACAATTTTTAGACCAATTATAAGCCATGGTTTCGTGGACCGCAAGTGGGAATAAAGATAAGCACAACTTTAAACGTGGTCCTCAGCTATAAATACCCCTTATAAAAATAATTTGGTATCTCATAGGTTGTGTAGTAAGCCATCTTCTTTCAAAAAGAAAAAATGACTGCAAAGATTATCTATTAACATGATTAGCTATGATTAAAAATTGATGCATATGTTCTACGACCGGTCAAGAAAATGTAAGGAAAAGAGAAAAGTGTTCCTTTATTTATGAACTCAAATGTTCAGGAATTAGAGAAGACCGAAACTGGATCTGATTATCTTAAAACATTGAAACCAAATTTTTTGTGCAAATATATTATGTATTAATCAAACAAATAGATCTCACTAAAATGTTTGTGCCCAAACAAAGATAGAGGTTACTAATGAGAAACAATTAAATAAAGATATAGTGAACGATTATAAAGTAGGTCAGAACGAGGGTTCGTGTATAGACCTTCCCAAATCTATAATAATATTTGCAGCGGGGAAATATTTTGAACCATTCTTTAAAGAAATAAAATATATAAATTTGTCTGAATGCTTTTAAGTAATGGCTGGAAAATTCCTTATCTACACTCGACTTACCCGTAATCTTTTCTCCATCTACAATCGCATTGCGAGGTTTTCCAATTAAATATCAACTGGGATTGGTGGAGGTGTTAGCAACTCCCTCCAGCTCATTAGACCCGTCTCTGAAACCTAAAAACCAAATACAACAACAATCATTGGATATCTTTAAACCACAGAAAGTCATCTAGTTAAAAAGCTTCTACTCTAAGCCAGTACCAATAAGGTCCCATGTAGAATGAACGTGAATTAAAAAGAGCTATTCTCAGTTTCTATGCAACACCGGGAACAAACAACAAACAAATAAATTCAAAACTTGAGTTGACGTATTTAGGTTACAACTTCTTTTAGTACATTTGTTTGTGAGCTAAAACATACCTTGTCCAACCTATGCCCAAGCAACTCGTTAACTGCAAGTTCATTCATTCCATATGGAAATATCCAATATCCCCATATCCACCATTTTTTTACATAAAGACTTTAGAAGCCTGAAAAAAAGGAAAAACATCCTTATATAGGAAACAAATAGTGCATAAAGGCCGATAACTACCATTTATCTGATTGCATACTCCTAATGGATGCCAAAGTAACACACTTTAAAATTAAATGTAAGAATATATCACACACAATGATAAATTTAAGATGGATTAGGATAGTGATGATATCATTCTTAACCTATACTCAATGTGACAATGTATTGTGACAATGTATTATAGAAAAAGAGAAAACTGTTTGGACAATAATATGAATTTTCTGCCACGATAAAAGGATGCTTGATAAGAAGAAAAAAGAATCACATGTATTATTAATGTTAGCCCGAAGAAGAAATACGAACAACACAAATTTCGCAATATAGCTGATATCCAAGTTGATACCCATTAAGGGTAATGGTTGTAACTTGTATGAAGGAAAAGCTATATGTAGGAACCGAGAACGTGCTAATCTTAATTGATATCAAAGATACATCTACTCGAATGATATTTGTTTACATGTTGCATGTAGGTGTGCAAATAAGGTTGCATACTAAAGTTATATTTGTTTAAACGTAGGTTCATGTCCAATTTAGGTTTCCTAATGGAAGATTATTCCAAAAGAGAGTTCATCTAACTAAAGGGCTCACATTGGTTTTGAAGGTCATGTAGATTCAAATTGCAGATTTTTTTTCTTAACTCGCATAACCAAAGCGACTAAACCCTGTAATCTTGCTGAGGTATGTGTATTTCTTTCTCAAACAAATTAGTCGCTTTTATATTATGCGACTTTACAAAGGATTTTAAAGAAGTGTTTTACTGCACCACGTTTAGCTCTCATTTCTCGTACTTTCCAGTAATAAGTTCATCGGAATGTATGTATGACTGCAAAATGTTGCAGAAAAGACAATCTAGCTAGCTAGAAGGGATCAACATGATAGATATAAAAAGAAAAAAAAAATCAAAGAATACTACAACCAACTGATGATACTGATATCAAACAAACATGGGTCGAAATTCTAAGGCTAAAACTTAAAAGTTATTTTATTTATTTATTCTAGGATTATGGATTTACTTAAAAAAAATATCGATATATAAAACATTTGGAATAAACTTGGACTAATACATGATGTTAAATTCAAAGGTCATCCCAGCGAGAATAGGAAAAAAAGTACCAAATTTATTGTTGTAAATGTTGTGCCTGCTCATATACAAAAGTGCAGGTAACATGAAAAGAACGAAAGACCACCCTATTTCACAATTACAATCCACTAATACTGTAATTAAAAGGGTACATTATTTATATGTCCTTACTTTTGAGACCCAATAAATATATCATTATACAACAATAAATATGTCCCTACTTTTTAATAACCTTATCCATTTAAAATTAGATTACCTTAATGCCCTCACCCATATAATATATTTTTTTTCCAAAATGGAACAAATTTCTTCCTCTACCACTTCACCACCACCAACATTCAACTACCATTCCACCACCACCGTTCAACAACCACCACCTACCAACCGCCACCACCACTCCTTCACCACCAACAATCCTCCACCACCACTAGTCCGTCGTCGCCGCCACCACCACCGCCACTGTCGCCGCCACCACTGGTTCAGATATTTTTGTATCAACAACAGTAGTTGATCCAAATAAAAATAGAACCAACAGTAGAAGTTGATCCAATTTAGGGGATAAACAACGGTAGTTGATCCAAAAAAAAAGGATCAACGGCAGACGTTGATCCATGTAAATGGAGTGAACTTGGCGTGAATTGAACACGCACATCTGACATGGAGTCAGTCATGCTACCGTTGCACGACAAGTTCAACATTGAAAAAAAATTACATGATTTAAACTACAAGCATGATTATACTAATCCAAGAAAATGTTGTCAACAATAGGAGTTGATTGGATCAACAACAGCAGTTGATCCCATAAAAAAATGGGTCAATAATGGGATCAACAACCATAGTTGATCCATAAAAAATTGGGTCAACAACCGTAGTTGATCCCATAAAAACATAAAGTTCCCATAAAAAACAACAATTGATCCCATAAAAACATATAAACAATAACAAATGATCATCACTTGTAGCTTCACCACCGTTGTGTCTCTCTGAAAAGTTCCCAAACCTAGACAAGCACCACCACCGTCCCAAAGGCAACAAAATCAAAACTCACAATTGGATCAACAAGATATTGTTTGTTGATTATTTTACCTTAATCAAACCAACAATTCCTTGGCTTTCCTACGGAACACTACATACAACACAGTAATCCATGGTTGGATTCCCACGCAAATGGCTACAACCAATATAAAAACCAACAAATTAGCTTCCGACAGTTATGAAATATAAATTAACCCTAAGTAAACATCTTAGATCGAACCTATTATCTATACAAATAAGATTAATTAACAAAATTAAATAAACAAATCATTTAATACCAAATAAAACATTTCCCAAATCGTACTTAACCACCGCTGATATCGCCAATAACAACACCTTATCATGATTTCTCTAGAAATCTATTGCAAAGAGTGTAAGTACTTCATCTTTAGGTTGTAAATCGATTTCGAGATGTGATTTCATAATATAATTTTCATATTTCATCACGATTACGCGATTCGTTTTGATTTAAATTTTTAGATCTGGTTTAACACGAACATAGTGATAGATCTGGTGTTAATAATGGAAGACGTGGTGGTGATGGGGGTGGCGACGGAGGCGGTGGTGGTAGTTGCAGAAGTGTTGGTTGTGAGTTGAAATAGAAGGAGCTATAAGAAAGTGATAAAGTTTTCAGATTTGGAAGGGAAAATGAAATAAAATCTTCGATATAAAAGAGGATTAAAGAAGGAAAGGTTAAATGTGGAAAGAAAAAGAAATGTTAATGGACCCAGATGGGCTTATAGATGGAGAGGGATATATTTATTGTGTGATAAGGATATTTGTATAGTCCATCAAAACAAGGGATATATATATTCAATTACCACTAATTAAAAAATGAAAAATCAAAAAATAAAATAAAATAAGAAGCCCTACGAATCATCTTAGGAACTTCAGTGTACATCAAATTAATAAAAGTAACTCAGAATAAGGATCGTCAAATGAAACTCTCACATGCAACAAAAAAAACAACATATAATCAACATAAATGTATTTGCAATCCTATTCAACTAAAATAAACTCGAAATAGCGCCATATGTTACCATACTATAATCATACAGTAATTTCATCGATATAAATATTGATAAAAAAAAATCATCACAAAAATTTGTCCTCATTATTCCAAATCATTAATGAAGAGTTCAAAGCGATTAACAACCATAAAGTAAAATCCTACCAATTGCCGACTTGAATGAAAAATTCAACCAAGAAAATGAAAATTACCCGAGCAGTCTTCATAGGAGAGGAGCAATGCCCATCAACTAAAGTTTTCATTATATCTGCAACGCGATGATATTGAATCGTAAGCATACACTAAGGAAGAAGATAGCTTAAAAGTTATTTATTTACTAGGTATTGATGGTGATTTTTAAACAAGGGGTAAAATCGTAAAACCCCATGACCTAGTGTTACCCGCAACACATTAACTAAGAGCATTTAACTCAGGTGTAAATAATTAATAGGGGTATTTTTCAAAATACGCATTAGGTTTTCGACACGTAGAACCTAATTCCAAAACCAAGCGCACACTCTGCGCACCATGGCAACAATGCCAAACCAAGCCGCGACAGCTGCGCACCATGGCAACAATGCCAAACCAAGCCGCACACTGCGCACCATGGCAACAATGCCAAACCAAGCCGCACTGCGCACCATGGCAATATGCCAAACCAAGCCAAGCACTGCGCACCATGGCAACAATGCCAAACCAAGCCGCACACGCGCACCATGGCGACAACGCCAAAACCAAGCCGCACTGCGCACCATGGCAATGACGCCAAAACCAAGCCGCACACTGCGCACCATGCCAAATATAGCGCCCTAGGCTTGCAAAGCGTGCAACTAGGTCAACATGGCCGTCGTGCCATTAGCACATGCCAATGCGTACCACAAGCCATATTTCCAAGCCGCTATGCCATTGGTGCATGCCAAATATAGCGCCCTAGGCTTGCAAAACGTGCAACTAGGTCAACATGGCCGTACGTGCCATTGGCACATGCCAACACGTACCACAAGCCATATTTCCAAGCCGCTATGCCATTGGCGCATGCCAAATATAGCGCCCTAGGCTTACAAACCATGCAACCTAGGCCAAGTCGGCCCACGCATGCCATTGGCACATGCCAACATGCTCGTTGGTAGCTTTTCCTACCAAGGCCACGGCCTAACGGCCACGCATGCCATTGGCACATGCCAACATGCTCGTTGGTAGCTTTTCCTACCAAGGCCATGGCCCTAACGGCCACGCATGCCATTGGCACATGCCAACATGCTCATTGGTAGCTTTTCCTACCAAGGCCACGGCCCCTAACGGCCACGCATGCCATTGGCACATGCCAACATGCTCATTTGGTAGCTTTTCCTACCAAGGCCACGGCCTAACGGCCACGCATGCCATTGGCACATGCCAACATGCTCGTTGGTAGCTTTTCCTACCAAGGCCACGGCCCTACGGCCACGCATGCCATTGGCACATGCCAACATGCTCGCTGGTAGCTTTTTCCTACCAAGGCCACGGCCCTAATGACGCCACGCATGCCATTGGCACATGCCAACATGCTCGCAGTAGCTTTTCTTACCAAGGCCACACGGCCTAACGGCCACGCATGCCATTGGCACATGCCAACATGCTCGCTGGTAGCTTTTCCTACCAAGGCCACGGCCTTAACGGCCACGCATGCCATTGGCACGTGCCAAACACACACGCTGGTAGCCTAACTTGCAAACCGTGCAACCTACCACCAAGGCATTCCGCACATGTCATTGGCACATGCCAAACACACACGCTGGTAGCCTAACTTGCAAACCGTGCAACCTACCACAAAGGCATTCCGCACATGCCATTGGCACATGCCAAACACACACGCTGGTAGCCTAACTTGCAAACCGTGCAACCTACCACCAAGGCATTCCGCACATGCCATTGGCACATGCCAAACACACACGCTGGTAGCCTAACTTGCAAACCGTGCAACCTACTGATGAGTGCCAAATAGTGCATGTTTATACACCTTTTTATTGGCATTTTACTCATCTTTGCGCCAGTAAATCGAGATATTATCCCAGTTAGTGTTTTCTTTGTTTTCAAGAATAAATATTTGTATTAATTAATTTTTGTTTTTAGGTAATAAATAAAGCTCGGAGAAATTGAGGAGCCAAAAGAGCGAAGAATTGGAGTCGAGCATATATGGAGCAGAAGGCCAAAGCCCGCGCGCAACAGTTGCAACCCAATAAGGAAGACATGGGCTAGAGCTACCCGCGACCCGGATCCGAACCCGCTCACTCTGAGCCGTCGAGATCTCGTCTGGCTACATCCAACGGTCGCTCCTTCTTGCACATCGTCCCTTGGTGCATCCGCTCAACACCAAAATAACCCATCCTTTATGAGCCGTTCAGATCTCGCTTATCTTCATCCTACGCTCGCTGGAGCCTTCCCATCAACTTTCGATGCATCCGCTATACACTGAATCACCCAACACCCTATACCCTAATCGACCTACCCATTTTCTCTCCATCCTTCTCTCGCTTCTCCTCCCCTCTGCAGAGCTCCAACTCCTCCCCCATGCCTTTGCAGAGCCGCACCATCACCACCATCCCTCTTCTGTCACCATCACCACCACTGACACCAGAGCCAACTACCACCCCTATTCCGCCACACCCAAGTTGTGTTTATCTCTAAAATAGCTTCTCATAACCCTAGAAGCTATGTTAAAGATAAACAAGACTAGGTTCTCTCATAAATCAATCAAGGGAGTCGAGAAGCAGCATGAGTAGAGCCAACAACTGATTCGAGAGAATGGGTGAAGTGTTTTCGATTTATTTTCTCTTTAATTTCGATTTCTGGGAATTAGGGTTATGTATTTTGAGTTGCATGTATAAATAGGAAGTGTTGGTGGATGTTAGAATGATGCCTGGGCTAGCCAGTGCTTCAATTAGGTTTAATTTTGTTCTTTGTTATTTTATTTTGATGTTTTAATTTAGTTGTTAGGGTCTCAATGAAACCCTAATTCTCCGTTTTGTTTTTAACTCGTGAATCTGTTCTTGAGTACTTAATCTTATCAAATGTCTTTGTTATCAATACCCAATGCTTTTCTCTCACAATGGATGTCTTGCATCCATTGTAGTTAGGTCTAAGCTTGTGTTGAGTGTATTGCAGCTCAACCTTAGATACAAATGCTGATTCCCTTGACTAGTTGTACTTAATTAGACAACTAGTGCTCTGGGTTAGCACTTTAGTTGTTATTTGAGGCATTACAGGGAGAGATAGGTGGTGGAATTGACACCCTGCCCTTATCAATCACAGGACAACAAGAACCTCAACTTAGTTAAGAACACAATAGGAGTTAGTAGTGGATTTGAAGACTTTAGCATTCCCTTGTCATTTGTTTACCTTAGTTTAGGTTCACTTCGGTTCAAAATCAATAGTATCGGCAACAAAAACACCAACTTATAGTTCTGTCACATTACCTTGCCTCGAATTTAGTGGAAGTAAGCCTTGATCAACCTTAGAGCACCACAAGTCCTTGTGGGATCGGCCCGTACTTGCCGCGTCTCCAATAGACGCCGTGCACTTGCGGATTATAACACGTAGGCCATAATATTTACACATCTCAAGGCCTACCAAGTTTTTGGCGCCGTTGCCGGGGACTTGGCGTGTGCCCTGTGTGATTTTTGTTCTTTCTTCACTGGATTTTCTCCCCTGTACATATTTGTCTGAGTTACTACTTTTAATCCTTTATTAGTGTAGTATAGCTGTTAGTTTTATTGTTCATTGCACTTCAGCTATTAGTTAAACTTAGCCGTAGTTAGCTCATAGTTGCTCCATCTGCCTATTCATATTTGCTATTCTTCTCATAACTTGGCCTGTATCATTTCTGGCAACTGATATTGCTTTCTTTGAGAAGACAATTATTGTCTTCAGCTGCTTTGTGCAAGCCGAAGGAAGGAAGACAAGGAAAAGCTCAAGCTTTGAGGTTAGCCTGTGAATGAGCTAGAATTTGAACCTTGTAGTGCCCTGTGAACAACCAGCTCTTAATTCACATGAACATGATGTTGTGCCATGTATGCTCACTGAATTAGGATTTCTGCATTCGCACAATCCTGTGCTCGACTCCAGCCCCTGAAGCTGTGAGCTTGAGGATGCTCTGTGAACATTAAGGATAGCCAAACCTGTGATAAATTGTGTTGACTGCTAGCCCTTGAAGAGTGGAGTCAAAAGGACTAGTTGCTTCTCCACTTTTAATCCTAGGCTACAACTAAACCCTGAGCATAACCTGTGAAACCCAAGTTAGGTCAACTGAGACCTTGATCCCTCGGCACTCGTGAGCTATCTACCTTGTGTGTTCTATGCCATGTATCATTGAGCATACATCTGTGAGAGTTAGAGCATCAACAGACCCTGACACCCATTTGCATAACATGTGTAAGTCTGCGAACCTTTGCATACTTGTTGACAGACTTGTGTGGCTGCTGAGCTTTGATTGCATGATAAAACCTTGCTAGGTAGTAATCACACCTGCAACCTTTTTGCCTGTATGCTTGTGTGAAAACTGAGCATGACCTGTGAATGCTAAGCCATCTTTGCATGATAAACTAGCTGCCTAGCTAGGTATAGCTCAATCTCTGGGATTTGTGCTTAATTTTGTGTGAACCCTGAGCATACCTCTGAGCTGTGCTCAAATCCAGCCCCTGAAGCTGTGAGTTGAGCTTAAACTTCCATAGGGTGTCTTTGTCTGGCTCAAGCCCTTAATCTATATTTGCCTTGTGTGCTCAGGTCAGCCCTACTGACTTGGAGAGCCATTTAAGCTGCAACTCCGAGCACAACCCTGTGTTTGTGTCTCTTGTTTTGAGAGGTCATGTGCATTTGTGCTTTTCACATAAACCTAGCTGTGGTTGTCTTGTGATGTGAACTGCACTTGAATCCAAGCTGTGCTGTGTTTGTGTGAGTTTGTAATTAACTGTGCTGTGCAACTTCCAATTTGTGATTGCTGAGAATCCAAGCTGTGCATAAACTTTTTTGCACACTGTGCACAATCTTTGCCTAGCCAGTGCACACACTGAGCCACAATCACTGGGCTCTACTCCTGCCACACAAACCAAACCAAAACCCACTGTGAACTGGGCTAGCATTATAACCTGGGCCGCACTTGAACTGGGCTGTGCATTTGCAATCTAAGCAGAAAACCCAACCACTGGGCTCTGCATCCTGCCAAGCCCAACCTACACACAACTAAGCCAACAAAACTTGACCTTCACTGCTGGGCTGTATCCATCAATCTAGGCTGTGTACATTTCACCCAATCTGGGCTCTATACACAGCTGAAGCCCACAACCCAAACTAAACCAAACTGAACCCAATCAATCTGCGCTGATAACCACACAACCAAGCTGGGCCAGACCAACTAGGCTAGAACCTAATCTGTTGGGCTTTGCAACATCTGTTGGGCTGAACATCAGCTGGGCTGTGCAAGTTTCACACAACCTGGGCTCAAAACCAAACCGAGCCCAACTCAACCTAATCTGGGCTGCTCACAATCAATCCACCTCTGGGCTATACTTTTTCAACACAACTGGGCTGTGTAGTTTCACAAATCCTGGGCTTCAAACAACAAATCCCAAACAAACCAAAACCCACATAAACCAAACTTTCCCAACAAAACCAAATGAAACCCAATAAACCAAACTAAAGCCCACATAAACCAAACTAGATTTTGAGTTCAATTTGAGTGCTAAATCATGTCAGGATTTTGGTCTGCATCTGGGGATGGAACCAAATCCCTTAGAGAGCTTGCTTACAGGCACGCTTCACAGGATGAACTCCCCACATACCATCGTGATTTTAGGGATTTTTATGAACCTTCTCAGGGCCCTGATCTCACATACCCTAATCATTATGATCACATACATCATCCACCACAAGTTGAAAATGAACAATTTTCTCATACCCAGTCATCACTTTTAGATCAATTAGAAGCTCGACTATCTCGCTTTAGTAAGACAATCTTTGAAAAGGCAATGTCAAATCTAATTCCCCTAGGCAATATGAAATGCATGCTTGCACCTTATGTGGTGGCTTAGACCACCTGCTGAGTACTTGTTATATTTTGCATGCTTTTAGACAAAGTCTAGGGAAAACCATGATAATCTAATGTACGAATTGTCTAGAAGTGACTATCTTGGCAACTATTGGGACCATAATCAACCCGCACACATGCATCATTCACCACAAGTGGGGAGATGAACAATTTTATACTCCCCAACTCCTAGTTTGCAATCAATAATGGAAACACTCATGGAGCAAAATGCTAGGCTTGAAATGAATGCAATGCATGACCATCCACATAGCAACATGTTTGAACTTCCTTCTCTAGTGAACCTCATGCACAACCATACAATGAATATCCATATGAGGAATGCATACCCACTAGTGAAGACTCTCCTTAAATAGAACAACTCAAAATGATTCTTCAAAGGAACCTAATTGAGTTACAAAATGATATGATTGAAAATAGTGTTTCTAGTCTTACTCATGCAACTAACATTGAATATGAACCTAATCCGAGGTAGATGAGTACACTAAAAATACTACATTTTTGAATGGAGAGATGAATTCTTGCTATGATGATGATGATGATGATGAATATGAAGATCATGTGTATTTTGAAAATGTAGTAGAATCTTTAGGTTCGAGACATTAAGTGTCTCTTCGTGAACCCCATGAATGATGCTTCTTCTAATATTCATATATGTGATGATGATGTGGAACCTGTGCAATTGTCCCGTGAAAATGAACATGATTTACCCTCTTCGACTGGGGAAAGTGTGTGATGGTACAAATGATTTTATACATGAAAATAACTTAGATGTACCTAACTCTCTCCCGAGTCACAAATTGAAACTCCTCCACCAAACCTAGGTGTAGTTTGTAACAAAATTGCAAAACCAACTTTTCTCGAAAAATGCCTAATCTAGGCCTAGAACTTTGTGCTTCCCAAGTCCTCTTGGACTATTTTGCATCAAAGTATAACACCTTTAGGGAACCCACGGTTGGTATGTGTATGTCTCGCCTCGTACTTAGCAATACTCATTTTGAGTTAGACCTTTTGCATGATGTACCTTTAAAATTGCAAGATTTTGTGCTCCCAAACACACCCGTTCACAAGTTTAGGTTTGGGGAAGCTCATTCACATACACAGTCTTACTTGCACTATCATATTATATTTGTGTAAGGCTGTTAATGTGTGTATATATTTTCTATTGGGTTGATCCTCAACTCTTTAGATTGTTGGTTTATGGTGAATTTTCATTGTATATATCCAGTAGGACTTGTTAAATTTTTCTTTTCTTGAATCGGTTGAGTCTTCTTGTGCTTATATTGTGCTAATCCGATATGATCTCCATTGAGAATGTTGGATTCTAGCCTTGACTAATGAAGCTCAACCTTGCTCCCGCCGACAATCCGGTAATCTCTTCCCTTTTCTCTTTTCAGCATAGTTCTCATGGTATGTGACTGTTTAAATTTTTCCCATCTGTTGACACATTGAGGACAATGTTTGATTTAGGTTTGGGGGTGCATTTGCATATTTTTGCATATAGAGTTTTTAGTCTTTTAATCTTTTATTTTAAAAAAAAAAAAAAAAAAAAAAAAAAAAAAAAAATTCCAAAACTCTTTTTGTAAAAACCTCCAACTTTTAGAGATTTTAGAGTCACTAGCATGCTTCTAGCTATGTTTACATAGAGAATTTTTCTCGACCGAAATAATGAAGTTAGAAGTCTTAGGAGAACGAGAATCGGGTTTCTTAGTTGATTAGAGCGCTAAAGTTGGATTTAACCATACCGGAGGGCTAACTAGGTGCTGTTTAGATATTCGGTAGTAGAATTGTGATCAACCATAGTGGAGACTACCCATTTTACATCAAGCGAGGTACCGACCTTCACTCTTTGTGACTTTCTAAAAAGCTTTTAGAGTGTGTGTCACCGTACGTCAATTAGGGTAGGAATGGTGAGCTACCCAACTTCGCACCACTTTCAAAGACTACTTTTGATCTCTTGAGTGCTAGTTTTTGTCAATCATGAGGGTGACGTCTAAAGATGAAAACTCCTTCTAAATACCGATTTGCGTTAGCATCACTCTCTCTTAATCAGAAGACCCATAGAAACACATCATCGTCAACAGCGGAGCATCATCGAATATTGAAAGAAAAATTGATATAGTCCAAGGTTTACGCGCAACAAAGAAAAAGAAAAGAAAATAGGATGAGAATTAATAAAATTTATAAAATCAAGACAATACAAGTTGTGGAAAAATTGAGTGATAAAGTCCTTTGTCCATGGAGTTAGTTGTTTCATTATTTGTATTTTTATTTTCACTTATTGTAAAAAAAAAAAAAGGGTTGTTTTTCTCGCAGAGGCGATTTGGCGATTTGGGGTTTTTGCCGTAGGAATTCGGATTTTTTGATCGATCCTGTTCTACACAATCCCTCCATTGTAGTCGATTGTTTCCATCTTTCTCCCCCTTTCCTCAGCTGTCGAATGACACCCTAAACTTGCCATTCGTACCTCCCTGCATTAGGGTTTGGATACCAGATTGACATGGTGTGCACTCGTGGTTCTTTCCTCAAGTCCCCCAAAGAATCTTCCTCTTCAACAGATGAAGGGGTTTGCTTTCGTTGTCCTTTTACTGGATTCGATGGCTGCAAGAATGGGACTCACAAGAAAGGATACAAAGAGGGATCATTGCTCACTCACCTTAGAGATCGTCATTATCCTGATGAGGACAGACAAGCTCTATGTTGCAGCAGGTTTAGGGATTACAAGGTTTACAAAGCATGGGAGGAGGTTCTGCAACAGTTGAAGATGTGGGTCTCAGTGTTGAATGCTTGCGTTTACGCAAGTAGAGAATCTCGTGTAGGTCTCACAAAGGGGAAGCTACTCAAGGGCCTTTCAATGGGCGGAGCTAGTTTTTAATTCATGGCGTTCCTTGCCCGCCAGAACCTCACGCATTTGTCAGTCCATCTGATGAAGAAACTGCCGGTGATCCTCCTCCTTGTTTGAGCTTGGACCTGTTGGATAAGGTTCTACAAAACAATATTACTACTGTTTCCAGCATCCCAGCTAATTGTAAGCTTGCTTTCTCGAAAACCTTCAATGCTGCGATTCAGAAAGTTATTGCATCTCCCAGGGATATTACATTGTGGATTCAGCTTCTTCTTCTTCCCATATGTGTCGTGCGTTTTCACTCCAAAAACCAATGAGGAGGAAAGGTCGGTGCAAGGAAGAAGATGCAGATCGCCGCCATCAACTCCGCGCTAGTTACATGGGTCAACCAAATGGTCGTTGTGTATTGGTTCAACGGGCGTTAGAGGAGCAAGAGGCTGCAGAGAGCGCGTAAAAGGAAGAAGAAGCAAGAGTTGCGCAATCAGAATCGACCAATATAAGGTTATGCCGTAAGAAACTTAGCTATGGCATGTACACGCAGCCCATTCGAACTCTTACTTTAAAGGAGTTGCACTCGCTACTTATTCGGTACATTGGCTGAATTGAAAAGCAAGCATCCATATTCCGGACACCGAAAATCCCATCACACCTCCTTCCCGGTCTGCTCTTATTGCTACGGATGAATTAGTTTTGGGAAGGATTAGAAGTTTCCCAAAGGGTACTTCTTGTGGAAGAGGGGGTTGCGTGCTCAACATCCGATTGACGCGCTTTAGTGGTGCTTTGCAGCCGCCGTGGCGGATGAATTGGTTTCCTCTCTTACATGTATCGTAAATATTTGGTTGGTCGGGAACCGCCCACCCGAGCCGGGAGTGTTTGTTGCTTCGCACCGCTCACTCCATTACTAAAACCAGTGGGGGTCTACGTCCCATAGTCAGGTACTTGTTTGGAGGCGTTTGGTATCTAAGGTTGCAGCCACGCACGCACGTAGGTAAGGAAATGGAGGCCTATTTAAGCGATTATCAGTTTGGTGTTGGTGTACAGTGTGGTGGTGAAGCTATTCTTCACTCGGCTAACCGTCTGCTGGAAGAGTACGGTGAAACTGATTCGCGCACTATGTTTATGGTGGACTTCTCTAATGCTTTTAACTTGGTCGACAGTCTGCTATGCTTAGGGAAGTTAGATTAAGGTGCCCCTTTATTGCTTATCGGGTGGAGTTTTGTTATTCCAATCCCGCGCTTTGTATTACTTGGATCATACCTTATTTTCTCGCGCAAGGTGTGCGGCGAGGTGACCCCTCGGTCCCCTCCTTTTTGCTCTAACTCTTCACCCCCTTGTCCACAAAATTGCAGAGCAATGTACTTTGGATCTCCAAGCACGGTACCTCGATGACTTAACGCCGATTGGTGATACTTTGATGGTCTCGAAAGCCTTACAAATCGTTCAAAGCAGAAGGGCCTTCTCGGGTTTGCATCTAAATATTTCAAGACAGAGATTTATTGGCCGGTGTTTGACACTAGAGGGTTAGCTTTGGGAGTTTTTCCCGAAGGGATCAGTAGGCCAAAGAAAGGCGTTAAGTTACTTGGTGGCCCGGTTAGTTTCGATCCACAATTTTGTAAGGACTTGGTTGTTAATAGGGTGCATAAGACCTTGGAGTTGATGGAAGCTATTAAGAAGCTAAAGGATCCACAATGTGAGCTTTTACTCCTACGGAACTGCGGTGGAGTCTCCAGACTCTACTTTTCTATGCGCACGGTCAAACCCGAATACTTGTCTAGTGCTCAGCCGTTGTATGATGAGAACTTGTTCGAATACTTACGGCAACTTCTTGTAGGTGATGAACCTGGTTTTGGGCTGCTACAACAGAGATTAGTCACTCTTCCTATCAAGCATGGGGGGATGGGGGTTTATACTATGAAAGACACCATGCAATATTGTTATGTGGCGTCTTATACACTGCATAGCTTTCTCGGCGAGCCGCAATATCTTGCGACACTCCTATGTGGATGGTTCGAGCCCCGGTCTTGTTCACGCTTTCAAAGTGCATATAATCGGTATGTGGTATTGTAGACTCACCACTCGGCATTGATGAAATCGCCCCCTTTCTATGAGCTCCGGCGGTTAAATACTTCGATCTTTGTGGTGAAGAAAATTCCCACTAGTTTTGATATGTCTCGTACGTGATACGGTTTTTATGGCAATGCAACAAGTCTAAACATGCTCAAGATTATTTGCTTGCTATTCCCATTGATGGATTGAACCAAAGGATTGGACCTAGACAGGTTTCAATCGGTGGTGCGTTATATTTGGGCATCCCCCTTTTTGAGGTGGGTGATGTATGTTCTGCATGTGGGCGGGAGATGGATATTTTTGGAGATCATGATGTACACTGTACCAAGGGGATTGGTCTTAAATTTCGACATGATCTTATACGAGACACTTTTGCTGACATGTGTTATCGCGCAAGCAGAGTCCCAAACCGGGAAGGAAGTATCGTTAGGGCTTATGTCTGATGATGGTTCGGCTTTGAGACCCGCTGACATTTTGGTTTACAATTGGTGTAATGGGCATAACATGTGTCTAGACGTTACGGGTGTCTCTCCCCTCACAGGTAAAGGGGTACATGCCTTTTCTCCGGACAAGCGATTGCTAACGCCGTGGCTAAGAAGAACGCTAAATATTTTGATAAGTGTTCATCTCAAGGTTTCGGCTTTGGTGTCCTTGCTTTCACAACTTTAGGGGAGTTGGGTAGTGACACGATTGATTTTTTGAAGAGATTGCGTAATTACATGGCCAGTCATGATGCGAATGTCAAGGTTGGAGATTTTCTTTTCCATAGGTTAGGTGTCGTCATTCAAAAAGGAATTGGAGCTCAACTTGTTGGGAGACTCCCATCCAATTCTTGTAAACTCCTTTCTTTTGATGAGGATTAATAAATTTATATTAAAAAAAAAAATCAAAAAAAAAAAATCAAAAAAAAAAAAAATCAAAAAAAAAAAATCAAAAAAATATTGTAGTTTATTTTTGCTACCACCATGGTAAAGAAGAGTTCAAAAAGAAAAATCCAAACAACAAGGAAATTGAGTATAAAAATTAAAATTTGTCAAGTTTTGTGAAGTTTAGAAGTTCGTCATCAACATTTGAAGACCGAAGACCGAAGATTGAAGACGTTTCTATGGTTCTTATGAGAGAGTGATATTAATTGCCGATCGGGTGAGAAGTGAGTGAGTACTCCCACCCCTTGCTAATGGTTGATTTCCTTCTTAGAGATCATCGTAAAAGATTCTTTTTGTCCACACTTCGTGGAGTCTCCAGATTTTATTTCGGAAGGTTAGCCTTCTTACCTACAACGTGTGCGTGATTTTCTCTTTATTCCCGCTCGCACACATGAGAGACTAAAAAGCGATCTTTTGAGTGCAATTATCATAAAACCTTAATGGTGAGGCGAAGTTGAGACTTATGATCACAATCGAATCCGAATTCTTTCATATGGTATGGTTACTTCTCGCTCAAGACTTAAGGATGAGAATGCGTTCTTTGATAGTTCTAACTTCGTTACTAGCATGCAGAAACTCTATGTCCTCATAGCTTCTTGGATGCTTGAGACTCTTTACACTCGAAGTTGGAGAAGGTTTTGTGGGTACACCTCTTGTAAACCCTCACGAGACTACAACTCGTCCAATTAGGGACACCTAGGGGTTTAAAGGCTTAGTGCATACGCTAAATGCATTCGAGAGACTGCGACAGGGGTATAGTTAGGATTTCTTCATTTTCGTTTCACTTGAGGACAAGTAAAATTCAGGTTTGGGGGTATTTGATGAGTGCCAAATAGTGCATGTTTATACACCTTTTATTGGCATTTTACTCATCTTTGCGCTCGTAAATCGATATTATCCTGCAGTTCGTGTTTTCTTTGTTTTCAAGAATAAATATTTGTATTAATTAATTTTGTGTTTTTAGGTAATAAATACCTACCACCAAGGCATTCCGCACATGCAATTGGCACATGCCAAACACACACGCTGGTAGCCTAACTTGCAAACCGTGCAACCTACCACCAAGGCATTCCGCACATGCCATTGGCACATGCCAAACACACACACTGGTAGCCTATCTTGCAAACCGTGCAACCTACCACCAAGGAATTCCGCACATGCCATTGGCACATGCTACACACGCCACTAGCAGCTCCTCGGCATTGCCACTTACACTCAACGTACAACCTACCACCAAGGCATTCCGCACATGCCATTGACACATGCCACGCACGCCACTAGCGGCTACGGCATTGCCACTTGCACTCAAGGTGCAACCAACACTCGAGATATCAACACAACCGGGGATGCTTTCCAGGTTTTGGTTTGGCGGTCTGACTTGCAGCGTACACTACGCTCACATTAAGAAAGCGTGAAAAGGAATAAAGCGGTCAAATAAATGAGGAAATAATGGTGAAAACGTTTTCACCCATAAACACCTTGCGGTTACCACCTCCTCTCATTATTTCACCCTTTACTCTCTTCCTTCATGAGGCCGTGGTACGTTTCAATCTCGACTTGTATAAATAGGTCTTACCTATTTCCACCAGACAACAAGTCTCGGTCGGGAGAAAATACTACACTCTCGAAAGGCAACTTTGCAAGCTCTCCCAAAAAGCTTTCATCTCTTGCAAGCTTCCCAAGCTTTTACTTTTCGATACAAGTCGAGATACTACTCTCCTGCACTATTCCGGTCTCAACACTTTTCTTGGCTTCCTCCCCAAATCAACCCTTCTCTTCCACTTTGTGACCGAAGCAAGTCCGGGAACGACCATTTCTTGGTTTAGGCCGGACTTGTATAGATTGATCTCTCGAATCTATAAAGTGCTCACGTGCAGCACATTTGTTTAGGGTTTGAACCAGTTTCTCACTCACCTACCGAACTTACCGAAATCGGCAGAAACGATTTTTACCCATAAACAATTGGCGACCACAGCGGGAGGATTAATCTTTCGGTTACAATATCAAATTCTAGCTTCCATCCTCAAATTTCGCGCAAGCATGGTGGCTATCGGGCGATCTCCACAAACATTGATCCCGCTCAAGGTCATGATAACTCCTCAATTTCGGAAGCAATACCACCAATGAAGAGGTCCCAAGACTGGTTGACCGATGCGTGCTCGGAGATCCACGCCAAAAACATGGACCTAATGAAGGATGCGATTAACAAAGATACTCGACTTCCTCATCAATCTAACATCGGGGCTAAGTGATTCATGTTCCCCGGAGATCAAGAGCGGGGACTAACATCCCGAATGAACATTCTCAAATCAACGTTTTCGTCACTTTGACGAAGCCAGCGGACCAGGAGGCGACCATGTTGGTAGAAAACTTATGTGAATTCCGCACCTCTTCAAGGACCAGCGGATAAAAACATTCTCTGCTATCAACCGAATAGCACTAAACGCATCACTAGTTCTCGCACCCACGGGGACTCCAAGGATCCCCTAAGATCCGCCAACAATATTGTTTTCACCGATGACGACATGATGGTAGAAGACGGTCACAACCGGCCTTGCATGTTACGGCTCTCGTCAAGAACATAGAGTTTCAAGAGCGCTCATTGACACGGGTGCATCTTCCAATGTCATCACTCTCAAGACACTCAAAGCTGCTGTGGTGCAACCTAACGAGATCGTACGACAATCCACTACGATGACAGATTTCGAAGGCAACCAAACTAGCACATACGGCTACATCAACTTGGAGCTGGCAGTAGGGCCAATCCAATCAAACGTGAAGTTTGAAGTAATTGAAAAAGAACCAGATTACCATATTATACTTTGGGAAGGCCGTGGTCGCACAATCTCAAAATCGTCCCTTCAACATACCACCAATGCCCGAAAAAAAGATTGAACGGAGAAGTTGTTCGCATTCCGCGTCTTTGTCCCCCTATGCACCCGATCCACTGCGTGAGAAGCACATGGGCCGAAGGAGGGTTCAAAAGGCGTGGCGACCAAGATTCACGGTTTTCGCTACCAAAATGGACATCGCTCGAGAGATAGCGACAACCGGAGATACCCCGCGAGAGGAGACCGTCCTTCCACCATCTCCTCGAAGGAAAACCCGCCGATCTCTCGCCACCGGCGTAACCCGTGCCCGCACTAAGTGAGAGTGCACCCTTACCGCAAGACAAAGCAAAAAGGGAAAGCTCACACATTATCACCGTTGTTAGCAATTAGCAGTGGGAGACCATGACCCGGTCTCTCCGCCCCGAAAGAATGTCTTCACAATAACCAGGAGGAAGTTCCGAGATGCCCCTCGAAGCTACAAGATGGGACCGACTTAACCACCGACGAACTCGAAACCGTCAATATAGGGAATGAGGAATTTCCGCGACCCATTCGATCGGTTCGACTCTACATCCCGCGAACGCTCAAAGCTAGTCGACCTACTCAAAGAATACCGGGACGTCTTCGCATGGACTTACGGAGAAATGCCCGGCTTGGATGGAAAACGGTAACCCACCATCCGCATGTGATACCCGGATCCAAACCGGTCAAATGGCCTCCAAGACAATTCAGACACGACGTAGAAGAACAAATCAAGGCGGAGGTCCGAAATTACTAGCCGCTGGTTTTGTCAAACCTATTCACCATCCTACTTGGTTGGCCAATATCGTTCTCGTTAAAAGAAGATGGTCGATCGAGATCTTCGTGTCGATTTCAGAGATCCGAACAAGTGCTGCCCCTAAAGACGATTTCCCGCTACCTAACATCGACATGCCGGTAGACGCTACCAAAGTGGACATGGTATGTTCTCTTTCATGGATGGATATAGCGGCTACAACCGGATAAAGATGTATGAGCACGACGCGAGTAAGATCGCTTTCCGAACCCCTCTCGGAAACTTCTATTACACCGTAATGCCTTTCGGTCCTGAAGAACGCTGGCGCTACTTACCAACGCGCCATGACTACCATCTTCCACGATATGATGCACAAGCAAGTCGAAGATTACGTAGATGATGTGGTGGTTAAATCGAAGACTCGAGCGGATCATCCGGTAAACGCCGCGACAAGTGTTCGAAAGATGCCGCGAATACAAGTTGAAGATGAATCCTTTGAAATGCGCCTTTGGTGTCTCTTCAGGGAAATTCTTGGGATTCCAAGTAACGGCCGCAGAATAAAAGTTGATCCAGTAAAACGCAAGCTATCCTCACGATGCCGCCACCACGAACCGTAAGGGAGCTCCGAGTTTCATGGGCAAGGTAAACTACATTCGTCGCTTCATACGGGGCTGGCACACACCACCGCTACGTTTACTCCTCTCGCTAAAAAAAAGGAGCGAATTTCACATGGACTACGTCTCAAAGAAAAAAGCGTACTCGAGAAGATCCAAAGAAATACTATCCTCCCCAACCGTCATGAAGCCTCCTATGCGAGGGAAACCACTATGTCTCTACACAGCCTTTAGCGATACTGCCATCGGAGCTCTCCTCGCGCAAGAGGACGACAAAGGAATGGAATACCCCATATACTATTTCAGTCGAACGTTGAGAGACGCCGAACTCGAATACCCCAAGGCGGAAAAGGCGTGTTTAGCACGATTCATTCCATCCGTGAAGTTCGTGCACTACCTCCTTTCTAATAAGGTGGTGCTAGTGTCCAAATCAGACCCCGTAAAGTTTCTCCTCTCGAAACCTCGCCCGATAGGGAGGTCGGCTAAGTGGCTCCCCAGTTTGTCGAGTTCGACATAACGTGCGTTTCCCCAAGGGCCATAAAAGGACAGGTTGCAGACCTGTTAGCAGCATTCCCAAGAGAAAACACCGCAGAGTTACGAGAAGATCTCCCGGGAGACCTTCTAGATATCTTTTTAGTCAAAGAAGAAACATGGCTGCTGTTCTTCGACGGCTCTGCTACCCCCATCACTAATACCGGAGGAGCGGGTGTTGTACTAGTATCTCCTGCTGGATAAGTCTTCTCGCACTCTTTCAAGCTAGACTTTCCATGCACCAATAACTCAGCTGAATACGAAGCCTTCCTCATTGGACTATCACTAGCTAAACAAGCTGGGGCCACACGTTTGGAGATAAGAGGAGATTCCAAATTACTCATCAACCAGGTAAACGGGATCTATGCATTGAAAGAACTAACGCTGGCACCATACAGGGCTGAAGCACAAAAACTACTAAATTATTTCGCCGAAGCAACCATCACACATGTCGGCCGTAGCAGCAACAAGCATGCCGACTGCTTAGCTACACTAGCCTCAAAGCTACAGTTCGAAGGAGCTGAGGAAACCCTGACAGTAAAACGGCGAACCATAGCTTCAACGTGGCTTTCACAACCTGAGAAAGCCGAAGACGATGACTGGAGAACTCCTATCATTCAAGAACTCAACAACTCACTTTTCCAAGGGAAGGTCGACCTCAAGACTTTGCGGAATTTCTTTATGCTTCAAGGTGTTCTGTATCATCGAAATCCAGATAGCTCTCTGTCAAGGTGTCTCGGGAAAGAGGAAGCACAATCACGACTTGAACATGTTCATACCGAAGTCTGTGGAATAACATCAGTAGTAACCCTCTACCGTCGTTTACAACGACTTGGATACTATTGGCCGGTGATGGAAACCCAATCACGATTACTCCAGAAAGCGTGTCCAAATTGCCAGGCGCCCCCATGTCAGAAAGAAGTCCTCAACATCAATCACACTGGGGACTGGCGGGAGCCGTACATCGTTTTCCTTCGCGATGGCATTCTTCCTACTAACAAAGAGGATGCGTCCAAGCTAAGGCAGAAGTCCAAAAGATTCGGGTTCCATGATGGGGTTTTATATCGCAAGAGTTTCGGGGGAAGTCTACTAAGGTGTTTGAGCGGTACAGAAATCCCAGTTATGTTAAGAGAAATGAACGAAGGCGAACACCAAGGGAAACAGAAACTATTCCTGCAGATACACGAGAGGTACTACTGGCCGACCATGGAAGACGACGCGGCTACTTTCGTTCAGAAATGCCAAGAATGCCGATTCACGGAAACCTCATCCACGTGCCTC
Organism: Papaver armeniacum; assembly: GCA_023531295.1. Lineage (NCBI taxonomy): Eukaryota > Viridiplantae > Streptophyta > Magnoliopsida > Ranunculales > Papaveraceae > Papaver > Papaver armeniacum. The sequence continues at coordinate 767,188 of JAJJWW010006488.1, forward strand.
CAACACCCTTGCACGCGATAAGCAGCCCGTGGCCCTTTTATAAACTGGGACTCGACATCATTGGGAAGATCAACCCACCGTCCTCAAAACAAGATGAGTACATAATAACCGCGACCGAGTACTTTACCAAGTGGGTTGAAGCTGTCCTACTGAAAGGAACCACTGGAGCCACAATCGCGGCATTTATCAAGGAACACATCATCTGCCGTTTTGGCGTACCTAAACACATCATCACCGACAACGGCACGCCTTTTGCTAACAAGCAAGTACAAGAACTGCTTGAGAGGTACGGAATCAAACATGTCTTCTCTACCGTCTATTATCCCTGTGGAAATGGGCAAGCCGAAAGTACCAACAAGACTCGATTCGAATCCTCACCCGGACAAGACACGACAATCCTGCATCCGGGCACGAGCAATTGCCAATGGCACTCGGGCGTACAGAATATCTCCTAGAAGCTCCACCGACATGTCTCCTTACTCCCTCGTCTACGGTGCATGCACGCGATCCTCCCCGCGAAATCAAGATCCCGTCCGCCCGAGTGCCGCAGCAAGCGGACCCCGGTGGAATGAAGCCGAATCACTCAATGCCGTAGTGCGGAACTAGACACTCTGGACTCCGAGAAGATCCCGGGAAGAGGAACATGCACAAGCATACAGAACAGGATTGCTGGGCGTACATGACCATGTAAAACCCGTGGTTTTCAAGGAAGGAGATCTGGTGCTAAAAACCGCCAAACACATCCAAGAAGATGCATCGGCACCAAGTTTTCTCCCAAATGGGAAGGGTAGTACATAATAACGGTGGTTACTACAAGATTATCAAAGAAAATGGGGAAAGCTAGAGGCGGTCATCAACGGAAAGTGGCTTAAGGCGTACTACGCCTAATCATTTCCCTGCAACATACTACATCAAAATTGTGAACGTCCAGGCACTCTCTCTGCTTTTACTTTCTTTCTTACCAGTTATTGAATTTCAATACAATCCAACAGATTAACAGAATCTCTCTATTTCTTCAAAAAAAAAGAAAAAAAAAGAAAGAGGAGCCTTTAAATGTCATAATGCAAATCAGAAAAGCCCATCTAGTAAATTTTAATCCCTACAAAATATCATCTTCAATCGACCATGATATCTTTCAGTCCTACTCTTCAAATCTCGAGTTAACTCTTCAATCCTCCGAGACCCAGGGCCAAAACTTCCTCCTCTTCCAACATGGCTTTTGTGGCGGGAATCACACCAAAGAAGAATACCAACCCTGTCGACCCTCACAATATTGAGGCGATGCCGCAACCGCCTAACGTTAAACTCAAGGATTCGCAGTGGACACCATATTCTTCCACTTTTGAATGGTGACTCCGCAGCAAAGATGAATGGACACATTCTCCATCTCAAAGAATCATTGGCAAAAGATAGTTCACTACGGAAACCAAAGCGACGAACAAAGACTTCACCACGCTCCCGGTAGCAATATGGCCGTATGTCTTCCATATCCTCGTATAAAGGGCCACGAATTCTTTCCGCACCAGAAACCACCAACATTCCGATAATTGGAGGAGAGACACCTCACACGAGTCCCAAACGACAAACCCGGAAGGGTATTCATGACAAGAGAGCCCTAAATCAAGATCCTCCAAGTCTGGCAGCAGATCAACAAGGTCGGGCTTGAAGGAAGGGGAACGACTAGGTCATCCTCATCGATAACGAGAACGCATGCTCCAACGGGATATCTCTGCACAAAAGGGAAATTTTCCATTTATACAACAAGCATTAAAGTGTACGTCAAATCCACAAAGAAGAAGAAAACATACCGGTATGATTTTCTTAACCCGAATAACTTTTGTTGGGATGCTCATGCAAGAGTCGACTCGCGCCTTCATCCGGAGAACCCGATTGGTTAGAAGATGATTCGAATCTGCGTGACATGACAAAGAGAGAAATCCAACAAAAAGAACCCTTTACACAAACGAGGAGACGATGCAATTATTTTTGGGTATGAATACGGAATCTTAAAAAGGAAAGGAAGCAATGAGGGACATAACGCTTCCTGATTTTAGCATGAATAATGCCCTAATTGAAGCCGCACGTGAAGGAAAGCAAGATAAGGAAACTTTGCTATCTGAAGAAACTCCCTCCTTGTTTACACCGGTCCCACCAGCTAGCACACTCAGTTTCCCAACTCACGCCAACTTCCCAATGGCCGCCCAAGTCACGCCTTCAAGCACGCGCAGCTTCCACATTGCGCCGGCCCCACCAGCTAGCACACGCATTTTCCCAAGTCATGCCTCGCAAGCACGCACAACTTCCACGTTGCGCCGGCCCCACCAGCCTAGCACACTAGATTTCCAAGTCACGCCGCAAGCACGCACCGCTTCCACATTGCGCCGGTCCCACCAGCCTAGCACACTCGTTCCCAACTCACGCCAACTTCCCAACGTCGCCTCTAAGCTGCACCGGCCCCACCAATTGTGCCAGCCTCCCGATTTGTGCAAAACTACCAGAGGCAAGGATTCCAAATCCTATTTATAAAGGTCAGACAAGCCCTCTCAATTCTCTTCACGGTTTGTTGTTGATAGTTTGTCACCATCTTATGCTAACCTCGCAACAAAGCCCCCGTTCCGAGCTAGCGTGGGACTTAATGTTGATGGTGGTTTTTAAACAAGGGGTAAAATCGTAAAACCCCATGACCTAGTGTTACCCGCAACACATTAACTAAGAGCATTTAACTCAGGTGTAAATAATTAATAGGGGTATTTTTTTCAAAATACTGCATTAGGTTTTCGACACGTAACCCTAATTCCAAAACCAAGCCGCACATCGCGCACCATGGCAACAATGCCAAACCAAGCCGCACATCGCGCACCATGGCAACAATGCCAAACCAAGCCGCACACCGCGCACCATGGCAACAATGCCAAACCAAGCCGCACACTGCGCACCATGGCAACAATGCCAAACCAAGCCGCACACCGCGCACCATGGCAACAGTGCCAAACCAAGCCGCACACTGCGCACCATGGCAACAATGCCAAACCAAGCCGCACACTGCGCACCATGGCAACAACGCCAAAACCAAGCCGCACACTGCGCACCATGGCAGCGACGCCAAAACCAAGCCGCACACTGCGCACCATGCCAAATATAGCGCCCTAGGCTTGCAAAACGTGCAACTAGGTCAACATGGCCGTACGTGCCATTAACACATGCCAACGCGTACCACAAGCCATATTTCCAAGCCGCTTATGCCATTGGCGCATGCCAAATATAGCGCCCTAGGCTTGCAAAACGTGCAACTAGGTCAACATGGCCGTACGTGCCATTGGCACATGCCAACACGTACCACAAGCCATATTTCCAAGCCGTTATGCCATTGGCGCATGCCAAATATAGCGCCTAGGCTTACAAACCATGCAACCTAGGCCAAGTCGGCCACGCATGCCATTGGCACATGCCAACATGCTCGCTGGTAGCTTTTCCTACCAAGGCCACGGCCCTAACGGCCACGCATGCCATTGGCACATGCCAACATGCTCGGCCGGTAGCTTTTCCTACCAAGGCCACGGCCCTAACGGCCACGCATGCCATTGGCACATGCCAACATGCTCGCTGGTAGCTTTTCCTACCAAGGCCACGGCCCTAACGGCCACGCATGCCATTGGCACATGCCAACATGCTCGCTGGTAGCTTTTCCTACCAAGGCCACGGCCCTAACGGCCACGCATGCCATTGGCACATGCCAACATGCTCGCTGGTAGCTTTTCTTACCAAGGCCACGGCCCTAACGGCCACGCATGCCATTGGCACATGCCAACATGCTCGCTGGTAGCTTTTCCTACCAAGGCCACGGCCCTAACGGCCACGCATGCCATTGGCACGTGCCAAACACACACGCTGGTAGCCTTACTTGCAAATCGTGAAACCTACCACCAAGGCATTCCGCACATGCCATTGGCACATGCCAAACACACACGCTGGTAGCCTAACTTGCAAACCGTGCAACCTACCACCAAGGCATTCCACACATGCCATTGGCACATGCCAAACACACACGCCGGTAGCCTAACTTGCAAACCGTGCAACCTACCACCAAGGCATTCCAAGACATGCCATTGGCACATGCCAAACACACACGCCGGTAGCCTAACTTGCAAACCGTGCAACCTACCACCAAGGCATTCCGCACATGCCATTGGCACATGCCAAACACACACGCCGGTAGCCTAACTTGCAAACCGTGCAACCTACCACCAAGGCATTCCGCACATGCCATTGGCACATGCCAAACACACACACTTGGTAGCCTATCTTGCAAACCGTGCAACCTACCACCAAGGCATTCCGCACATGCCATTGGCACATGCCACACACGCCACTAGCGGCTACGGCATTGCCACTTACACTCAACGTACAACCTACCACCAAGGCATTCCGCACATGCCATTGGCACATGCCACGCACGCCACTAGCAGCTCCGGCATTGCCACTTGCACTCAAGGTGCAACCAACACTCGAGATATCAACACAAACTGGGGGGATGCTTTCCGGGGTTTTGGTTTGGCGGTCATGACTTGCGCTGCGTACACTACGCTCACATTAAGAAAGCGTGAAAAGGAATAAAGCGGTCAAATAAATGAGGAAATAATGGTGAAAACGTTTTCACCCATAAACACCTTGCGGTTACACCTCCTCCGATTATTTCACCCTTTACTCTCTTCCTTCATGAGGCCAGGGTACGTTTCAATCTCGACTTGTATAAATAGGTCTTACCTATTTCCACCCAGGACAACAAGTCTCGGTCAGGAGAAAAATACTACACTCTCGTAAAGGCAACTTTGCAAGCTCTCCCAAAAAGCTTTCATCTCTTGCAAGCTTCCCAAGCTTTTACTTTCTGATACAAGTCGAGATACTACTCTCCCGTAATTATTCTGGTCTCAACACCTTTCTTGGCTTCCCTCCCCAAATCAACCCTTCTCTTCCACTTTGTGACCGAAGCAAGTCCGGAACGGCCATTTCTTGGTTTAGGTAGGACTTGTACGCATTGATCTCTCGAATCTATAAAGTGCTCACGTGCAGCACATTTTTTTTAGGGTTTGAACCAGTTTCTCACTCACCTACCGAACTTACCGAAATCGGCAGAAACGATTTTTACCCATAAACACTAGGATTATGGATTTACTTTAAAAAAAAAATATTGATATATAAAACATTTGGAATAAACTTGGACTAATACGTGATGTTAAATTCAAAGGTCACCCCAAAGAGAATAGGAAAAAAGTACCAAATTTATTGTTGTAAATGTTGTGCCTGCTCATATACATGAAAAGAACGAAAGACCACTGTATTTTACAATTACAATCCACTAATACTGTAATTAAGAAATGAAAAAGCAAAACAAAAAACATAAGAAGCCTTACATGTCTTCTTAGGAACTTCAGTGTGCATCAAATTAATAAAAGTAACCCAGAATAAGGATCGTCAAATGAAACCATCACTTGCAACAACAAAAAAACATATAATCAACATCCAAACGTATTTGCAATCCTGTTCAACTAAAATAAACTCGCAATACTGACTTGAATCAAAACTCCAACCAAGAAAATGAAAATTACCCGAGCAGTCTTCATAGGAGAGGAGCAATGCCAATCAACTAAAGTTTTCATTATATCAACAAAACGATGATATTGAATCGTAAGCATCCACTAACAAAAGACAAAAATAGCTTAAAAGTTATTTTATTTATTTATTCTAGGATTATGGATTTACTTAAAAAAATATTGATATATAAAATATTTGGAACAAACTTGAACTAATACGTGATGTTAAATTCAAAGTTCATCCCAAAGAGAATAGGAAAAAAGTACTAAATTTATTGTTGTAAATGTTGTCCTGCTCATATACATGAAAAGAACGAAAGACCACCGAATTTTACAATTACAATCCACTAATACTGTAATTAAGAAATGAAAAAAAAAAAAAAAAAAAAAAAAAAAAAAAAGCCTTACATGTCTTCTTAGGAACTTCAGTGTGCATCAAATTAATAAAAGTAACCCAGAATAAGGATCATCAAATGAAACCATCACCTGCAACAAAAAAAAAACATATAATCAACATCCAAATGTATTTGCAATCCTGCTCAACTAAAATAAACTCGAAAATACTGACTTGAATGAAAAATACAACCAAGAAAATGAAAATTACCCGAGCAGTCTTCATATGAGAGGAGCAATGCCAATCAACTAAAGTTTTCATTATATCTGCAAAACAATGATATTGAATCGTAAGCATCCACTAACAAAAGACAAAAATAGCTTAAAAGTTATTTTATTTATTTATTCTAGGATTATGGATTTACTTAAAAAAATATTGATATATAAAACATCTGGAATAAACTTGGACTAATACATGATGTTAAATTCAAAGGTCATCCCAAAGAGAATAGGAAAAAAATACCAAATGTATTGTTGTAAATGTTGTGCCTTCTCACATATAAAAGTGCAGGTAACATGAAAAGAATGAAAGACCACCCTATTTTACAATTACAATCCACTAACACTGTAATTAAAAAATGAAAAATCAAAAAAAATAAATAAATAAATAGAAGCCTTACTGTCTTCTTAGGAACTTCATCAATCAAATTAATAAAGGTAACCCAAAATAAGGATCGTCAAATGAAACCATCACCTGCAACAGAAAAACAACAACATATAATCAACATCCAAATGTATTTGCAATCCTATTCAACTAAAATAAACTCGAAATAGCGCCATATGTTACCATACAGTAATTTCATCGATATAAATATTGATAAAAAAAAATCATCGCAACAATTTTTCCTCATTATTCCAATCATTAATGAAGAGTTCAAAGCGATTAACAACCATAGAGTAAAATCCTACCAATTGCTGACTTGAATGAAAAATCCAACCAAGAAAATGAAAATTACCCGAGAAGTCTTCATAGGAGATGATCAATGCTAATCAACTAAAGTTTTCATTATATCTGCAAAACGATGATATTGAATCGTCAGCATCCACTAACAAAAGACAAAAATAGCAGAGAAGCAACATCCAAAAACATCAAAAAAATAATGAGGCTTGGATTTGCACTCAAACGTTTTTATATAGGGAGAGAGAATTTTTTATCTTTTGGAATTAATGTCTTATATTTGTTAAGTGCATATTTTGCATACATTTAGTGTCGAATCCATGCTAGTATTTGCTGTATTTTCTTGTGAATTATTGTATATTATGTTTGTTTTCTCTTATTTGTGTTTTATTAGGTGAATCATCCAAAAGAAGTGAATTTGCACTTAATTGTGCAATCAAATTAAGAAGTTAGCCGCAAGCTGAGAAGGGCCAAAGACCAAGTGGAACTCATCTAAATCGAAGAGTTCTTCATATCATCTCGAAGAGGACGAAAAGGCGAAGCAAACGGCGAAAGAATGAAGTCGTTCCCACGTCGTATGAAGATTTTATGGGCTTTTGAGTGCACGGAATTTATAAAAGCACCCACCTCTTTACTCGGGGCTGCCACCAGCATCTTCCTCAGCAAGCATCACGACCAGTTCTCAAAAAATTCTCATACTGTTAGTTTCCATGGATTAATGAAGGTTGACTTGGTTTGAGTGATTCTCGATATCGAATGGAGCAATGGGTTTGATAAGGATGATGGCAGCAATGAAGAGAGAATGGATGCTGATGTCATTATCAGAGATCAGTGAAGAGAAGTCAGGGAAGAATATGGTTCTGTGGTATTGGGTTTGAGCTGCATCCAACGAAGATCGATGGCACTGACGAAGATAGTTGCTGGTATGGGTTGTTGTCAGCGAGATAGAGATAGAGAATGAAGGAGTTCAGTGAGAAGTAGAGAAAGCTCGAGTACATACATGGAACGTTCTTCTTGATGCTGGTAATTCTCATGCAACGAGAGTGAAGGATAGGGAATGAGTTTGTTCTCGGTGCTTGCAGTGGAGATGGGAAAGCTCGTGCCGAGATAGGTACTGATGTTGTTCACAGTTTAATGGTTATGCTAACAGAGAATGGAGTCGAGATTGGTTGATGATAAGATATCTGTGAAGCTACAAAAGGTGGAGCTGCAAACGAGCTTAATGAAGAGATTGTCGCCAACCAACGGAAGTGAGAAATACTCTCGAGTTGGTAAAACAGGACTTGTGGATTTTGGATGGAAGAAATATGAAGCTAGAGCTGGATGGTGGTGATTATTAGCGACACTGAAGATGGCAGTAATGCACGCGATGATGAGATAGTAGACTTGGGTTGCCGCCAGTGTCAAAGCTCGAGAGAAGAATGGACAGAGTCTGCTTGTGAAGGTTGGTGCCACGGATGTGCTGTTGAATATCGATGGGAATGCTAATGGCGGTAGTTGAATGAGACGCAGATGGCCGCGGTGAGTTTGCCGTGACTAAAAGATGCTGGAAGTTAGCAGTGGTGATGAAGACGAGTTCAGAGCTCGGAGTTTGAGAAGAAGACAATGACTGGCAGTGAGGTTTAATCGGTGATTGCTTGAGAAAGCCGGAGATAAAAAGGAAGTTATCGGCAGAGATATACATTCGAAGCTGAAGCTTTGGAGTTCACGGAGAGCCTGGTATACGCGGGATTTATTAGCTTTGGCTTGAAAACTCAGAAGTTCAGAAAACTCACGGTGATCAGAGTGAACGTGAGATAGACGGAAAGCATAAAAAAATCTTGGGGAAAAATAATGAGGTGAGAGTATCCGCGGAAGTTCTGGGAAGAAAACTGAAAATCCCGGGACTTTAAAATTTCACGGAGGCATGAGTAGCCGTGATTCTGACAGAGGAAAAATAAAAACTCAGGGAAAATAAGTCTTCACCGAGGCTCATCTATCCGTGAGAATTATGAAGGAGTGAAGGGAACAAGAAATGGGCTGGATTTCACCAGTTGGATGCAAGCCCAATAGCTACTTTGAGTACTCTTTGCACACAACCAGATTTGGACGTGAATTTCCTAGGCATATTTTGGCAACTTGCCAACCACTTTCGACCGGGATTTGGCGAACGGGAACAACCACAATTTGGACACCTATATAAGAGATATTTCTATCATTAACCTAAAAATCTAGAATCACGCCTTTGGAGAGAAGAATACACGGAAGATAAGCTAGGGGTTTGGAGCGATTTCACCATCGTAACAAATTCTTTTTCATTTTCTTATATATTTAACATGGGTGTTTCTACATCCATGAGTAGCTAAACCCATAATTGATTGAGGATGAATTCTGAGTTCTAGACTTGATTTGGATTAATATATGCATCTATTTTGAGTTCTTCATATGATTATTGTTTGCTTCTACTTTAATGAATGTCTATGATTGATTAATTGATTACTCTAGGTGGCCAACTATAGTAGTTTATTGATTTATTTATTGCTAGTAAAGGGTTAGGATATCCATGTCATAGTTGAATAACCCATGCATAAGTAGAAAACGTGAGACCTTGCAGAGGGATTCTGTTGAGCAATCGTGTGCAAAACAACATTAGAAAGTGGACCTTGCGCTAAGAGTCTAACTACTAAGATTAACCTAAGTCATAAAATATAAACCATTCGATCAAGTTACACCTTGAGTGCGCTACTATTTGGTGGCTTGGACGAATAAAATCTGATATTCGAGCGCTTCGGTATCCAGTGACCAAATTACTTTAGGGGATAGCACTGCGCTAGTTGTTATTCCACGGTTGATAATAATCTATGATTAATGATGAATTGATGAATATATTAACTCATTGACGGTTTAGTAACGAAGAAGGATTCCTCGATCATCTCTCCATATTGCTTACAACTTAATCCTTTAATTACTTTGTTTATTTACTTTTAAATCTAAAACAAAACCCCCGCTGTGACCTTTTGAACAACTAAATCTCACTGCTCTTTGTGGGAACGAACTTGACTTTCATTATATTACTTGTTCATTGAGTGAAATTAAGATCACTAATTTGTTGCACCCACGACACGAATCAAATTTTGGCGCCGCTGCCAGGGAGCAGTCGGTAGCTTTAGTTGTTAATTCTTTTTATTTTCTTTTTGTTTTTAGTCTTATTTTTAGTTTTTGATTTAGCTTTTGAGAATTTTATTTCATGTACTTAATCTCTGGCACCGAAACAGTGGGATTACCCAAGGTGCGAAATTCAAACTCGCAAGGGAACGATACTACAAGCACGTCCACAGTCGCAACAAGAACCCTATACAAAAGAGATGGTTAATACAGACGACGATAGAGATCCTCCACCTCCGGAGAGGAAGTTAAGAGAGTTGACATCTCCATGCTTAGATTCGCAACCACTATGCATTACAATCACTAACCCAGTGGAGCTGAAGTCGAATCTACTTCATCATATACCAAAGTTCAAGGGACATCCAGTGAAAATCCAAATCGACACCTTCAACAGTTCCGAACACAATGACAAGTCTGAGGCATGCAACCACAGACAGAGATATGGCTATGCTACAAGCCTTCCCGTTCTCATTGACAGACTTAGCAGAAGAATGGTTCTATTGTCTTCCTCCAGGAGTGTTACAACATGGGCTGAGATGAAAAAGCTATTTCTGGAGAAATATTTTCCTGCTTCCAAAGCGGTATCCATTCGTAAGGAGATTAGTGACATTCTACAGATGTCTGGGGAGTCTCTATATGAATATTGGGAGAGGTATAAGAGGTTGTTGGCAAGCTTCCCACACCATAATATATCCTCAACACTTATCATTCAATACTTCTACGAAGGATTACTTCCAGAACAAAGGAATTTGATTGATGCGGCTGCCGGTGGTTCACTTACTGAGAATACAATCTCGCAGGAAACCAGTTTGATTGAGAGTATGGCTTCCAATGCTCAACAATTCTACACCAGAAACAACTGTAATGTCAGAAGTGTTAGCGAGATGGGAGAGTCTACACAGTCAGAGCAACGGATGAACAACATAGAGAAGATAGTACAATGAATGGCAGCAGTGATTATTCCTACTTATGAAGAAGAGTCTGAACATGTGAATGTCGTGTTCCCTAATCAGAGGCCAAGGTATGATCCCTACTCTAATACTTATAATCCATGTTGGAAAGATCACCCAAATTTTAGTTATGCAAATCAGCAATTAAGCTGCAACTCCTAATCCTTATGGGCGACAAAGTGGTTTTCAACAACTACAGTTCCGACCACAACCTCCACCTCAGCCTCAACAACAAACCCAGAGTTCTAGTTTAGAGGAGATGATGAATATTATGATGAAAAAGCAAGATACAAATGCTCAAGAACATAAAGCAAACTCTCAGCGTCAAGATGCAACTGAGAAACAAGATATGGCTATAAAAGACTTGCAACTTCAAATTGGACAATTGGCTACTGAGATATGAATAAAATAAAAGCAATGAATTCGGCAAATTTGCCATCACACCCTTTTGTGAATCCAAGAGCGAATGTCAATGTCAGAACTCTAAGAAGTGGGAAGCAAAAGAAGAGCCAAAACAACAAAAAAGGTTAGTCACGACTTGGAAGAGGAAGTAGTGGTGGAAACCGTTCCAAAGGAAAAGCCAACCTCAACTGGCCAACTTAAGGACACAGTTCCTACTTTTACCACACCACCTCCTTTTTCTAGTCGTTTTGCTAAGTCAAAGAAGCAAGCTCTAGACAAGGAGATTATGGATATTTTCAAAGCAAGGTGCATATCAACATTCCATTTATTGAGGCCATCGAACGGTACCTGTGTATGTCAAAGTTCGAGGATTTGTGTACAAGGAAGGAGAGGTTGATTGCTAATGAGATCACTCAGGTGGGATAAAGTGCTTCAACTATGTTGTTAAAGAAGATGCATGCAAAGTGTAAAGATGCTGGTAGTTTTACAATGTCGATTACTATTGGTGACAAATGGTTTGAGCGTTCTTTGCTTGATTTGGGAGCTTCCATAAGCGTGATGTCAGCCGATGTTTATGATTCATTGAATCTTGGACCTTTAAAGGAGACATAAATTATCATTCAATTAGCTAATACGTCTAACATATATCCTAAGGGACTCGTGGAAGACGTGTTGGTGCAAGTGAATGAACTAATCTTTCCGGTTGATTTCTTTATTGTGGATATGCAGAATGGGGACAATTGTTCGTCTACTTCATTACTTCTTGGGAGACCATTTATGAAGACTGCTAAGACGAAGATTGATTGTGATACTGGGACACTCACTATGGAGTTTGACAAAGAGGTTATACGCTTCAATATTTTTGAAGCTATGCGTTATCCAAGTGATATCCATTCCGCATTTTGTTGATGTTATTGGTTCGTTGGAACAACGGATGTTTGATTTGATCAACGAAGATGAACTTGAATTTGTGCTACAAAATAACATTGATTTGGACGTCCATGGCTTTCCTAATTGGGACGTTGATATTCCCACGGAGTTTGCTGAGACATGTGGTGCTTTAACGGCATCACAATAAGTTTAAAAGGTAATATATCGTATATCTCTTTACCTATAATCGATGAAGTTCCTTTACTTTCTGTTGTCCAGGGCATCTAAATTAGAGTTGAAACCTCTACCGATCACTTAAAGTACGCTTACTTGGGTAATGGGGAAGAGCTTCCAGTCATCATTGCAAAGAATCTCACAACAATACAAGAAGATCGCCTCCTTAGGGTTCTGAAAGAGCACAAAACGGCTATTGGTTGGACAATTGTTGATATCAAAGGCATTAGTCCAGCCATGTGCATGCATAGAATCCTTATGGAAGATGATATCAAGCTAGTACGTGATGCTCAGCGTAGGCTTAACCCCCCCAATGATGGAGGTTGTGAAAAAAGAGATCCTCAAATTACTAAGTGTGGGGGTGATTTACCCAATTTCTGACAGCAAATGGTTTAGTCCGGTGCAAGTGGTGCCTAAGAAATCAGGTGTCATTGTTGTTAGAAATCAAGATGATGAACTCATTCCTACAAGAGTTCAAACAGATGGCGAGTATGTATAGACTACAGAGAAAGCTCATTTCGGCTACCCGCAAGGATCACTTTCCTTTGCCTTTCATTGATCAGATGTTAGAGAGGTTAGCGGGACATTCATATTATTGCTTTTTGGATGGTTATTCGGGCTACAATCAAATTTTTATTGCACCATAGGATCAAGAGAAGACTACTTTCACTTGTCCTTTCGGTACATTCGCATATAGAAGAATGCCATTTGGTCTTTGCAATGCGCCTGCCACTTTTCAGAGATGTATGGTTAGTATATTCTCTGATTACGTGGAAAACATCATTGAGGTATTTATGGTGATTCATTTGATATTTGTTTAAATAATCTTGAACTTGTGCTTAAAAGATGCATAGACACTAATCTTGTTTTAAACTGGGAGAAATGCCACTTTATGGTAAACCATGGAATTGTACTTGGCCATATCGTGTCCTCTCAAGGGATCGAGGTAGACAAGGCAAAGATAGAGTTGATTAGGAACTTACAATACCCCACTTCGGTGAGGGAAATTCGCTCGTTTCTTGGTCATGCAGGTTTTTATAGGAGGTTTATCAAAGATTTCTCCAAAATCTCAATGCCGATGTGCAAATTATTGCAAAAGGAGGTTGCCTTTAACTTCGACCAGGAGTGCAAGGATGCCTTTAATGAATTGAAGGAATTGTTGACTACTGCACCAATTATTAAATCACCTGACTGGAGTTTGCCATTCGAGTTAATGTGTGACGCAAGTGATTATGAAGTCGGAGCTTTTTTGGGTCAGAAAGTAGACAAGAGGTCACATGTGATTTATTATGCATCAAGGACCCTTAATAAAGCGCAAGTCAACTATTCAACCACCGAAAAGGAGTTGCTGGCTATAATATTTTCATTGGAAAAATTTAGAGCTTATTTGGTGGGTACCAATGTGATTGTATAGATTGATCATGCAGCACTACGGTACCTATTAAAAAAGAAGGAAGCTAAGCCAAGACTCATACGTTGGATTCTTTTGCTGCAAGAATTCAATATGGAAATCAGAGATAAGAAAGGTGTTGAGAATACAGTTGTTGATCATCTTAGTAGACTTGTTGTTTCCAAAGAAGAACTCCCATTACATATTCGTTTTCCAGACGAACATCTTTTCTCGATTGAAGAATCAACACCTTGGTACGCTGATATAGTGAACTATTTGGTTACAAGGCAAGTACCTAGTACGATGTCTAATTTCAAAAGCTAAAGCTTAAGAAAATAGCCAAGCAGTATGTGTGGGATGAGCCCTACTTGTGGAAATATGGTGCTGATCAAATTATCCGCAGGTGCGTACCAAACTCTGAATTTCAGTCAATTATATCTTTTTGTCATTATCATGCTTGCGGTGGTCACTTTTGTGCAAAACGTACCACTCTCAAATTCCTTGAGAGTGGCTTTTATTGGCCTACCCTATTTGAGGATGCATATGCTTTTTGCAAATCTTGTGATAGATGTCAACGAACGAGCAATCTAGGTGCTCAAAATCAAATGCCACTCAATCATATTCTCACTGTCGAGATTTTTGACGTGTGGGGCATTGATTTTATGGGTCCTTTTGTTAATCCGAATAGAAAATTTTATATACTTCTTGTTGTGGATTATGTTTCTAAATGGGTGGAAGCTAAAGCCACCCCTACTAATGATTCTCAAGTTGTTTGTGAGTTTGTGAAGGAATATATTTTCTCTAGACATGGTACACCAAGAGTGGTTATCAGTGAGTGAGGCTCGCACTTCAAGGAATCCTTCCATGCTCTCCGCAAGAAGTACAATATTACACACAATATTGGAACTCTGTATCACCCACAAACTAGTGGGCAAGCTGAGATTTTAAATCGTGAGATTAAGTCCATCCTTGAGAAAACTGTTAATGCTACACTGAAGGATTGGAGTTATAGACTCAATGATGCACTTTGGGCGTATAGAACAACATACAAGACACCGATTGGTATGTCTCCATATCGGTTGGTTTATGGAAAAGCTTGTCACCTCCCAGTTGAACTTGAGCATAAGGCATTATGGGCAGTAAAGATGTGCAACATGGAGTTTGACAAAGTGGGGAAACAAAGGCAGCTACAAATTAATGAGCTAGAGGAGATACATAATGATGCTTACGAGAGTGCTCGTATATACAAGGAGAAGACTAAACTTTTCCATGACAAGATGATTTCTCGAAAGAGTTTGTTTGTGGGTCAAAAAGTTCGTCTATTTAATTCTCTTCTTAAGTTATTTCCTGGTAAGCTAAGGTCCCGCTGGAGTGGACCGTTTGTTGTTACTAATGTTTTTCCTCATGGTGCAGTTCAGGTTACTAGTCTCGCAATAGAAACAATTTTCAAAGTCAACGGACATAGATTGAAGCCATATTACGAAAACTTCCCTACGGAGAATGTGGACGTGATTGAACTTCGGGATTTACTCCATCTGGAGGAGTAGTGAGGAGATTGTCAAGTCGGGCTGACGACTTTAAACCAAGCGCTAAATGGGAGGCAACCCATAGGTTTTGTATCTTAAACCCTTTTATTTTTTTGTTTTTATTGTTTTCATATCATATTTGCATCCCCATGTTTAATTTCATTGAGTCCGTAATCTATTTTAGAAGAAATTATTGACGAATACCTTTTCGTCAGAAAAATTCAGACTGCACATAGTTCAGTCCAGAGACCATAACTGTCAGACTTTTATCGAAACACTGTGCCCTTTTGACACTTTGTAGAAAACACGTATATGAACAACTTTTGTGAAATGGAGTTTTTCCAAATTCCTTACCAATGTGAACAGTTTTTGCGTTTTATCCATTGCTACATCTTTAATTGAAATTTTCGATTTTACACATTGAGGACAATGTGAAGTTTAAGTGTGGGGGAGTATTTTGCATATAGATTTTTCATTTTTTTGTACATATTTGCATGAAAAATTCCAACTTGTAGTTAGTTTAGAGTCACATAGTATACATGTCGCTAAGATTACATCGAAATTCTCACAAGAGTGACTGAACTTAAAGATGACAGATAACATGATCGGGTTTCTTGATTGTTTGAGAGTTAAAGTTGGATTTTACCATGCCAGTGGCAAATAAGGTGCGGAATGAATTCGGTAGTAGAATTGTGATCCCCTATAGTGGAGACTACCTATTGTTACATCATGTGAGGCACCGACCTTCAATTCTTTGTACGTGTCTAAATATGTGCTTTTAGAGTGTGTGCCACCGTACGTTAATTCCGGGTAAAATGGTGAGCTACCCAACCTCCCACCAATAGAAGCACTACTTTGATCTCTTGAGTGATATTTCATCAATCATGATGGTGACATTGAATTGCTAACTTACATACCACTTGTAATCTTGTTCGTAGTTAGCACCATCCACTTTATCTCTCTCTACACCAACAGGTCCATGGAAACACATCATCATCAACAAGTGGAGCGACATCAAAATATACAAGGAAAGTTGAAGACGTTTAAGTTTTACAGGCAACAATACAGAATATGAGCAGTTTCAGATTTCAAGTAAAGCAACAAAACAAGGAGCAGAATTTCTACATGTTGAAGACTTATGTACAAGAGCGAAAATTATCAAGATGAGAGTTCAAGAAGTTTATGATATCAAGACATACAAGTTGTGAAGTATCAAGCGGTAAAGTACTTACACCATGTCCTTTGTACTTGCATTTTTATTTTATCTTTATTTGTATTTTTTTTATTTTCTCTTGTCTACAAAAAAAAAAAAAAAACAAAAAAAAGAGACAAGAGAAAATTTTGTTAGTTTTATTATTTTGTTGTGTTTTGTTTTCATTTTATATTTGTTTTATTTTCCTTGTCTCAATAAAAAAAAAAGAAAAAAAAAAAAGACACGAAAATTTGTTTGTATCATTTTAGTTGGTTTGTTTTTTAGTTTTGTTCTTTCAATAAAGCCAATGGAAAGAAGAAATATTTATAATGAAGTTTCAAGCAACAAGGATTTGAAGAAAAAGAGTTACATTGTCAAGATTCTACGAAGTTCAAGAGTTATCATCAAGAGTTGAAGACGAAGATGAAGACAAGGACTGAAGACCGAAGACGTTTCTATGGATGCTGTGAGAGTGGTGCTAACTGCACGTCGAACGGATAATGAGGTAAGTAAGCATATTCCCACATTCGTTCAGTAGTTGATTTCCTTTCTTAGAGATCGTCAGAAAAAAAATGGGTTTTCAAAATGATAAAAGATGTGGGTTTTCAAACAATTCAGAGGGTTTTTCCTTCCTACTATTCAACGTGTCACAGGACTCTCTCTTTATTCCTACCTGGACACATGTGTGACCCATAAAAGCTGTTTATTATTGAGAGCAACTTCATAAAACCCTTTCTGGTGAGGCAGAGTTAAACCGGATTCTTTCGATAAAGGATGGTTATTTATCTCTCAATTTTAAAAATGCGGTTGTGTTCATATATATGTCTAACTTCTTATGACTAGTGTGCAGAATATCCATGTCTTCTTAGCGCGTTGGATGCTATCATTTCGGGAGAACTAGTAAGTTGGAAAAGTAGGTTTTGTGGGTATATCTCTAGTAAACCCTCACGAGACTATAACTCGTCCACTAGGCACACCTAGGGGTTTAAAGTCCTGTTGCACATGCTAAGTGCAACTGTATCCTCGAAGACATGGAGTTCTTGTATTTAGATAGTTTGCTCGAAGACTAGCAAAAGCCAAGTTTGGGGGAATTTGTTAAGTGCATATTTTGCATACATTTAGTATCGAATCCATGCTAGTATTTGCTATATTTTCTTGTGAATTATTGTATATTACGTTTGTTTTCTCTTATTTGTGTTTTACTAGGTGAATCATCCAAAAGAAGCGAATTTGCACTTAATTGTGCAATAAAAGAAGTGAGCCCCAAGCTGAGAAGGGCCAAAGACTAAGTGGAACTCATCTAAATCGAAGACTTCTTCATATCATCTCGAAAAGGACAAAAAGGCGAAGCAAACGACGAAAGAATGAAGTCGTTCCGACGTCGTATGCAGATTTTATGGGCTTTTGAAGCAAGTAAAAGTTGCCGAAGTTTTGAGTGCATAGAATTTATAAAGGCACCCACATCTTTACTCGGGGCTGCCACCAACATCTTCCTCAGCAAGCATCACGACCAGTTCTCAAAAAATTCTCATACTGTTAGTTTCCATGGATTAATGAAGGTTGACTTGGTTTGAGTGATTCTCGATATCGAATGGAGCAATGGGTTTGATAAGGATGATGGCAGCAATGAAGAGAGAATGGATGTTGATGTCATTATCAGAGATCAGTGAAGAGAAGTCAGGGAAGAATATGGTTCTGTGGTATTGGGTTTGAGCTGCATCCAACGAAGATCGATGGCACTGACGAAGATAGTTGCTGGTATGGGTTGTTGTCAGCGAGATAGAGATAGAGAATGAAGGAGTTCAGTGAGAAGTAGAGAAAGATCGAGTACATACATGGAACCTTCTTGATGTTGGGAAAATTGGCACCCCGAGCGCAGCGGAATCACAGGATCATAAAAGGCAATTGGTGATTTGGACAAAATATGAGAGAAATAATAAGAGAGACAGAAGATAAAGAAGCACACAACCACAACACAAGATATTCGTGGTTCACCTTTACAGGCTACATCCACGGCCAACACCACAAGAAAACTTGTATTAAATCAAAGATCATTACATGGTCTTTCCGCAACCCAAGACAAGACCCAAAGAGTTAAGAAGACATACCCAAGAACCAGCCTCATGTCTTCTCTTCTACGCTTTCTTCACAACTGCTAGTAACAGAGGGGAAACATGGAAACACTAGAAACTTGGTTTGGGGCAAAGCCCCAAACCCTAAACATAATAGAACACCAAAATCCTCTCTCTACAAGTTTTTCTCTTACACCGATATTGACCTTCACGGTAGCACGCGATCCTCCCTAACAAATAGACCAAAATCCTAAACACAAGAACTTACCATTCTTCTAGGTTAGATTCCTACAAACCTACAATTCTAGTCATATATATAGAGAATACAACCTTGCCCCTAAGAAAACTTTACTTTGGAAACAATTCTTCCAAACTTGACCCTTAAGTTCCTAAACTTTAGGAACAAGCTTTACACAAGAAGAGTTTGACTTTGGGTCAAAATTGCCACCGATTAAATCCCATAATTCTCCACCCCGGATCATGCTTTCAAACATGAGACGATCAAACAAAGAATTACCTTTATCCGGCTGCACATCATCTCTATATACTATTAGAATTACTTTGAAGCTCAAACCCGAACTTCCATCTTCGTAGAACCATCTCTTCGACCAAAAACACCATGATGTTGATAAAGTTTTCAAACCATCTTATATCATAAGAAAACTTATGAAATTGGCTTCACAAACACCATGAAAATCTTCAATCACTATCAAAGAATCCTTGCACAGACTCCACCATTGATCACCAAGAGAACCATCCGGAAGAATCACTGCTAGCTCCACCTAACAAGTAAGCTAACAACATATTGAAATTTAATTCAGAAAGGAAAATTTAGCTTCAATACCATACTCCAGCACTTGTCATGATTACCGTGTATCTGAAAGAAACCATCAGAAATCTCATTTGTGATTAACATGCTTAATCCTTTGAGCGATTTCCAAAGCCATCACCAATCTGACATACTTTTTACTACCATCACACCCAAAATACTCGCTCAGAATATATACCGTGTGAATGGGTACATTCTTGATATTACGTGCAAGCCATCAAGAATACTTTAACATAGACTTAAGAACATAAATCTATAACATCTCGTGCATAACTTCGAAGCGTTGCTGAACTTGCTTCTACATGAGACCTCACTGTCTCATCCATTCTTCAAACTTTGTAACCCATTCTTTATAGTGTATGATTACTAACACTCTTCAAGAAGTAAATACGTATTCCACCTCATTCTTGCTTTATTTTGCATCCCATACTACATCATAAAACAAAACGAAGAACATATACTTCTACCAAGTTGAACCTCCCCGATTTGTAAATCACATCACAAATCCATCTTTGTGTAAACTCCGGTTGAAACATTATCTTCAAAACATATTTCTCCACCCGAACAATAAACCATCGTTCCATTCCAGATTCAATCACAGCAGCCCATCCATGGCTCTGATACCAATTGTTGGGAAAATTGGCACCCCGAGCGCAGCGGAATCACATGATCATAAAGGGAAATTGGTGATTTGGACCAAATATGAGAGAAATAATAAGAGAGACAGAAGATAAAGAAGCACACAACCACAACACAAGATATACGTGGTTCACCTTTACAGGCTACATCCACGGCCAACACCACCAGAAAACTTATATTAAATCAAAGACCATTACATGCTCTTTCCGCAACCCAAGACAAGTGATGCGTGTCGTATGTGCAATCAAATTAATATCTTATTTCCACTCAATTAAAAATAATATAATGGAAGTCAAGTTCATTCCCACGAAGAGCAGGGAGATTTAGTTGTCAAAAAGTGTCACAATGGGGGTTTGTTTTTGATTCAAAGTAAATAACAAAACAATTGAAAGTAATAAAGTTCGCAAGCAATGAAGAGAAATATGATCAGGGAATCCTTCTTCGTTACTAAAACGTCATCAAGTTATTATATTCATCCATTAATTTAATACAATTAATCACAAATTATTACCAAACGTGGAATAACATCTAGCCGGTGCTATCCCTAAATTCCTTAAATCACCGGGTACGTAAGCTCTCCAATACCGCATTCTATTCTTGAAACCACCTAGTAGTAGCTCACTCAAGGTGTAATTTGTCCGAATGCTTTATCTTTTGTGAATTATAGATTGATCCTAGTAGATAGACTCTTAGCTCAAGGTCCACTTTCTAGTGTTGTTTATACACACAATCACTACGTAATCCTCTGCAAGGTCTTGTGTTCTCTACTTTTGTATGAATCATTTGACTATTACTTATCTCCTAACTCAATACTAGCATTTGATTGAATCAACAAATTAATTCAGTTGGCCACCTAAACAATCTATCAATCAATCATAATTATTTTAATTAGTATAAACAATCAATAATCATGTGAAGAACTTCAAAATAGATTTATATAATAACTCAAATCATGTATAGAACTTAGAATTCATCCCCAATCACTAAGAAGTTTAGCTACTCATGGTACTAATAAAACCCATGAGTTTCATATGATAAAATGGTAAAGAAATAGTTACGGTGATGAATCGCTCCAAAACCCTAGCTTTTCTTCTCTTTAGTTCTCCTCTCCAAAACTTGATAAAAACAATATATGAGATTCTCTTCAAAAATATTAGAAGTTCTCTTAAATAGGTATCCAAGTTGTTGTTGCGCCCGTGCGCCAAATCCTGGTCGAATAGGTTGCGACCACTTGCCAAAAACGCACCAAACTAACCCACTTCCATAAACTGCCGTGTAAAGATTTGCTAACAAAACCATAGGGCTCGTGCAGGTTGCAAAAGGCCCAATCCTTAATATCCATGGCTTCTTCATCCACGGATAGTCATGTATCCGTGCAAAAACTTTTCCCCTGAACTTTCAACTTTCCTCCGCAGAACCACGGACACTTCTCCCTCAGTGAATATAATTTTCCCTTGAGTTTTGGTTTTCTCCCGTCAAAATCACGGATAATCATGCCTCCGTGAAATATTTTTTTTCCCTGACTTTTCATTTTTCTCCGAACAGTGACTCACGTATACCAGGCTGTCCGTGAGTTTTCTTTTCATCTGTATTTTCCCATAACTCCAACTCTATCTCATCTCCTTCTATCAGCTTCTCGTCATTATTTACGCCAGCAAACTCATCACCAAGATCGAGCCAGCTCTATATGACTCTGTTACCTTCATTGATCACGAACATCACCATTCCACCGTTAATGGTAGCAAATACTCATTATTCCATATCGATCTCCAAAGCATTGTCGTTGCCAATATTCATCAGCAGTCATATCACCGATATCAATCACCATTTCTGCCATCTTCACGACCATGACAACATGCAAGTCTTCCCACCGATACTCAACAACACCATCGTTACTGCTGTTAATTAATGGCTTCTATTCTTCTTTCGATAATGGCAGCAACTTTCAATCTCCACTACCAGCTGCATCTCGATAGTCACCACTGCCATGTTCTTCGTATATAGATCTCCATTCAATATCAGCAGCATCCATTGATCATCACAGACTCATTATTGTTGGCTACAAACTCGAGCTCAACTTCCATTACATGGTTCTCAACAGCAATAACCCATCATCGAGTATACTCGCCATCTCCCTGTTCCGTCTATCTCGGCAACACCTCCATATATCCATCATTGAGAATTATAGCAGCAACTCCTTTCCCTGTTCATCCGCGTACGTCACCAAAGGCATTAAACTCCATGTTTATCACTGCAATCACTCCCAGAGACAGCAACTCCATTACCGTCGTCACAACTTGATTCGTTGCCATCCTGCAGTCGAGTTAGATAGACACTCTGCAACTCACAGTCTATCACCGATGAATCGAGTAAGTGGCAGCACCAGTATCCAACAACCTCACTTCAGTCATTGTGTCACTCTCATGTCTTCGTTTGTTTATATATCTTCTCTATCACCTTCCACCACAGACGCGGGATGATCATCAACTCTCTTCTAACAGCTTGATATCTTCCATGTTTTCCTATAGTCCAACTTCAACCATGAGCAGAGCATCACTGTCGAGCTTCACCATTGAATAACACCACGAGCATTACATACCACCAGCCTTTCATCTTATCTTGATTATCGGTTCCATGCCATGTTTGTGATAGCTAACTCCATCAACAGTTGAACTACCAACCGGTCGAGAATAAATATAACGAGTGACGATAACTTCCCCGAATCGGGGTGTTACCGGTCGTGATAATAAGTAGTAAGTTGAAGCGTCCTTAATAAATAATAAAGGTGTCTTTAACTTCCCAATTCAACCGTCGGTCACGAAGACCGACAATAGAATTCCTATTATGTGGTGATAGACACATTTTTTGTGTCCGAATTGTCCTCGGTGTTGGTATTGTTGGAACTCGATTTTGTACTAATATTGTGTTTTTATGTATTTTTAGGTATTTTTGGAAATAAATATTTTTGGAAAATTCGGCTCGAAAAGTTGCTCGGAACACCCCCGGAGGACATTTGATATTCGGACTCCCACTTTGGATAAGGGGTAACCCAATTACTAAGGGGCACCCAATTGATATTCGCACCCCCAGCTGTTGGATAAGGGGTGACCTTCTTCTCCATTTTCAAATCCTGGTTTTGGCGGGAAAATTTGGTTTCAAAGAACCAGAATTAGGGATGCGATTTTGAAGCCTTTCCCGTGAGACTAAATGGCTGATATTGTATGGGTAGCTTCCATTGGACCTAACAGGCATGGTATGGTCTTTACTTTCGGTTAGAATTGGCTGCATCGAGGGTTTGAAGCAAACAGGGCAACACATACTCGTACACAGGTCTGCTTAAGTTTTGAAGTTTTTTGAACGTGTTCTGTGCGTGATTGTTGGCTTGAGCAACCACCAGGAGCGTGTAAGAGATAAGCAAGGATATATTTCGTCCAACAGACGCGTGAGAAGCCAAGATTGGAAAGAAAATATTCCCGAGAATATTTTCTTCAATACCGAGTAAATGAAAATTCTCAGGAGTAATGAGCGAGAGATTTTGCATGTGATGGGTTATAAATAGGTTATGGGGTCTAGTAGAGAGGGTACGGAGAGTTTGGGAGAAATTGGAACGCGAGAGCCAAGAAAAATCGAGTTGCGAGTTATTCTCTGCCGCAGCTGCACCAAGAACACGAAGAACGGACCACCGTAACGGTCGTTCTTCTACGGTGTCTACGACACTACTCGCGTGGGTCGTAATACGGAGGGGGCGGACTTAAAAGAAGTAACGGTTTTATCATTCCTTGTAAAGATTTGCAACACGTATAATCGTTGCAAACACTCGATTTTCATTATTTTCTCCATTTCATCATTTGTACACCTCCTTTGAGCAATAAAAATGGATTTTGAGCGTGTTTCCAACATGATGAGCTAGAACCCATCACTTTGGGACGACGGAGGAAGACAAATTTCATACATGGGTAATTTTAATTAATTCTTTATTTGGCTTTTGCACTAATTAAAATTGAATTATGATTTGATTAAATTAATTGTTATTCAATTAGATAGGTTATGCTTTGTTTAGATAATCTATGCTTAGGGATACAATTAATCTTTTGAGAGTCTACCTTGGCAAAAATAAGAGTCGGTGTTATTTTGTTTATTGAGCTTTAATTGTTGAGAATAATTAAATTGAATCTTTTGTTATGAGTTTGGCCGAATCCCGAGTCGCAGCACATCTCTCCGTCTTGTGACATAAATTGTATATATTATTTTCTTTTATTAATTCTTAAAAATCAATCTCATCAAGTCCGAGTGAACGACAACCTTACTACCACTTTCTACAACATTATTGATTCACATCAATTTTTGGCGCCGCCGACGCGGACTTGTGTATAGATTTGTTTTTTTAGGTTTTGTTATTTATTTATTTATTTGTATTTTTATTATTATTTTTGTTCTTTTTACGCGTTTTGGTATTTCTCGTTTTCTTTGATTTGGAGTGGAGCGAAAAGAAAAGAGAAAGCACCGAAAAGAAAAGCAAATCCAAAATAGGAAAGAAAAGAGAGATCCGAACGAAGTGAAGAAGAAAATTTTTGTATATAGTGTAATTAGTATTTTATTTTATTTTTAGAAACTGTAATTAGGTAATTATTTTTGTAATTTTTATTTTTGGACTTTTTAATTTTTGGACTTTATTTTTGGACTATCGGACATTATTAATTTTAAAACCCTAAGGAAGGGTAATTTAAATATAAACGCACAGGAAGGACGGTGATTACGATATCACCTCGGCCCTCGGGTTCGTACATGACATAGGAGTCGTGGCCCGAGTCGACTTCAACGGTTCATCCCCGTCCGGAACGGGAGGTAAGAATTCTAAACACCCCGAATCCCACTCGGCGGGTTTCTTTGGATGATTTTGTATGCATATATGTTGAGGTATTGAAAACGGCCGCTTTAATTTCCTAGTAAAGGGCAAGGATCGGCCATACAAGATAAGAGTTCGGATTTCATCACCGTTCTCTTCTTGCCCGCCTTAGGAAAACGAAACCAAACACGAACCTAAGCCTAAAATTTTGACTAGAACGAGACCTATAGGGTAACGAGCTTAATAGGAAAGTCGTTCGAAAAATATTGGTTACTCTTTTGAGCATACTTGAAGTTCATGATGGTTTCGTGTGAAGTTGAATGCGTGACTCGCGCCGCCTTATAATGCGGTGAGGCCTTGGGTATCAAAGCTCCACGCAGCCTTCCCTCACCTCTATTCAACTTACTTAAACTCGGATTGATTCCGGAGGGGTTTGCTTTCATTGTAACGAATTCCCTTTCGAAGGATTAGAAGCTGGTCTAGAAAACAATCTAAGTGGAGCCATCATGCTTTTTGTTTGCTAGAAATCGTGAGGTTTGTTGTGGTCGAGTCAGCCTTGTTTGTGCTTGTGTAGAATTCCCTTGCGGTTAGGATGTCAAACCGGTATTACAATAGCCATCACAATGAATATGAATATCCAATCGAACAATTTGGACATCACTCTTTTTATGACCATAGTGTGAATAGTGGTTGGGAACGCCAAACTTTTGAAGGTTATGGGTCATACCATGGTGATCCCAATTACTATCCACACGCCACCCGGTGCATTTACGAGCAAAATTCCTCTCTAATAGAGTCAACACGTAAGTTAGCCGAGACGACACGTAAGTTCGCGTAAATGAATAACTTAGTTATGGACGAAAGCAATGCAACGAGTGAAATTTCTTTCCTAGATACATGAAGGAAGTCATGTGAGTCGAGTCACGATACATTAAGGAAGTCATGTGAGTCGAGTCACGATACCATAATGAAGTCATATGAGTCGATTCGAAAGCTTTTAGAGGCCCGTAACGGAACTGCTTTCGAGATAATATTAGTGTTTCCAATAGTACCCTCGAAAATGAGGATAGTTATTTACATAATCAAGATGATGAGGATAAAATTGGTAACACTACTTGTCTAGATGAGGTTCAACCATTTTCATATTATTATAATGATGATTATGATGAGGATAGTGTTGATGAAGAATTTGAAATAAATAGGCATAGTGATCAGGAAATTGTTACCCCAATTGAGCTTTATAACGATAATATTATTTCTAGTTCAAATTCAAATAATTTTAATAATTATTCACCTATTCAAAAGGATGAGGATTTGACTAGAGATACCCCCGTTTTAGACGATATAGTATTTCCTTTTGATTACGAAGCCAAGGATAGTTTAGAGGAACGAGTATATTTTGAGTCTAGCGATTTATAAATAATAGACTTAGAAAAAGAAAATGAACTCGTAGAGATGAGTGAGGATGTACTTTACTTAGAAGAATCAATTGACCATTTTCAGGAATTAGATGACCTTGAAATTAGGGAAGTTGTGACTAGTCTTTCTAGAGACACTGAAAACTCTAAGTTTGGGGGTGATTATCATTCTCTATGTACCTTAACTCTTAGAAAGGTCCCTAACTTGGGACTTGACATATGTGCCTCAACCATTTTAAAAGATTATCTTCATGCACTTTTTCCTGAACCTAGTTGTGTCCATAAAGAAGTTCGGTTGTTAGAAACCCATCCTCCGGTTGATGTGGTTAACCCAAGGCTATGATACCACGATTGACTTTGTTTTCCCACCAAAACCTTCCTTCCAATTGTGGGAACGTACAAGTTTCAGATGTGTCAATTATTAAGTTTTGAGACTAAACCTAATTACTTTAGGATATTAGGGTCGACACATTTGCTTAAGGAAGACCACCAATCTTATTGTGGTCAACTGTATAAGTCAAAACTGATTGACTTAGAGGATCCCCAGTTATTTAGGTTATTGGTATGTGCTTCTAAGTTCTTAATTGAGTATTTCCAGACTCTACAACCTGATCTTAAGAATCCTTCTTTTGAGGAAGTCCAACCCATGAAAACATTTTATTTAGACCCTTTTATAGAGCCTGAACCCGAACCACAACTAGATGTAGTACTCTTAAACAAAACAATATATAAGGGTGTGTTGGATATCTTCCCGGGTCTGTGGCGTTTCTCTTCTTGTGGTTAGCACTTTTTGATCCAGATGACCCGCAGCTTATTCCGATCGTTGCTATATGATTCTTCGAGGTGACTAATCCTTTCCAATGTCCGGTCAAGACTTTAAACTTAGCACTTCTTGGGAGGTAACCCATGCTCTTGCAACACGGTAATATCTTTCCTTACTCTTTTCTTCAAGTGGTAACAGTTTCTCATTGTTCATACTTTTAATTTCATCTTTAGAACATTGAGGACAATGTTAGATTTAAGTTTGGGGGTGGGGAAGAACTTTTTAGTTGCACTTTCGAAACTTCTAGCGTCACATGGTATCCGGTTAGCTAAGTTTACATACTGTTTCTCACCGAAAAGATAGAAATTGGAATGCTAGGGATAACAACCTATTGAGACATTAGAGAAAAAGACATTGAGATCCTTGAAATTCAGGAGAGAACTTGTTCCTTTTAGAGGGTAACCGTGATGGACCTAACCATCCATGATAGAAAGGCAAGTAGGTCAGGAAATGCCAGAAAGACAAAGCAACCTCACAATATAGTCTTGGTTACTGGATTACGACTCTCTCTCAGTAGAAACTTATCATCATCAACAAACGGAGCGACATCAAAATCTTTGAAGACGTTTAAGGTTTAGAAGCAACAATAGAAAATCAGAATCAAATGATATAAGTTGTTGAAGTTCATGATACTAAGACATTATAAGTTGCGAAGATCCAAGTGTTAAATTCCTTCTGTGATGGCCATGTAAATTTTTGTCTTGTTATTACTCAAAAAAAAAAAAAAAAAAAAAACAAAATTGAAGAAAAAAATAATAAAAAAAAATCATTACGTTCTTTTTGTACTATAATTAGTTTTTGTTCAATAAGGCCATAGGAAGTGGAAATTTTTATGTCAAGCAAGAAATCAAAGAGAAGAGTTAATTGTCAAGGTTCTACGAGGTTCAAGAGTTTATCATCATGATTGAAGACCGAAGAAGACGTTGTTTCTACTGAGCACTATGAGAGAGTCGAAGAAAAATACATTTGGTTGCTTTGTTAGTCCGCTTTCAACTGGGCACAAGATCTTTCTAGCACTCGGTTTAACTCATCACACGTAATTAGTCCAATTTTGTAGCAGATGTCCCTCTCATCTTTTTCTCTCCTAATCTTATCCACCAGTAAATCGGCGGACGCATCTTACAATGTTTATCTAGTTGTGTAGCGGATATCTCTTTATCTATCGGTGTTGCGGATGTGTCTCCCCTTTTCTTCAGTCAGCTTTAGAGCTGACACCATTAATTTCTCGGGCATTCTAGTCACTTGGAGATAGGTTGAGAATATGTATGTCCTCATAGCTCTTTGGATACTTGTGACCAATTAAAAGTACAGGTTTTGTGGGTACACCACTGGTAAACCCTCCGGAGACAACACTCCGCCACTAGGGCCACCTAGGGGTTCAAATGATTTTTATTTTCTAGAATAAATTTGCTCGAGGACTAGCAAATAATAAGTTTGGGGGTATTTGATAGACACATTTTTTGTGTCTGAATTGTCCTCAGTGTTGGTATTGTTGGAACTCGATTTTTGTACTAATATTGTGTTTTTATGTTTTTTTAGGTATTTTTGGAAATAAATATTTTTGGAAAATTCGGCTCGAAAAGTTGCTCGGAACACCCCGGAGGACATTTGATATTCGGACTCCCACTTTGGATAAGGGGTAACCCAATTACTAAGGGGCACCTAATTGATATTCGCACCCCAATTTTGTTGGATAAGGGGTGACCTTCTTCTCCATTTTCAAATCCTGGTTTTGGCGGGAAAATTTGGTTTCAAAGAACCAGAATTAGGGATGCGATTTTGAAGCCTTTCCCGTGAGACTAAATGGCTGATATTGTATGGGTAGCTTCCATTGGACCCTAATGAGGGCATGGTATGGTCTTTACTTTCGGTTAGAATTGGCTGCATCGAGGGTTTGAAGCAAACGGGGCAACACATACTCGCATACGTGTGCGCTTAAGTTTTGAAGTTTTTGAACGTGTTCTCAATGCGTGATTGTTGGCTTGAGCAACCACCGGGAGCGTGTAAGAGATAAGCAAGGATATATTTCGTCCAACGAGACGCGTGAGAAGCCAAGATTGGAAAGAAAATATTCGAGAATATTTTCTTCAATACCGAGTAAATGAAAATTCTCAGGAGTAATGAGCGAGAGATTTTGCATGTGATGGGTTATAAATAGGTGCTGGGGTCTAGTAGAGAGGGCACGGAGAGTTTGGGAGGATTTGGAACGCTACAGAGCCAAGAAAAAATCGAGTTGCAGAGTTATTCTCTGCTGCTGCTGCTGCACCAAGAACACGAAGAACGAACCACCAGAAGCAGTCGTTCTTCTACAGTGTCTACGACACTTCTGCGTGGGTCGTAATACGGAGGGGGCGGACTTAAAAGAAGTAACGGTTTTATCATTCCTTGTAACGATGATTTGCAACACGTATAATCGTTGCAAACACTCGATTTTCATTATTTTCTCCATTTCATCATTTGTACACCTCCTTTGAGCAATAAAAATGGATTTTGAGCGTGTTTCCAACATGATGAGCTAGAACCCATCACTGGGACGACGGAGGAAGACAAATTTCATACATGGGTAATTTTAATTAATTCTTTATTTGGCTTTTGCACTAATTAAAATTGAATTATGATTTGATTAAATTAATTGTTATTCAATTAGATATGTTATGCTTTGTTTAGATAATCTATGCTTAGGGATACAATTAATCTTTTGAGAGTCTACCTTGGCAAAAATAAGAGTCGGTGTTATTTTGTTTATTGACCTTTAATTGTTGAGAATAATTAAATTGAATCTTTTGTTATGAGTTTGGCCGAATCCTGAGTCCAAAGACATCTCTCCGTCTTGTGACATAAATTGTATATATTATTTTCTTTTATTAATTCTTAAAAATCAATCTCATCAAGTCCGAGTGAACGACAACCTTACTACCACTTTCTACAACATTATTGATTCACATCAGTGGCTGCCCTGAGTAGAAACTCGGGTGCCTATAACAATTCTGTAGGTTCAGAGATTGTGAAACTTTGACTAGCTTCGAATGCTTGTAATTTCTTCATACGACGTCAGAATGACTCCAATCTTTCGCCGCTGGCTTCGTCTTTTCGTCCTCTTCACGATGATATCAAGAACTTCTCGATTTGGATGAGTTTCACTTGGTATTTGGCCCTTCTCCGCTTGCGGCTAACTTCTTTCTTTGCACAATTAAGTGCATATTCACTTCTTTTGGATGATTCACCTAGCAAAACATAAATAAGAGAAAACAAGAGTAATATACAATATTCGCAAGAAAATATAGCAAATACTAGCATGGATTCGACACTAAACATATGCAAAATATGCACTTAACAAATTCCCCCACACTTGGCTTTTGCTAGTCCTCGAGCAAACTATCTAAAATACAACAACTCCATGTCGCCGAGGATACGGTTACTCTTAGCATGAAAAACAGGCCTTTAAACCCCTAGGTGTCCCTAGTGGACGAGTTGTAGTCTCGTGAGGGCTTACGAGAGGTATACCCACAAAACCTACTCCAACTTCAAAGCTGCCCAGCCTTCCCAAGCATCCAAAGAGCTATGAGGACATAGAGTTTTCGCATGCTAGTAATAAGAAGTTAGAAATACTAAAGAACATATTCATTCTTAAATCTTGAGTGAGAAATAACCACACCATAATGAGAGAATGCGTGTTTGAGAGCGATCAATAAGCATTTCGCCTCGACTTCGCCTCACTTAAAAGGATTTTATGATAATTGCACTCAATAAGACGCTTTTTTCATGGGTCTCACATGTGTGCAGGTAGGAATAAAGAGAGAATCCTACACACGTTGAATGGTGGGAAGGAAACCTTTCGAAGTATTTCTGGAGACTCCACAAAATCGTGGAAAATAAAGATATTTCTACGAAAGGAAATCAACCATTATAGCAAGGATGGGAGTACTTACCACTTTCACATCTGATTGCAATGATGAAAGCACCACTCTCACAGCATCCAATAGAAACGTCTTCCTTTGGCTCGTCTTCTTCATCTTCTTGGTCTTCGTCTTCGGTCTTCAACTGTTGATGATAAACTCTTGAACTTGTAGAACTTCGACAATTTGTACTCTTTTCCTCAATTTCCTTGTTGCTTGAAACTTCTTTATATATTTTTCTTCCACACGGCCTTATTGAACAAATAACAACCTAAATGCAAATCTCTTTGTATATATATATATATATATATATATATTTTTTTTTTTTTTTTTGAAGAGAGATTGCAACTAAAACAATAAATATGAAATAAAATTAACATGGCCATGAAAGAAGTACGTTACCACTTTGATCTTCACAACTTGTAATGCCTTCGTATCATAAACTTCAATAACTCTCATCTTTTGATTTTCTTCGCTCTTGTAATAAGTCTTCATACTTAGATATAGAATTCCACTCTTTATGTGCAAGTCTTCAACATGTATATAAAAATCTGCTCATGTATATGTTGCTTTACTTGAATATGAAATTTCGCTCTTCCTTGTATTGTTGCTTGTAAACCTCGAACGTCTTCAACTTTCCTTGTAAATTTTGATGTCGCTCCACTTGTTGATGATAATGGTGTTTCTATGGATCTGTTGTTGTCGAGAGAGACAATGGTGCTAACTGCAAATCAAACTACAAGAAGGTGGTTTTCGTCTATAGACGTCACCCTTATGATTGACAAAATTAGCACTCAAGAGATCAAAAATAGTGTTTCTATTGGTGGGAGGTTGGGTAGCTCACCATTCTACCCGGAATTAATGTACGGTGACACACACTCAAAAGAAAGCTCTTTAGTCAGCTACAAAGAAAATTTGGTCTGGTACCTTGGTTGATATGAAAATGGGTAGTCTCCACTAATGATTGATCATCAACTCTAATAATACATTTCTCTCTGCTCCTAATTTGCATCACCGGCATGATTAAATCCATTATTTAACACTCCAATTTGTAAGAAATCCGAATGTAGTTCCCTAACACTTCCAAGTTCAGTTATGTCGGTCAGAATCTCTATGTAAACATACCTAGAAGTATGCTAGTGACTCTAAAATCTATACAAGTTGGAGGTTTTATTCAAATATAAACAAAGAGTTTGAAAAATCTATATGCAAAATACTCCCCCACACTTAAACTTCACATTGTCCTCAATGTGTAAAACCGAAAGTTCTGAATTCTGACGTAACAGCAGATAAAACGCAAAAACTGTGCAAATTGGTAAGGAATTTGGAAAAACTCCATTTCACAAAAGTTGTTCATATACGTATACAAAGTGTCAGAAGGGCACAATGTTTCGATAAACGGTCTGACATTTATGATCTCTGGACTGAACTACGTGCAGTCTGAAGTTTTCTGACGAAAAGGTATTCGTCAATAATTTCTTCTAAAATAGATTCCTGACTCAATGAAATTAAACATGGGGATGCAAATATGATATGAAAACAATAAAAACAAAAATAAAAGGGTTTAAGATACAAAACCTATGGGTTGCCTCCCATTTAGCGCTTGGTTTAAAGTCATCAGCCCGACTTGGCATTCTCCTTATGCTACTCCTCCAGAGGGAGCAAATCGCGAAGCTCTATCTCGTCCACATTCACATAAGCGATGTTTTCATAGTATGGCTTCAATCTATGGCCGTTGACCTTAGAAGTAGTCCCATCTCTAAGACTAGTGATATCAACTGCCCCATGAGAATAAACATTAGTAACAACATATGGTCCAATCCATCTAGACCTTAGCTTACCAGGAAATAACTTAAGACGAGAATGAAATAAAAGAACTTTCTGTCCCATAACAAAATTCTTCCGAGAAATCATCTTGTCATGGAAAAGCTTAGTCTTTTCCTTATATATACGAGAACTCTCGTAAGCATCATTACGTATCTCCTCTAGCTCATTGATTTGTAGTTGCCTATGTTTACCCGCTTTATCATACTCCATGTTGCACATCTTTACCGCCCATAAAGCCTTATGCTCAAGTTCAACTGGGAGATGACAAGCTTTGCCATAAACCAACCGATATGGAGACATACCAATCGGTGTCTTATATGTTGTTCTATACGCCCAAAGTGCATCGTTGAGTCTATAACTCCAATCCTTTCGTGTAGTGTTAAAGGTTTTCTCCAGGATGGACTTAATCTCACGATTATAAATTTCATCTTGCCCACTAGTTTGTGGGTGATACGGCGTACCAATCTTGTGTGTAATGTTGTACTTCTTCAGGAGAGCATGGAAGGATTTCTTGAAGTGCGAGCCTCCATCACCGATAACCACTCTTGGTGTACCATGTCTAGAGAAAATATATTCCTTCACAAACTCACAAACAACTTGAGAATCATTAGTAGGGGTGGCTTTAGCTTCCACCCATTTAGAAACATAATCCACAAAGAAGAAGTATATAAAATTTTCCATTTGAATTAACAAAAGGACCTATAAAATCAATGCCCCACACATCAAAAATCTCGACAAAGTGAGAATAGGATTGAGTGGCATTTGATTTCGAGCACCTAGATTGCCCGTTCGTTGACATCTATCACAAGATTTGAAAAAAGCATATGCATCCTCAAATAGGGTAGGCCAATAAAAGCCACTCTCAAGGACTTTGAGAGCGGTACGTTTTGCACCAAAGTGACCACCACATGCATAAGAATGACAAAAGATAGAATTGACTCGAAATTCGTAGTTTGGTACGCACTCCGCGGATAATTTGATCAGCACCATATTTCCACAAGTAGGGCTCATCCCACACATACTGCTTGGATATTTTCTTAAGCTTTAGCTTTTGAAAAGTAGACATTGTACTAGGTACTTGCCTTGTAACCAAATAGTTCACTATATCAAAGATACCAAGGTGTTGATTCTTCAATTGAGAAAAGCCGTTTCGTCCGGAAAACGATCCCGTAATGGGAGTTCTTCTTCGAAACAACAAGTCTACTAAGATGATCAAAGAATCGTATTCTCAACACCTTTCTTATCTCTAATTTCTATATTGAATTCTTGCAAAGAAAAGAATCCAACGTATGAGTCTTGGCTTAGCCTCCTTCTTTTCAATAGATACCGTAGTGCCGCATGATCGTAATATACAATCACATTGGTACCCACCAAATAAGCTCGAATTTTTCTAATGCAAATACTATAGCCAACAACTCTTTCTCATTAGTAGAATAGTTGATTTGAGCATCGTTTAGGGTCCTTGATGCATAATAAATCACATGTGACCTCTTGTCTACTTTTTGACCCAAAACAACTCCGACTGCATAATCACTTGCATCACACATTAACTCGAACGGCAAACTCCAAATGTGTGACTTAATAATCGGTGTAGTAGTCAACAATTCCTTCAATTTATTAAAGGCATCATTGCACTCCTGGTCGAAGTTAAAGGTAACCTCCTTTTGAAATAATTTGCACATCGGCATTGAGATTTTGGAGAAATCTTTGATAAACCTCCTATAAAAACCTGCATGACCAAGAAACGAGCGAATTCCCCTCACCGAAGTGGGGTATTGTAAGTTCCTAATCAAGTCTATCTTTGCCTTGTCTACCTCGAGCATTTGAGAGGACACGATGTGGCCAAGTACAATTCCATGGTCTACCATAAAGTGGCATTTCTCCCAGTTTAAAACAAGATTAGTGTCTATGCATCTTTTAAGCACAAGTTCAAGATTATTTAAACAAATATCAAATGAATCACCATAAACACTAAAGTCGTCCATAAATACCTCAATGATGTTTTCCACGTAATCGAGAATATACTAACCATACATCTCTCGAAAGTGGCAGCGCATTGCAAATACCAAATGGCATTCTTCTATATGCGAATGTACCGAAAGGACAAGTGAAAGTAGTCTTCTCTTGATCCTCCTCGGGTGCAATAAAAAATTTGATTGTAGCCCAAATAACCATCCAAAAGCAATAATATGAATTTCCCGCTAACCTCTCTAACATCCGATCAATGAAAGGCAAAGGAAAGTGATCCTCGCGGTAGCCGAATTGAGATTTCGTAGTCTATGCACACTCTCCATCCTCGTTTGAACTCTTGTAGGAACAAGTTCATCATCTTGATTTCTAACAACAAAGTGACACCCGATTTCTTAGGCACCACTTGCATTGGACTAACCCATTTGTCGTCGAAATTGGGTAAATCACCCCACACTTAGTAATTTGAGGATCTCTTTGTTCACGACCTCCATCATTGGGGGGTTAAGCTTACGCCGAGCATCACGACCGGCTTGATATCATCTTCCATAAGGATTCTATGCATGCACATGGCTGGACTAATGCCTTTGATGTCGCAATTGTCCACCCAATAGCCGTTTTGTGCTCTTTCGTAACCCTAAGG
This sequence comes from Papaver armeniacum, assembly GCA_023531295.1. NCBI lineage: Eukaryota > Viridiplantae > Streptophyta > Magnoliopsida > Ranunculales > Papaveraceae > Papaver > Papaver armeniacum. The sequence continues at coordinate 802,739 of JAJJWW010006488.1, forward strand.
AGGCGTTCTTCCCGTATTGCCGTGAGATTCTTTGCAATAATGACCAGGAAGCTCTTCCCATCACCCAAGTAAGCGTACTTTAAGTGATCAGTAGAGGTTTCATCTCTAATTTAGGTGCCCGCACAACATAAGGTAAAGGAACTTCATCGATTATGAGTAAAGAGATATATGAAATATTACCTCTTTTAACTTCTTGTGATGCTGTTAAAGCACCACATGTCTCAACAAACTCCTTGGGAATATAAACGCCCAAGTTAGGCATGCCATGGACGTCCAAATCAATGTTATTCAGAAACACGTATTCAAGTTCATCTTCGTTGATCAAATCAAACATCCGTTGTGCCAACGAACCAATAACATCAACAGAAAATGCGAATGGATATCACTTGGATAACGCATGGCTTCAAAAATATTCAAGCGTATAACCTCTTTGTCAAACTCCATAGTGAGTGTCCCAAAGATCACAATCAATCTTCGTCTTAGCGGTCTTCATAAATGGTCTCCCAAGAAGTAATGAAGTAGACGAACAATTGTCCCCATTATGCATATCCACAACAAAGAAATCAACCTAGGAAAGATTAGTTCATTCACTTGCACCAACAAGTCTTCCACGAGTCCCTTAGATATATATTAGACTTATTAGCTAATTGAATGATAATCCATGTCTCCTTTAAAGGTCCCGATTCAATGAATCATAAACATCGGCTGACATCACGCTTATGGAAGCTCCCAAATCGAGTAAAGCACGCTCGAACCATTTTTCACCAATAGTAATCGGCACCGTAAAACCACCGGGATCTTTACACTTTGCATCTTCTTTAGAAACATAGTCGAAGCACTTTCTCCCACCTGAGTGATCTCGTTAGCAATCAACCTCTCATTCCTTGTACACAAATCCTTCGTAACTTTGGCATACCCGGGGTACCGTTCGATGGCCTCAATAAATGGAATGTTGATATGCACCTTGCTTTGAAAATATCCATAATCTCCTTGTCTAGAGCTTGCTTCTTTGACTTGGCAAAACGACTAGGAAAAGGAGGTGGTGTGGTAAAAGTAGGAACTGTGTCCTTAGGTTGGCAAGTTGAGGTTGGCTTTTCCTTTGGAATAGTTTCCACCTCTACTTCCTCTTCCAAGTCGTGACTAACCTTTTCTTGTTGTTTTGGCTCTTCAGTTTGCTTCCCACTTTTAGAGTTACAACATTGACGTTCGCTCTTGGATTCACAAAAGGTTGTGATGGCAACTTTGCTGAATTATGTGCTTTTATTTCATTCATGTCTCGTAGCTAATTATCCCATTTGAAGTTGCAAGTCCTTTATAGCCATGTCTTGTTTTCGCAGGGATTGCATCTTAACGCTCGAGCATTGGCATCTTGCTTTTGCATCATCATTTTCATCATCTCCTCTAAACCGGAACTCGAGTCCGTTGTTGAGGCCGAGGTGGAGGTTGTGGTCGGAATTGTGGTTGTTGAAAACCACTCTGTCGCCCATAAGGATTAGGAGCTGCAGCTTTGCCGATTTGCATAACCGAAATTTGGGTGATCTTTCTAACCTTGGATTATAAGTATTAGAGTAGGGATCATACCTTGGCCTCTCGATTAGGGAACACGCATTAACTGTTCAGACTCTTCTTCATAAGAAGGAATAATCACCGATGCCATTCGTTGTACTACCTTCTCTATGTTGTTCATTCGTTGCTCGATCGTGCGAGACTCTCCCATCTCGCTAACTCTTCCGACATTAGAGTTGTTTGGTGTAGAATTTTTGAGCATTGGAAGCCATACTCTCAATCAAACAGTTTGCTCGTGAGATTGTCTTCTCGTAAGTGAACCACCTGCACTCGCATCAATCAAATTCCTCTGCTCGAAGTAATCCTTCGTAGAAGTATTGAATGATAAGTATGAAGGATATATTATGGTGTGGGCAGCTCGCCAGCAACTTCTTATACCTCTCCCAATATTCATATAGAGACTCTCCAGACATCTGTAGAATGCCACTAATCTCCTTCCGGACAGATGCCGCTTTGGAAGCAGGGAAAATATTTCTCCGTAAATAGCTTTTTCATCTCAGTCCATGTTGTAACACTCCCCGGAGGAAGACAATACAACCATTCTTCTCGCTAAGTTTGTCAATGAAAACGGAAGGCTTGTGGCATCGCCATATCTCCGTCTCGCGGTTACATGCCTCGACTTGTCATTGTGTTCGGAACCGTTGAAGGTGTCGATTTGGATTTTCACCTGGATGTCCCTTGAACTTTGGTATATGATGAAGTAGATTCGACTTCAGCTCCACTGGGTTAGTGATTGCAATGCACAGTGGTTGTGAATCTAAGCATGGAGATTTCAACTCTCTTAGCTTCCTCTCTGGAGGTGGAGGATCTATCTCATCGTCTGTATTAACCATCTCTTCTGTAGAAAGTTTTGGTTACAACTGTGGACGTGCTTGTAGTATTGTTCCCTTGCGAGTTTGAATTTCGCACCTCAGATAATCCCAATCTTTCGGTGCCAGGGATTAAGTACCTGAACAAAATTCTCAAAAAGCTAAATCAAAATCTAGAAATAAGACTAAAAACAAAAATAAAACAAAAAGAAATAACAACTAAAGCTACCGACTGCTCCCCGGCAGGGCGCCAAAATTTGATGCGTGTCGTATGTGCAATCAAATTAATATCTTATTTCCACTCAATTAAAAATAATATAATGGAAGTCAAGTTCGTTCCCATGAAGAGCAGGGAGATTTAGTTGTCAAAAAGTGTCACAATGGGGGTTTGTTTTTGATTCAAAGTAAATAACAAAACAATTGAAAGTAATAAAGTTCGCAAGCAATGGAGAGAAATATGATCGTGGAATCCTTCTTCGTTACTAAACCGTCATCAAGTTATTATATTCATCCATTAATACAATTAATCACAAATTATTACCAACCGTGGAATAACAAACTAGCTCGGTGATATCCCCTAAATTCCTTAAATCACCGGGTACTAAGCTCTCCAATACTGATTCTATTCTTCAAACCACCTATTAGTAGCTCACTCAAGGTGTAATTTGTCCGAATGCTTTATCTTTTGTGAATTATAGATTGATCCTAGTAGTTAGACTCTTAGCTCAAGGTCCACTTTCTAGTGTTGTTTATACACACAATCACTCATACGTAATCCCTCCGCAAGGTCTTGTGTTCTCTACTTTTGTGTGAATCATTCGACTATTACTTATCTCCTAACTCAATACTAGCATTTGATTGAATCAACAAATTAATTCAGTTGGCCACCTAAACAATCTATCAATCAATCATCATAATTATAATTATTTTAATTAGTATAAACAATCAATAATCATGTGAAGAACTTCAAAATAGATTTATATAATAACTCAAATCATGTCTAGAACTTAGAATTCATCCCCAATCACTAAGAAGTTTAGCTACTCATGGTACTAATAAAACCCATGAGTTTCATATGATAAAATGGTAAAGAAATAGTTACGGTGATGAATCGCTCCAAAACCCTAGCTTTTCTTCTCTTTAGTTCTCCTCTCCAAAACTTGATAAAAAGAATGTATGAGATTCTCTTCAAAAATATTAGAAGTTCTCTTAAATAGGTATCCAAGTTGTTGTTGCGCCCGTGCGCCAAATCCTGGTCGAATAGGTTACGACCACTTGCCAAAAATGAACCAAACTAACCAACTTCCATAAACTGCCGTGTAAAGATGTGCTAACACAACCATTGGGCTCGTGCAGGTTGCAAAAGGCCCAATCCTTAATATCCATGGCTTCTTCATCCACGGATAGTCATGTATCCGTGCAAAAACTTTTCCCCTGACTGGGAGGACAGGCAAATGGCTTCTCCAAATGTCAGAACTAGACATAACGTGTGCATCGCCTAGAGCTATCAAGGGCCAAGCAGTTGCAGACTTACTGGTAGCATTTCCTGGAGAAGGTACTACGGGACTACATGAAGAACTCCCCGGAGAATTCCTGACGTCTCTATTCGGGAAGAAGAGGTGTGGCTTTTGTATTTTGACGGCTCCGCTACCCCTAGCAAAAGCAATACCGGAGGAGCCGGGCGTGGTGTTAGTCTCTCCAACGGGAGAAGTATTTTCACATTCCTTCAAGTTAGACTTCGAATGCACCAACAACTCGCAGAATACGAAGCTTTCCTCATAGGGATTTCAATAGCTAAACAAGCAGTGAGTCACACGTCCGGAGATAAGAGGTGACTCCAAGTTACCGTGAATCAAATGAACGGAGTATATGCATTAAAAGAAGTAACACTAGCCCCGTACCGATCGGAAGCTACAGAGGTTACTAAACTACTTTGCCGATGCAACCATAACCCATGTCGGTCGCAAAGAACAACAAACACGCCGATTGTCTAGCAACATTGGCTTCCAAACCGAAGTTCGAGGGGGGAAGAAACTTTGACAAGAAAAGGAGAACCATAGAATCGACATGGCTACCGCAACACAAAGACACCAAGACCGACGATTGGCGAACTCCGATCATTCGAGAGCTCTGGGCCTCACTCTCCCAAGGAAAGGTCGATCTCAAAACCCCGCAAAACTTCTTCATGCTTCATGGTATGTCAGACATTCGGAATCCAGATGGCTCCCTGTCAAGATGTCTGGGAAGTGACGAAGCACAACTACAGCTGGATCGTATTCACAATGAAATTTGTGGACAATCATTGGTGGTAACGCTTTACCGGCGACTTCAACGTCTGGTTATTAACGGCCGAAATGGAGGCTCAATCTGCATCGTCGTTAAGTCCCGCTTCGAATTGCCGACACCACCACACCAATTGGAGATTTTTAATGTGAACCGCACTGGGACTGGAGAGAGCCCTACATTAGCTATCTCCGTGATGGGATAATTCCGCCGGCCAAAAGGACGCTATTAAGATGAAGCAGAGAGCCAAGCGGTTCATATTCCATGAAGGGATCCTATACCGCAAGAGCTTTGAGGTGATATGCTACGCCGCCGGGCCGGAGAAGAAATCCTACCATGTCAAGGCACACACGAAGGAGAACATCAAGGGAAGAGGAAACTTTTTCTCCAAATACACGAGAGATACTATTGGCCGACCATGGAGGATGATGCAGCTGCTGCTCAAAGTGTCACACATGCCAAAATTCATGGGAACCTTGTTCATGCGCCTTCTACCCCTCTCGCATTCTATAAGCAGCCCATGGCCATTATAATCGGCTGGGACGGACATTATCGGGAAGATCAATCCACCGTCATCAGCAAAGACGAGTACATCATAACCGCAACGGAATACTTCACCAAATGGGTAGAGGCCATTCCCCTACGAGGAACTACAGAGCAACAATTGCGGCTTTCATTAAAGAATACATCATTTGTCGTTTCGGCGTGCCCAAGCATATCATCACAAATAATGGCACTCCCTTCGCAAACAAGCAGTGTACGGGAGTTACTTGAGGAGTACGGCATTAAAAGTGTCTTCTCCACCGTCTACTATCCTCAAGGGAACGGGCAAGCCGAGAGTACCAACAAGACATTGATCCGGATCATCACGAACGGTACACGACAATCCTGTGGAATGGCATGATCGTTACCAATGGCACTATGGGCATACCGTACGTCACCCGTAAGCTCCATTGGGGTTTCGCCGTACTCACTCGCCACACGAGCGGATGCAATTCTCCCACAGAGATCGTAATCCCATCGCCCAGGATTGCAAGAAGAACCAGGGATCCACTGAACGAGGCCGAAGTCTCGACTCTAGAATCGCAGAGTTAGACACTGGATTTTAGAAGGAATAAAGCGTAAGAACGCGCTCGTGTGTACAGAATCGAATTTCCAGAGCATACAACAAAATTGTAAAACCACGCGTTTTCAAGGTGGGAGATTGGGTTTTGAAAACAGCCAAACACATCCAACAAGACATGTCTCGCACCAAAATTCTCACCAAAATGGAAAGGTCCCTACGCAATCACCAAGGCTTACAATACCGGCTACTACAAGATCGTTAAAGTAGACGGAGGCAAGCCGAAGCAAGTCATCAATGGAAAGTGGCTCAAGGCATATCACGCCCGACCATTATCTCGTTGTGTCAACAATACTGCATTTATTTTCATTACATGTTTGAATCATTAATTATATTCAGAGATGTGTCGATGAAAAAACCTGTCTCACCAATCAAAAACCAATGCAATTTATTCCGCAAAGATGTTCAAAAACTCTTGACATAAATGTCATTAACAATAATGGAGTACAGCTTAGAAGAGGCCATCTAGAAGATTATAATTCCTTGAGAGCATCATCTCAGCCTAGCTTGATATCTATCCGTTCTTTTCTTCAAGTCCCGCATGTACCGCTCCACCTTCTCCGATTCTCGCGCCGCAGCTTTCTCCTCTTCCAAGATAGCTTTCGAAAGGTGAACAACATTTGCGAGGATACCAACTCGATCAACCTTGATGACATCAAGACGTTGCCGCAACCAGCCCACGTTGAACTTCATGGATTCACGGGTAGATACCATATTCTCCCACTTTTCGAGATTTGATTCAAAGAACGTTGCGGATAGAAATACTCTCCATCTCCGCAATCATGGGAAGAAGGCAGCATCACCGCTGTAACCAAGGCAGAGGAGCAATGTCGGACCACATTCCCGGGTTGCGATATGACCGTACTTCCTCCACAACTTGGTGTACAAACCCACAAACTCATTCCGCACCAAGAATCCACCGACATCCCGGTAGCCGGAGGATAAGCATTTCATGCGAACATCGAATGAAAGACCTGCATTTGGATATTCATAAGATGAGACACCTGTGTCGGCGTCTTCGAGATTCACGGGGGTAGTGTGTTTGAGTTTGAAGGAAGAGGAATGGTCAAGTCATCATCATCAATAACCGTCACACATGTTCCGTGAGGGTATCTCCGCAAGAATGAAGGGATTATTCACCCGATCGTTATGAAGAACAAACAATGTTTTAGAAAAGGGGGAAGAGACAAACCCAGATGATCTTCTTGACTTGAAGAATACGAATGTGGGATTGATCATGAAGCTCAGACGTTGTGTCGTGCACGTTTAACTAAGATCCTGGGTGGTATGAAGAAGATGATCCACCGTTGTTAGACATGATGGGGAAATAGAGTTTTTGCAAGGAAGCTCTACCGTAAAAACGGATCGAAAAATCTCTTCACCTCGCATAAATGCCGGGGAAACCCTAAAACGATTATGGCGCCCGATATATGAGGATTCAATGCCGACCAAGTCGGGATTTCTTTTGGACCCTAATCAAGAACGGAAGAGCATCCGGACACAACGATTCAATCGGCAATGTGCAAGCACCCGCGCCTGTAATCCGGTAGAAGAAGAATCCTATCCCCGACTCAAACACCGAAGGGGCGGTTGAGCTCATACATGTAAAAGAGGAACCAAAGCGACTCACCGGATCAAGTCCCGCTTCCTTCGCATCCTTAATCAAGACCAACCAGTTCCTGTGGAAACGCCCGACAATGTGAAACTATCCTAAATATGTATTCACTCTAGCTTGGTCATTTCGTATGTCACCATCTCATGCCTACCACACAATAGTGTAACCATTATGTGCTAGGCAGGGGACTTAATGTTGATGGTGGATTTTCATTTAAGGTTAAATTTGTAAATAACCTAGGAAAACTCATGCGCCGACATCTTGTAAAAGATAAAGCCATTTATAAAGTGTTGATACTCCCTCACTTAATTCACCAAGAATGGAGCATGTAGCAACAATCCCATTCTCGTGAATACACGAAATTCCTCTAGGTTGGAACATGTAGCAACAATCCCTTCCTATGAATTTCACATCAACCTTGTATTTCCAAGACTCATTATCAGTGTGGCATGACGATCGAGTGTTACTTCTTGCGCAGTAACACGAACCTCCAAGCACTATAATGAAACCATGTACGAAATACCCGCATGTGCTGATTCGGTGTGTTATACTAGCCCGAGCCCTCTCGGTGTGTTATACTAGCCCGATTGAGCCCTCTCGGTGTGTTATACTATCCCGATTGAGCATCCCAAGCATCGACCATATCGGGCCCGGGATATGATTCGATCGCAGTCATCCAACTCCACAAGCATGATTGGATGACCCCGCATCAATTCCATCACCCCCAAGGTGTATGGAATACACACGGCCGACCCCGCATGGTCGACCATTGGCCTTTGCTTGCCAAGAAACCGTCCATACCAAGCATTATGGACGGAAAACCCTAAATTAGGGTTTGCGGCATATTACATGTGCCGCAAAACGGTCTCAACCATCCATCTTCGCAGGTATAGATGGAGGGTGTAGATGTAGACTCAAAGGGCCCGGAGCATGTCGACACAATCACCATGTGACCGCCACACACTTGACCAATCGGTCAAAACCAACCATGGTTGGTTGCAACACATTCGTCCGCCCGAAAGAGCATGGTCGCACGGCTTTGAAAGCCAAAATTAGGTTCAAGCCATCACGCGCGTCCATCTTCTCCGCACGAATGGAGGGTCAGCGATCAGATCGAGCAGGTCCGGTCATACCAAAGATGACCACCGTGGGCCCATCTACCCCTCATGCACCTCGGCCAAGGCATATCATGCCCGGCTAATCCAAAACGCCCGCCCAAACATGCGTGGTTACACTTCCCAAATTGCAAATTGATCTCGACCGCTCAACTTCACCGGACGAATTGAGTGGCTTAGATCACGTTTTCATGGGATAGTCAGATATAGGCGTGAACATCAGCCTACCATCTTCACGTCAAACCAGCCGGCCAAGACCGACCAAGTTAGGTCGTCTTGGAAAACGCGCCGGAAAAGAGTGTGGCGCGCGGCTTCTTTGCGGTATCAAACTTATCGCAAAATCAATCTCGACCACCTCTTGCCGGTCAAATTGAGTGGCCCAGATCGCGCTTTCATGAGGGAACGGAATACAGGCGCCTACACCATCATGCCGTCAACACGCATGTATGGTCGGTCCTCTCCAAAATCCTTCCCATACTTGGTTTTGACCAAGTTGGAGAGTGATGCTTGCGCACCTCTTCAAAAACCCTAATATTCATTAACGGTCGCAGATGAGTGTCTCAAAGCTCATATCATCCGTCCAACTTTACCAGCTTGGATATACAACCCTGGTCAGGAGTCAATTGGTCAGTAAGGCGTCATTACCCATCACCTTACCACACCACAATGCAAAGACCAAGATAAAATACACACGATACTTCACAAGTATCGACTTCCCTGAATAATGCAGTTATTCAATTCAGCATTACATGCTATCTTTCGTGGATCCACGATCCACACATTCTAGACATCAATCATGTCACAAACTGGGGGATACATACTGGGGTATTGGTCTGGCGGTTTACAAACACAGTAACGCGGCAACGCGCCATCACAAGAACGTGTCGTGAAGTCATGGACGGTTAGAGATGAACGGGAGAAGTGGGCAAGACCGGTCGTGTATCACCAACGCACAACTCCACTACTCCATCATTCCACTACCTCCACTTCCCACGAGAAACGTGAATGAGGCTCAATGACTTGTATAAATAGGTTCTCCGCCCTATTTCAAACAAGAGACAGAACAACACAAGTTCAAATGACAGAAACCAAGTGTTAATACAAAAACCGTATTCAAACACCCAGAGCCTGCTTGCATCAACCGTAAGCTTGCTCATCTTTCTGTTACAAGTCATAAGCAATCCAACATCTTCACAATCTCAACACCTTCTTCGCTTCCCTCCCTAAGATCAACCCCATCTCCTTCACTTTGTGACCGAAATAAGTCTGGAACGGCCATTTATTGGTTTAGGCCGGACTTGCACAGATTGATCTCTCGAATCTACAAGCACTCACCGCGCAGTGCATTTGTTGAAGGTTTAGATTCATTCCTCATCCACACCCCAAATTACCAAATTCTCGCAGAGTAGTTTTCACCCATCAACAATTGGCGACCACATTGGGAGATTAATCTCTCGGTTGTGAAATCAATTTCTTCAATACCCAACTCGTTTGGCTAAGTTCCGAGATGGTTGGTCTTAGGACTTCCTCAACAAATTCAAATCCCTGGCCGAAGTTCCTCCAACGAGGATGCCCCTCTTCCCAACGGCGATTCGTTGGCGCAACAGAGGAATCCCAACTATGAGCGAGTTGGCTCGGATACTTGAGACTCGACGAGGAACATGGAGCTGATCAAAGAAGCGGTAAACAAGATACTTGACCTCCTCATCAAGATGACGTCTGAAATGAGCGTGCTGTAGACCTTTACACCGGGACTAGTTCCCCTCGTGATCAACAGCTTTACTACGAACCAGAGGCCGCAGAGATCAGAAGTTGTGTCTCTAGTGGAAGACTTGTGTGAACTCTTGCACCTCTCAAAGGATCAACGGGCAGAGACGTCTTGTCATAGTCAATAAGATAGCTCTGGACGCACATCTTGCTCCTTCTCGTCCAGAGTCTCAACTCGCATTGGAAACATCTATAAATAATGTTACATTCACGGAAGATGACATGATGGCAGAGGAAGGTCACAACCGAGCCCTACATGTTACCGCACACATCAAGGGTTCGAGTTCCGAGGGCCCTCGTCGACACAGAGCATCTTCAACGTGATTACTCTCAAGACTCTCAAGACAGCCAAGGTCAGCCCATGCAAGATTGTACGACAGCCCACCACGATGACGGACTTCGAAGGGAATCAAACCAGCACATATGGGTATGTCAATTTGAATTTATCGGCAGACTGCTCGCCACGAGCAAAGTTTGAAGTCATAGAAAAGGAGCCGGACTACCACATGATACTTGGGAGACCGTGGCTTCACCACAACAAGGTCATTCCTTCAACGTATCACCAGTGCCTGAAGAGTGTGCTAAATGAGGAAGTCATCCGTATTCCCGCATCATTGTCTCCGTACGCACCAATATGTGGAGTGGAGCTGTTCGAGTCGAAAGATGCTCCGCAGGAAAGTCCGACAAAACCCTATGCACTCCATTACCCACGTGGGCTTCAATCCAGGAGGAAGACCGACTTACATCGCTGGGGGCCAAACACCACGACACGCTCTCTCCGACGAGACGTCCGTCTCCAACCGGTGAAACTTCAGCCCATCCTCACGCCAAAAGGGAGCGCTCTTTCGAGGCAAGCCGTGATCAGAAGGGGAAGACAATATACCGGCGCCGCTGTTAGCAATTAGCAGGAGAGACCACCCAGTCTCTCCGCCCAATTGGATGTTGCAAGAACGACGGAATACAAGAGGAGGTATTGGACGCCCGCGACAGCCTACAAGACGGAACCAATTCTACGACCGACGAGCTCGAGATTGTTAACATCGGGACCGATGAATCTCCTGTGCCGGTCTCTATCGGGCTCGACTATATCCGCTGACGAACGAACGAGCCTTGTTCAACTACTCAAGGAATACCAAGATGTGTTCGCCTCGGACGTACGAGGAAATGCCCGGCCCGGACGAAAAATTGGTCACCCATCACCTACACGTCACGCCCGGATCCAAGCCAATCAAGCAATCTCCGAGGCAATTCGACATGAGGTAGAAGAACAAATCAAGAATGAGATTCATAAGTTATCGGCTGCCGGCTTCATCGACACCTATTCATCATCCGACCCGGTTAGCCAATGTGGTCCCTGAAAAAGAAAACGGACGATTCGATGTTGCGTGGATTTCGAGACTTGAACAAATGTCGCCCCAAGGACGACTTTCCCTTGCCTAACATCGACATGTTAGTAGACGCCACTAGCGGACACGGCATGTTTTCCTTTATGGATGGCTACAACGGCTACAATCAAATAAGGATGTATGAGCATGATGCAAGTAAGACAATCTTTCCGAACCCCTCTTGGCAATTTTTACTATACCGTTATGCCATTCGGTTTAAAGAATGCGGTGCAACATACCAACGTGCTATGACGGCAATCTTCCACGACATGATGCATAAACAAGTAGAAGACTATGTGGATGATATTGTGGTCAAGTCAAAGGCTCGAGCCGACCACACCAACGTCTTACGGCGAGTATTTGAGAGGTGTCGGGAATAAAGTTAAAGATGAATCCTTTGAAATGCGCTTTCGGTGTCTCCTCGGTAAATTTCTAGGATTCCAAGTGATCGCAGAAGGAATAAAAGTAGACCCGTCCAAGACTCAGCTATCCTCACAATGCCGCCTCCCGAACCGTGAAAGAGCTCCGTAGTTTCATGGGCAAGGTAAACTACATCCGACGCTTCATACCCGGGTTTGGCCCAACTTACCGCATCATTCACCCCCTTGTCAAGAAAGGAGCCAGCCTTTGTTTGGACCGCAACCCAACAGAAGCTTTTCGGAAGGTTCAACGAATACTATCATCTCCAACCGTCATGAAGTCTCCTGTACAAGGGAAACCATTGGTCCCCTACACCGCCTTCGTGACACCGCCGTAGGGACTTTACTCGTCAGAAGACGACGAGGGAATTGAACGTCCCATATACTATTTCACTCGAATATTGAGAGATGCCGAACTCCGATATCCCGCAGAGCGGAAAAGGCGTGTTTAGCTTTAATCCATTCCATTCGTAAGTTTAGGCATTACTTGCTATCTAATAGGGTGATACTCGTGTCTAAATCCGATCCTCGCAAAGTTTTTGCTTTCAAAGCCGGTCGATCGGGAGGACAGCAAATGGCTTCTTCAAATGTCGAACTAGACATAACGTGTGCATCGCCTAGAGCTATCAAGGGCCAAGCAGTTGCAAGACTTACCGGTAGCATTTCCGGAGAAGGTACTACGGGACTACATGAAGAACTCCCCGGAGAATTCCCTGACGTCTCTATTCTCGGAAGAAGAGGTGTGGCTTTTGTATTTTGACGGCTCCGCTACCCCTAGCAGCAATACATTGAGGAGCAGGCGTGGTGTTAGTCTCTCCAACCGGAGAAGTATTTTCACATTCCTTCAAGTTAGACTTGAATGCACCAACAACTCGCAGAATACGAAGCTTTCCTCATAGGGATTTCAATAGCTAAACAAGCAAGTGAGTCACACGTCCGGGAGATAAGAGGTGACTCCAAGTTACCGGTGAATCAAATGAACGGAGTATATGCATTAAAAGAAGTAACACTAGCCCCGCACCGATCGAAGCACGGAGGTTACTAAACTACTTTGCCGATGCAACCATAACCCATGTCTGGTCGCAAAGAACAACAAACACGCCGATTGTCTAGCAACATTGGCTTCCAAACCGAAGTTCGAGGGGGCTAAGAAACTTTGACAAGAAAAGGAGAACCATAGAATCGACATGGCTACCGCAACACAAAGACACCAAGACCGACGATTGGCGAACTCCGATCATTCGAGAGCTCAACAGCTCACTCTCCCAAGGAAAGGTCAGCCTCAAAACCCTGCAAAACTTCTTCATGCTTCATGGTATGCTGTATTATCTAATCCGATGGCTCCCCGTCAAGATGTCCGGGAAGTGACGAAGCACAACTACAACTGGATCGTATTCACAATGAAATTTGTGGACAATCATTGGTGGTAACGCTTACCGGCGACTTCAACGCCCCGGGTTATTACGGCCGTAAATGGAGGCTCAATCTGCATCGCTTCAAGTCCCGTCGAATTGCCGACACCACCACACCAATTGGAGATTTTTAATGTGAACCGTGACTGGGACCGGAGAGAGCCCTACATTAGCTATCTCCGTGATGGGATATTCCCGCCGGTCAAAAGGACGCTATTAAGATGAAGCAGAGAGCCAAGCGGTTCATATTCCATGAAGGGATCCTATACCGCAAGAGCTTCGGAGGTGATATGCTACGCCGCCCGGCCGGAGAAGAAATCCCAGCCATGCCGGGCAGACACACGAAGGAGAACATCAAGGGAAGAGGAAACTTTTTCTCCAAATACACGAGAGATACTATTGGCCGACCATGGAGGATGATGCAGCCTGCTGCTCAAAGTCACACATGCCAAAATTCATGGGAACCTTGTTCATGCGCCTTCTACCCCTCTCGCATTCTATAAGCAGCCCATGGCCATTATACCGCTGGGGGACCGGACATTATCGGGAAGATCAATCCACCGTCATCGAAGCAAAGACGAGTACATCATAACCGCAACGGAATACTTCACCAAATGGGTAGAGGCCATTCCCCTACGAGGAACTACAGAGCAACAATTGCGCTTTCATTAAAGAATACATCATTTGTCGTTTCGGGCGTGCCCAAGCATATCATCACAGATAATGGCACTCCCTTCGCCAACAAAGGTGTACGGGAGTTACTTGAGGAGTACGGCATTAAAACAGTCTTCTCCACCGTCTACTATCCTCAAGGGAACGGGCAAGCCGAGAGTACCAACAAGACATTGATCCCGGATCATCACCGAACGGATACACGACAATCCCTGTGGAATGGCATGATGGGCTACCAATGGCACTATGGGCATACCGTACGTCACCCGTAAGCTCCATGGGGTTTCGCCGTACTCACTCGTCTACCGGGAGCGGATGCAATTCTCCCGCAGAGATCGAATCCCATCGCCCAGATTCGCAAAGAAGAATCGGGATCCACTGAACGAGGCCGAAGTCTCGACTCTAGAATCGCAGAGTTAGACACTGGATTTTAGAAGGAATAAAGCGTAAGAACGCGCTCGGGTGTACAGGAATCGAATTTCCAGAGCATACAACAAAATTGTAAAACCACGCGTTTTCAAGGTGGGAGATTGGGTTTGAAAACAGCCAAACACATCCAACAAGACATGTCTCGCACCAAAATTCTCACCAAAATGGGAAGGTCCCTACGCAATCACCAAGGCTTACAATACCGGCTACTACAAGATCGTTAAAGTAGACTTTGAGGCAAGCCGGAAGCAGGTCATCAATGGAAAGTGGCTCAAGGCATATCACGCCCGACCATTATCTCGTTGTGTCAACAATACATGCATTTATTTTCATTACATGTTTGAATCATTAATTATATTCAGAGATGTGTCAATGAAAAACCCGTCTCACCAATCAAAACCAATGCAATTTATTCCGCAAAGATGTTCAAAACTCTTGACATAAATGTCATTAACAATAATGGAGTACAGACTTAGAAGAGGCCATCTAGAAGATTATAATTCCTTGAGAGCATCATCTCAGCCTAGCTTGATATCTATCCGTTCTTTCTTCAAGTCCCGCACATCCCGCTCCACCTTCTCTCGATTCTCGCGCCGAGCTTTCTCCTCTTCCAAGATAGCTTTCGTAAAGGTGAACAACATTTGCGAGGATACCAACTCGATCAACCTTGATGACATCAAGACGTTGTCGCAACCAGCCCACGTTGAACTTCATGGATTCACAGGTAGATACCATATTCTCCCACTTTTCGAGATTTGATTCAAAGAACGTTGCGGATAGAAATACTCTCCATCTCCGCAATCATGGGAAGAAGGCAGTTTACCGCGGTAACCAAGGCAGAGGAGCAATGTCGGACCACATTCCCGGGTTGCGATATGACCGTACTTCCTCCACAACTTGGTGTACAAACCCACAAACTCATTCCGCACCAAGAATCCACCGACATCCCGGTAGAAATGGAGGATAAGCATTTCATGCGAACATCGAATGAAAGACCTGCATTTGGATATTCATAAGATGAGACACCTGTGTCAGCGTCTTCGAGATTCACGGGTAGGTGTGTTTGAGTTTGAAGGAAGAGGAATGGTCAAGTCATCATCATCAATAACCGTCACACATGTTCCTAGGGTATCTCTGCAAGAATGAAGGGATTATTCACCCGATCGTTATGAAGAACAAACAATGTTTTAGAAAAGGGGGAAGAGACAAACCGGTATGATCTTCTTGACTCGAAGAATACGAACAGAGGATTGATCATGAAGCTCGACGCAGTCGTGCACGTTTAACTAAGATCCCGGGTGGTATGAAGAAGATGATCCACCGTTGTTAGACATGATGGGGAAATAGAGTTTTTGCAAGGAAGCTCTACCGTAAAAAACGGATCAAAAATCTCTTCACCCGCATAAATGCCGGGGAAACCCTAAAACGATTATGGCGCCCGATATATGAGGATTCAATGCCGACCAAGTCGTGGATTTCTTTTGGACCCTAATCAAGAACCTAAGAGCATCTCGGACACAACGATTCAATCGGCAATGTGCAAGCACCCGCGCCTTAATCCTAGAGAGAAGAAGAATCCTATCCCCGACTCAAACACCAAGGGGCGGTTGAGCTCATACATGTAAAAGAGGAACCAAAGCGACTCACCGGATCAAGTCCCGCTTCCTTCGCATCCTTAATCAAGACCAACCAGTTCCTGTGGAAACGCCGACAATGTGAAACTATCCCAGTAAATATGTATTCACTCTAGCTTGGTCATTTCTGTATGTCACCATCTCATGCCTACCACACAATAGTGTAACCATTATGTGCTAGGCAGGGGACTTAATGTTGATGGTGGATTTTCATTTAAGGTTAAATTTGTAAATAACCGGAAAACTCATGCGCTGACATCTTGTAAAAGATAAAGCCATTTATAAAGTGTTGGATACTCCCTCACTTAATTCACCAAGAATGGAGCATGTAGCAACAATCCCATTCTCGTGAATACACGAAATTCCTCTAGGTTGGAACATGTAGCAACAATCCCTTCCTATGAATTTCACATCAACCTTGTATTTCCAGTACTCATTATCAGTGTGGCATGACGACTGAGTGTTACTCTTACAGAGTAACACGAACCTCCAAGCACTATAATGAAACCATGTACGAAATACCCGTACAAAAGCTGATTCTCGGTGTGTTATACTAGCCCGAGCCCTCTCTGTGTTATACTAGCCCGATTGAGCCCTCTCTGTGTGTTATACTATCCCGATTGAGCATCCCAGACCGACCATATCAGTCCGGATATGATTCGATCGCAAGTCATCCAACTCCACAAGCATGATTGGATGACCCTGCATCAATTCCATCACCCCCAAGGTGTATGGAATACACACGGCCCGACCCCGCATGGTCGACCATTGGCCTTTGCTTGCCTAGAAACCGTCCATACCAAGCATTATGGACGGAAAACCCTAAATTAGGGTTTCGGCATATTACATGTGCCGCAAAACGGTCTCAACCATCCATCTTCGCAGGTATAGATGGAGGGTGTAGATGTAGACTCAAAGGGCCCTGGAGCATGTCGACACAATCACCATGTGACCGCCTACACACTTGACCAATCTGGCCAAAACCAACCATGGTTGGTTGCAACACATTCGTCCGCCCGAAAGAGCATGGTCGCACGGCTTTGAAAGCCAAAATTAGGTTCAAGCCATCACGCGCGTCCATCTTCTCCGGCACGAATGGAGGGTCATGATCAGATCGAGGTGTCCTGGTCATACCAAGATGACCACCGTGGGCCCATCTACCCCCTCATGCAATCGGCCAAGGCATACCATGCCCGGCTAATCCAAAACGCCCGCCCAAACATGCGTGGTTACACTTCCCAAATTGCAAATTGATCTCGACCGCTCAACTTCACCGGACGAATTGAGTGGCTTAGATCACGTTTTCATGGGATAGTCGATATAGGCGTGAACATCACCTACCATCTTCACGTCAAACCAGACCGGCCAAGACCGACCAAGTTAGGTCGTCTTGGAAAACGCGCGGAAAAGAGTGTGGCGCGCGCGGCTTCTTTGCGGTATCAAACTTCTATCGCAAAATCAATCTCGACCACTCCTCTTTGCCTGGCCAAATTGAGTGGCCCAGATCGCGCTTTCATGAGGGAACGGAATACGGGCGCCTACACCATCATGCCGTCAACACGCATGTATGGTCTGGGCCCTCTCCAAAATCCTTCCCATACTTGGTTTTGACCAAGTTGGAGAGTGATGCTTGCGCACCTCTTCAAAAACCCTAATATTCATTAACGGTCGCAGATGAGTGTCTCAAAACTCATCTCATCCGTCCAACTTTACCAGCTTGGTTATACAACCCCGGGTCAGAGTCAATTGGTCAAGAAGGCGTCATTACCCATCACCTTACCACACCACAATGCGCTTGCCGTGATAAAATACACACGATACTTCACAAGTATCGACTTCCCCGAATAATACGCTTATTCAATTCAAAGATTACATGCTATCTTTCGTGGATCCACGATCCACACATTCCACATCAATCATGTCACAAATCGGGGGATACATACGGGTATTGGCTCGGCGGTTTATGCGTGCAACGCGCCATCACAAGAACGTGTCAGGAAGTCATGGACGGTTAGAGATGAACTGGAGAAGTGGGCAAGACTGGTCATGTATCACCAACGCACAACTCCACTACTCCATCATTCCACTACCTCCACTTCCCACGAGAAACGTGAATGAGGCTCAATGACTTGTATAAATAGGTTCTCCGCCCTATTTCAAACGGGACAGAACAACACAAGTTCAAACGAGACAGAAAACCAAGTGTTAATACAAAAACCGTATTCAAACACCCAGAGCCTCGCTTGCATCAACCGTAAGCTTGCTCATCTTTTTACAAGTCATAAGCAAGCCAACATCTTCACAATCTCAACACCTTCTTCGCTTCCTCCCTAAGATCAACCCCATCTCCTTCACTTTGTGACCGAAACAAGTCCGGAACGGCCATTTCTTGGTTTAGGTAGGACTTGCACTGATTGATCTCTTGAATCTACAAGCACTCACCGCGCAGATGCATTTGTTGAAGGTTTAGATTCATTCCTCATCCACACCCCAAATTACCAAATTCTGCAGGAGTAGTTTTCACCCATCAACACATGCCTCCGTGAAATATTTTTTTCCCTGACTTTTCATTTTTCTCCGAACAGTGACTCACGTATACCAGGCTGTCCGTGATTTTTCTTTTCATATGTATTTTCCCATAACTCCAACTCTATCTCAGCTCCTTCTATCAGCTTCTCGTCATTATTTATGCCAGCAAACTCATCACCAAGATCGAGCCAGATCTCCATGACTTTGTTACCTTCTTTGATCACGAACATCACCAGTCCACCGTTAATGGCAGCAAATACTCATTATTCCATATCGAGCTCCAAAGCATTGTCGTTGCCAATATTCATCAGCAGTCATATCACCGATATCAATCACCATTTCTGCCATCTTCACGACCATGACAACATGCAAGTCTTCCCACCGATACTCAACAACACCATCATTATCGTTATTAATTAATGGCTTCTATTCTTCTTTTCGATAATGGCAAGACTTTCAATCTCCACTACCACCGTGCATCTCGATAGTCACCACTGCCATGTTCTTCGTATATAGCTCTCCATTCAATATCAACAGCATCCATTGATCATCACAGACTCATTATTGTTGGCTACAAACTCGAGCTCAACTTCCATTACATGGTTCTCAACAGCAATAACCCATTATCGAGTATACTCGTCATCTCCTCGTTCGTATATCTCAAGCAACACCTCCATATATCCATCATTGAGAATTATAGCAAAGAACTCCTTTCCCTGTTCATCCGCGTACGTCACCAAAGGCATTAAACTCCATGTTTATCACCGCAATCACTCCCGAGACAAAGAACTCCATTACCGTCGCCACAACTTGATTCGTTGCCATCCTCGCAGCCGAGTTAGATAGACACTCGCAACTCACGTCTATCACCGATGAATCGAGTAAGTAGCAGCACCAGTATCGAACAACCTCACTTAGTCATTGTTTCACTCTCATGTCTTTGTTTGTTTCTATATCTTCTCTATCACCTTCCACCACAG
This sequence comes from Papaver armeniacum, assembly GCA_023531295.1. Classification (NCBI taxonomy): domain Eukaryota; kingdom Viridiplantae; phylum Streptophyta; class Magnoliopsida; order Ranunculales; family Papaveraceae; genus Papaver; species Papaver armeniacum. The sequence goes on from JAJJWW010006488.1 coordinate 822,477, forward strand.
ACGCGGGATGATCATCAACTCTCTTCTAATAGCTTGATATCTTTCATGTTTTCCTATAGTCGAACTTCAACCATGAGCAGAGCATCACTGTCGAGCTTCACCATTGAATAACACCACCGGGACTAGACCACCGCCTTCATCTTATCTTGATCATCGGGCCCATGCCATCATCGTGACAAATTTAACTCCATCAACAAGTTGAACTACCAACCGGTCGAGAATAAATATAACATGGACGATAACTTCGAATCGGTGTTACCGGGTCGTGATAATAAGAAGAAGTTGAAGCGTCCTTAATAAATAATAAAGGTGTCTTTAACTTCCCAATTCAACCGTCGCCTACGGAGACTGACAATAGAATTCCTATTATGTGGCTGCCCTGAGTAGAAACTCGGGTGCCTATAACAATTATGTAGGTTCAGAGATTGTGAAACTTTGACTAGCTTCGAATGCTTGTAATTTCTTCATACGACGTCAGAATGACTCCAATCTTTCGCCGCTGGCTTCGTCTTTTCGTCCTCTTCACGATGATATCAAGAACTTCTCGATTTGGATGAGTTTCACTTGGTCTTTGGCCCTTCTCCGCTTGCGGCTAACTTCTTTCTTTGCACAATTAAGTGCATATTCACTTCTTTTGGATGATTCACCTAGCAAAACATAAATAAGAGAAAACAAGAGTAATATACAATAATTCGCAAGAAAATATAGCAAATACTAGCATGGATTCGACACTAAACATATGCAAAATATGCACTTAACAACAAGACCCAAAGAGTTAAGAAGACATACCCGAGAAAAACATCGAAGAACCATAGAAACCGATTCTCTAACCTTTCCCCGAACCAGCCTCATGTCTTCTCTTCTACGTTTTCTTCACAACTGCTAGTAACAGAGGAGAAACTTGGAAACACTAGAAACTTGGTTTGGGGCAAATCCCCAAACCCTAAACACACTAGAACACCAAAATCCTCTCTATACAAGTTTTCTCTTACACCGATATTGACCTTCACGGTAGCACGCGATCCTCCCTAACAAAGAGACCAAAATACTAAACACAAGAACTTACCACTCTTCTAGGTTGGATTCCTACAAACCTACAATTCTAGTCATATATATAGAGAATACAACCTTGGCCCTTAAGAAAACTTTACTTTGGAAACAAGTCTTCCAAACTTGACCCTTAAGTTCCTAAACTTTAGGAACAAGCTTTGCACAAGAAGAGTTTGACTTTGGGTCAAACTTGCCACCGATTAAATCCCACAGGTGATTCTCATGCAACGAGCTGAAGGATAGGGAATGAGTTTGTTCTCGGTGCTTGCAGTGGAAATGGGAAAGCTCGTGCCGAGATAAGTACTGATGTTGTTCACAGTTTAATGGTGATGCTAACAGAGAATGGAGTCGATATTGGTTGATGATAAGAAAACTGTGATGCTGCAAAAGGTGGAGCTGCGAACGATCTTAATGAATAGATTGCCGCCAACCAACGGAAGTGAGAAATACTCTCGAGTTGGTAAAACAGGGACTTGTGGAGTTTGGATGGAAGAAATATGAATCTAGAGCTGGATGGTGGTGATTGTCAGCGATACTGAAGATGGCAGTGATGCTCGCGGTGATGAGATAGTAGACTTGGGTTACTGCCGGTGTCAAAGCTCGAGAGAAGAATGGATAGAGTATGCTGTGAAGGTTGGTGCCACGGATGTGATGTTGAATATCGACGGGAAGGCTAATGGCGGTATCTGAATGAGACACAGATGGCCGTGGTGAGTTTGTCGTGGACCGAAAGATGCTTTGGAGGTTAGCGGTGGTGATGGAGACAAGTTCAGAGCTCGGAGTTTGAGAAGAAGACAATGACTGGTAGTGAGGTATAATTGGTGATTGCTTGAGAAATCCGGAGATAAAAGGGAAGTAATCGGCAGAGATATACATCCGAAGCTGAAGCTTTGGAGTTCACGGAGAGCCTGGTATACGCGGGATTTATTAGCTTAGGCTTGAAAACTCAGAAGTTCGTAAAACTCACGGTGATTAGAGTGAACATGAGATAGACAGAAAGCAAAAAAAAAATCCAGGGGAAAAATAATTTCACGGAGGTGAGAGTATCCGCGGAAGTTCTGGGAAGAAAACTGAAAATCCCGGGACTTTAAAATTTCACGGAGGCATGAGTAACCGTGATTCTGACGGAGGAAAAATAAAAACTCAGGGAAATAACTTTTCACCGAGGCTCATCTATCCGTGAGAATTGTGAAGGAGTAAAGGGAACAAGAAATGGGCTGGATTTCACCAGTTGGATGCAAGCAAAATAGCTACTTTGAGTACTCTTTGCACACGACCAGATTTGGACGTGAATTTCCTAGGCATATTTTGGCAACTTGCCAACCACTTTCGACTGGGATTTGGCGAATAGGCACATCCGCAATTTGGACACCTATATAAGAGATTTTCTATCATTAATCTAAAAATCTGGAATCACGCCTTTGGAGAGAAGAACACAAGGAAGAAAAGCTAGGGTTTTGGAGCGATTTCACCATCGTAACAATTTCTCTTTCATTTTCTTATATATTTAACATGGGTGTTTCTACATCCATGAGTAGCTAAACCCATAATTGATTGAGGATGAATTCTAAGTTCTAGACTTGATTTGGATTAATATATGCATCTATTTTGAGTTCTTCATATGATTATTGTTTGCTTCTACTTTAATGAATGTCTATGATTGATTAATTGATTGCTCTAGGTGGCCAACTATAGTAGTTTATTGATTGATTTATTGCTAGTAAAGGGTTAGGATATCCATGTCATAGTTGAATAACCCATACACAAGTAGAAAACGTGAGATCTTGCAGAGGGATTCGTGGATCAATCGTGTGTAGAACAACATTAAAAAGTGGACCTTGCGCTAAGAGTCTAACTACTAAGATTTACCTAAGTCATAAAATATAAACCATTCGATCAAGTTACACCTTGAGTGCGCTACTATTTGGTGGCTTGGACGAATATAATCTGATATTCGAGCGCTTCGACATCCAGTGACCAAAGGACTTTTGGGGATAGCACTGCGCTAGTTGTTATTCCACAGTTGATAATAATCTATGATTAATGATGAATTGATGAATATATTAACTCGTTGACGCTTTAGTAACGAAGAAGGATTCCTCGATCATCTCTCTCCATATTGGTTACAATTTAATCCTTTAATTACTTTGTTTATTTACTTTTAAATCTAAAACAAAACCCCCATTGTGACATTTTGAACAACTAAATCTCACTGCTTTTCGTGGGAACGAACTTGACTTTCATTATATTACTTGTTAATTGAGTGAAATTAAGATCAAGGTAATTTGTTGCACCCACGACACACATCAATATTTACCAAGAAAAATAAAAAGATTTTTTCTTCTCCATTTTGTTTTATCTTTGCCTCTGGATTAATTAGGAAACTATATATATATATATATATATATATATAATTAATATTGTTAGTTTTGGTTAGGTATATTGGCGATTTAATGTTCCGTGATTTTTTTTTAATCAATTTTAGGAAAATATATTTAGAATATTGTTATTTTAAAATATGTTCCATGACATTTTTCTCAGTGTGCATCACATCAACACAATGCCGTAAACGAAGCATACAGTAGACTTCAAGATCCCACCAACCACACTTCTTATAAAATGCATCGGTTAGTTGATTTTCCACTTCAAGACCGTCATCATTATCCGGATCGTATCTCTTTCTCTTCACCGTTTTGCGTTTCACCAACTTTCCAGGTTTGTATTCGACCAAAGCTAATTTTTCTAGAGACTCCTTTCCAGTCAATCTCTTTGGAGCAGTTTTAAGCTCATCTGTTTTTAGACCCAAAAGTCCGCCCTTCTTTCTAAATGGGTGATTGGTCTTAAGGAATATCCGATAGTTCGGATACACGATCTTACTACCGTAAGGCAAGTGAATACTCCGTGTCTTGTCTGCACATCAAACACAAGCAAAATACCCATGAGTAGTACATCCCGACAAAACACCTTGTGCTGGCAAGTCATGAATCCCCCACATCAGGCAAGCTCTAAGTAGAAATTTTTCCTTTCTGAGCGCATCATTAACTAAAATCCCGTTCTCCCAAAAGTCTTTAAATTCATCTAGTAGTGGTTGTGCAAACACACATATATCTTGTCCCTGATTTACGCCCGGGGAATCAACAAGGACATCATTTGAAATTCTCGATTTCATGCATAATGAAGGTGGAAGATTATACATCACCAAGATCACAGTGGCAACAACTCCAATTCAAACTTTGCACACCATTAGGATTGAATCCATCGGTTGAAATACCAAACCAAACATTTCTTCCTCCGCCGCAAACTCGGGAAATTTCTTTTCTTTGAAGCCCACCGAGGTGAATCGATCGGATGGCGCATGAACTCGTTGGAAACTTACGCTTGATGATGCCAATACATTTTATCCGATATCCAAGGTATACTATAAAATCTCTTCAAGATTTCTCCAACAGAAAGTGTCTCAAGACCAGGCAAGGTTCTTTCACAACTTCGCCCAAATTTCCTTCTTTAACCTTATATCTTGAAGCGTCACATAAGGACATCTCGTTGCATTATCATGCTCTTTATAATACGAATACAATGATTCGGTACGCATGAATAGACTTACATTTCATTCCCAGATCTATAACCATTGACTTAATCTCTCGAATACTTTATTGGGCAATGTGTTTTCCTTTGGTAGCCACCCTTTTTATCATTGTCAACAAACTGTTCACGCAATTACCGGAAATTCCAAATTGTTTCTTTACATTAAGCAGCTCGATAATTGCAGAGAGTGTGGCTGACCCCACCTTCACAAGTAGGATACAATTTCTGTTTGGCCAATTTTTTGTACTTATCATGTCGCTTCTGCATATCTGGTTCAAGCTCAAACGGTTCTTCATTACCAGCACGTGTCTCATCATCATCATCATCATCATCCATATGAACATCACTATCAACTTCAAATGCAGCATCAATAAAAGCACTCAAATCTGGAAGTGCATCTTCTCTGACTTGCTCCTTAGCCACATTCTCCAGTGGATTCCTCATTGCAATATGAACCGGCTGCTCCTCACCATGCAAGACCCAAGTCACATACGTCTGGTCAATACCATTCTCGTACAAATGTTCCTCCACCATCCCAATACTCCTAAGATGCCTATTTTCACATTTAGCACATGGGCAGGCACAATTTGTTTTCCAAAAACCATTTGTAGATGCATACTGAATGAAAAACTTCACCCCGTCTCTATACACTTTACCGAATCTATCCGATTCAAACATCCAAGATTTATCCACTTCTCCCGACATACTGAAAATTAGAAACCAGCGTCTGTATACAATGATGAAGATATATAAAGTAACTTATTACAACATACAAACAGGTGCATGGAAAGTAAAAAATATCATCTTTAACAAATTTAATAAAGTTTAACTAACCTAATACATTAATACTACATAAAGTGAGGTCCGTCATTATCAACTAACCTACTACAGCTAGACTACATAAATATCATGGAGATGGAGCAAACTGAGTCCACCCTGTTAAAACGAGAGCAGCCTGCTTGGGTACCAAAAAGTCCTTACAAGACTTAAACTACGTCACCCGTACGAACACAGAGTATGCAAGCCTTAACTGAAAATCGGAAGCTTTGCCAAAGGCCAAGTTTATAGAACAGAAGTTGACAATCTGACTATATCTCCAAACAAGAGATGTGTTTAAGATACACAAATTTCAAAGAAAAATTAGTGTGCTATAATTTCAAAGAAAAATGTACAGCCTAGTCTCTAAGATACACAATCAATATGTTTTCGTACTATGAGTGCGTACAGTGTACTTCTTTTCCCTAATTCACAACTAACTCTAGTTTCAATCCTACTCCACAGAATTTCTGTTCCATTGAAATTGAGTGTGCTATAATTTCCAAGCTGCACTTCCTGTAACTAAGTTATTAACTAATTTTACAGAAAAAGAAAAAAAAATATAAGGGAGTTTTGTATTGATGATTATTATCTACCTCTTTATACGAGAAACACCAAAAACGGGCTACTAACTGAATGATAGCATATATGACTGCTAAGTGACATGGACACACAACTCTATCCTCTGCAGAAGCCCTTACCCATGATGTGACCTACCTATATATATTTATCATACATGAAAAGACAATTCATTTCTTTCTTTTTATGATTCACAGTCATTTATGATGACAATGATGATTCTCGCCCTGTCTATCTCGTTCTATAGTTTATTCTCTCATTTAAGAGTGTTCTACTTTCTTGCATATAGCTTATAAACCAAATAGCATGAGATATACAAATGACGTACTTCTACTGCTGCAACATTAATACAGAGACGTGGCTTGCCATAACACCGCTTCCCACTGCCCCTCCCACCCTACCCCCTGCAACTGCATATTTATTTATGCAGTTCCAAGGGGAGCCAACCGTGATCAATATTTACGCGCAACCACCATCAATTTCATCCTATCGCCAGTAGCACCTAAATTTCAAAGAAAAATGTACAGCCTAGTCTCTAAGATACACAATCAATATGTTTTGGTACTTTGTCTGCCTCCCTAGCATCATCTAGTTAATAAGATTTGCGTAATTCAATGATGAATTTAACACATATAGAACAGGAAACAGTAAGAACACACTTCTTAGTTGTTCTACAATACATAAAATTCCAGACACCTTATAGACTGCTGTCGAAGAGGAATTCTAATCCTATACTAATCATGCATACTTCTAATTTTTACCAAGAACCCCCAATTTTAAACACCCTACTTGATTAAAATCCCTAATTTTGATTTGAAACCCTTGGTTCAAAATAAATACTGTAATATCAAATTGAAGAAGAAGATTAGAAATCTTACCACCACAACAAGCAAAAATTCACTGGAATACGATCACCATATCATTCTCCGAAACTGGATCTTAATTATCTCTAGTTGGTGAGATTAAAAAAAATTAAGCGAAGAAAAATCAAGCACAGGGAAGATAGGATTTTGCTCTGAGGTTTTGGGACGTTTCTTCGATTGATTGATCAGGGAGGAGGAGTTAATGATGGCGGGAAGACATTGCTTTTTCGATGAAAAATTTCTGTAATAGAAGTTTGAGGTCGATGAAAAATTTCTGTGAGGATGAGTTACAGAAGTTCAGGTTGAGTTACATTCAAAGAAAAGATTGCCTAGGGTTAGTTGTAGGGACCGAAGAGACACCGAGTGTACCCAGGGTGTAAGCAACGTACATTTTTAAGGTACTTGTTTTTTTCTTTTTTCATTTTATAATTGTCTTGAAAGTGTAATTTATGAATATATGTGAAAAAAATTCAACTTCAAGAGTAACAGTGATTGGGGTTCACTTTTCACCAGTTCAAATATGGGTGAACCTAGTAATTTTAGATGGGTAATATCAACTACACATAATTCTTATGAATAAAAAGTGTTATACATTTATTTTAAAAATAACCTCAAAAATATTGTGACACTTGGAAAATTCTATCACACTAGACAATAGTTACAAGACTTGTGACCTATTTATTATGTGATTTAAAAGAAAAGCATGACAAATGTCTTTGTTACAAATTAGCTAATATGGTGTAGTGTTTTAGTTAGTTATATTAGAGTTATTATGTTCACGGATTTTTCTTTTCTTTGCTGATAAACATAGAATGAGTGATATAGAAAAATAATCTCTGGATTAATTTTAGAAAAATGTATTTTTAATATTGTTAAATTTTTTTAGAACAATTAATTGGGGGATATAAAAAGTAATTGGGGGATATTTTAGAACGCGAAATTGGGGGATATAAAAAGGAATTGGGGGATATTGATTACTTCTCCCAACCCATGGTGTCTGCTAAGGGGTGGTTTTGGTGTGCAAAAATACTAAAATACCCTTCCCTCAAAATAAAAAACAAAAAATTTAAAATCAAAAATCAAAAAACAAAATCATATCCCCCATTTCCATCTCCACTTCTTATTAATCTCTTTCAGGGTTAGAGCTTTGAAACCCAAATATTCCCCATTCCCTTTCAAATTCTAAACCCTCCCACTCTCTTTCAAATTCTCTTCTCGTTCTCCGGCTCCTCACTTTGGAAACGATTTTTTTTTTTAATTCGGAAGTGATGAAGATCATCTTGCAAGTGATGAAGACCATGCGGAATTGATGAAGACCATGCTTAAAGCGAGTCTTTGGCATGCTTGGTAACTAACATTCAATGTCAGAACTAAGTACCAAGATGCTCAATAGAAATCTATCAATGCCGGTAGTCAAGTGAAAAAAAAATTCAACTTTCACGGATACTTTACATCATGTGCCGGCATAAAAATTAAAGCAACATACTATACCTGGAAATAGAGTGCAAGATGCTCGAGAATTAACTAATTGTGCTTAGGAAGTGGACTGACTAAAACCAGAAAAAATTCAAAACGGAATATTTTTTTACATCGCCGAAAGTGATGATGACCATGCCGGAATTGGTGAAGAACCATGCCGGAAAATGGTGCCAAGCATGCTTGGTAACTAACATTCAATGTCAGTAACTAAGTGTCGGCATGCTCGATAGAAATCTATCAATGCCGGTAGTCAAGTGAAAAAAAAATTGAAGTTTCTGGATACTTTTCATCATGTGCCTGCAGAGAAATTTAAGCAACATACTATCTAAGATAGGTACCGTAAGCATGCTCGAGAATTAACCGATCATGTGCGTAAGCAATGGATCGATTAAAACCAAAAACTTGTCCAACATTTATGAACAAATGCCGGCATGGTTTTTTAGGTTGAATACAATGCCGGCACCGAGCTATTTCAGCTGCAACAATGGTGGATTCAAAGAAAAAAAATCAAATTTTCAACCTCTTAGCAGCAATTCTCTCTTCACAATCATCCTCCACTTTCACCAAAAAATGTTCCCTCTCAAAATTTTTTTCCATCTTTCTACTCTCATCTTATTCACCCAAATACAAATACACACTAATCATTTAACAAATACTTAAGATTTTTACTAATTATTATTAACCACTAAACCAAATTAGAATTTAAAAAAATACTTAGATAAGGGGTGACCCCAAATTGATATCTGGATCCAGTTTTTGTCTTTTTCTTATATCCCCCAATTCCTTTTTATATCCCTCAATTTCGCGTTCATATTTTATTGTTCATGCCGGCATGGTTTTTCAATACCGGAAATCAAAACCGGCATGGTTTTTCCATGCCGGCATGAACAGTAAAATATCCCCCAATTACTTTTTATATCCCACAATTAATCCTTCTTTTTTTACCCTATATTTATTGGATTTGTTCCCTTGTAATCACATATTAGATTTTCAAGATGATACTAATAATTATTCATAGATTTTTTATCTTAAAAACAATTTTAAAAAATATAAATATGATTATTTTACCCCATAAACATTATTATCCGATTTTCTGGATTTTTATCATAAATATTCGAAATTCACATAGTAGTTTTAAAATAATCATGTAAACTCAGTGTAATTATACGTAATAATTTTATGCCGTCCAATTAAAGATTTAAATATTAATTTAAAATATCAATTAACATAGTAATTTTTAATGCATACACATTTGGATTTTCTAGATGTTTATTATTAATACTAAAAATTAATATAGTCATTTCTAGATTTTTGTTTTGCCTTACAAAAGATTTGGAAATATAAATTTTATTATTTTATTTCATAAATATGTTGATTTTTTTTTATTCATGTCATAAATGTAAGAAATTAATATGGTAGTTTTCTTTATTTTCTGGATTTTTTTATAATAAATACACGAAATTATAAAAGATTCAAAAAATATAAATCTTATTATTCTATTCCATAAATATGTTGAATTGATTTTTTTTTATTTTAATCATAAATTTCCGAAATTAATATAGTAGTTTTTTTGGCATTTTTAATTTTTTTTTCCTTATAAAAGATTCAAAAAATATAAATCTTATTATTTTATTCCATAAATATGTTGAATTGATTTTTTTTATTTAATTCATAGATGTACGCAATTAATATAGTAGTTTTTTTTTATTTTCTGGATTTTTATAATAAATACATGCAATTATAAAAGATTCAAAAAATATAAATCTTATTATTTTGTTCCATAAATATGTTGAATTGATTTTTTTTATTTTAATCATAAATTTCCGAAATTAATATAGTAGTTTTTTTTATTTTCAGGATTTTCACAATAAATACACGAAATTAATATAACAGTTTTTCTAAATAATGAGGGTTGTATGTCGCGTGTGTCCCAACAATCCACCCAATCGACACGCACATTGTCATATCGACGCACCACATCTAACGAAATTTCATCCGACGAATACGAATGGTTTCTCAATTAACCAATGAGAGCGCGAGGTTACGCTCACCAACCAATAGGAGAGAGGGTAAACTCCACCAGTGCTACTTTTATTCTGGAGTGAGGGATGGTATTGAGTTTTTAGGTTGTTGATTATAATTAGGAAAATCATAAGATTATTTGATAAATATTAGTGTGTATATTTATTTGTATTTGGGGGAGTGAGGTGAGAGTAGAAGGAGAGAAAAAATTTGAGAGGGAACTTTTTTTGGTGAAAATGGAGGATGATTGTGAAGAGAGAATTGTTGCAGCTGAATCTTTAGCTCAACTACAACAAGGAGCATATTTTGAATCTTCAGCTAATGACAACAACTCACAATTGCAAATATTTGTTGAGCCAACACCCTTGAATGATGATTTTTACGAGCATGGAGAGTTTTTTGAAGAACCTACACAAGAAAGTAAACTTGCACAACATACAAGCATCCCCAATACACATGTAAAGCTGCTAAGAGGTTGAAGATTTGATTTTGTTTTGTTTGAATCCACCATTTTCGCAGCTGAAAAAGCTCGGTGCCGGCCTGGACGTGGTATGAATACAATGCCGAAAGCCGCCAGACCGGCATGGTATTCATACTACGGCCATGTCGGCATCCCGATATCCCCCATTTTGAAATTCAATCCGGCATAATATTCAACCAAAAAAATATGCCGGTACAAAATTTACTTTTTACCTACCACGAAATATGCTACCGGCATGGTTTAATTGTAAGGTTACCATGCTGGTACTGCATGAAAAACATACGGGAAGCATTGTCTTCCAAAGCTAAATACCGGCATGGTAAATTAATTAACTACCACGCCGGAACCGTGTACCGTCGTGGAACCATAGATAACAAGCACACCGGCACATTCGCCAGCATTGTTCAATTATAACATTACCATGCCGGTACCTACAAAAAAAAAACATACATGAAGGAGTGTTTTCCAAAGATAAATATGGCATGGTATATGAATTATGGGTTACGCCGGAAACAGGTACTGGCGTAGAACCATAGATAACGATCATGCCGGCACCTATGTTTCCGACGTTGATTTCAGATGAAATTTGTATGCCAGAAAGAGTTTCAAAATTTGGTTTCAGTTTCGGTTCAGTTCGACCATGCCGGTACATTGGTCGAGCATGCTGGAACTGTGGTCCGACATAGTGTTTTATTTATTTTTGGGAACTAATTTATTTTTTTTCATTCGATCCTTAGATTGTGACATATATTGATCCAACAAATGCAAGACCGCTTGGTCGGGATACGCCGGAATACTATAAAATGCCTCCAGTATGTTACCAAAGAATACTTTTCACCTAGTATCTTGAACTTTACTAATGGATTGCTTGTAATGAACCTTATAATCTCTCATTGTTGTCCTTATGTAGGGAATAAAATCTTCAGAAGAAGCAATTGCATGGGCTAAAGAGACGGCTCTTAAGAACATGTGTGTGTTGGTGAGGAATACCCAAGGTTCAAAGATCCGTTTTGAGATGGTTTGCGAGAGAAGTGGGGTATACAAGGAAAAGAATTGCCACAAGAGAAAGGGTTATGTATATCCAAAGAAGACTAATAAGGTATACAAGACTCGCATACGAGGAAGGATAATTTACCCTTTAAGCTTGTATTCAATTTAAGAGACAAGGAAAAGGAATGGGATTGTAAGGTGTGGTTCGGTCGTCATAACCACCCGGATCCGAAAAATTTTGTTGGTCATTCCCTAGTTGCAAAGCTAAAACCTCATGAATTGGAGAATGTAAAGAGATTTACCAAAGCATGTATCAAACTAAGACAAATTCTCGGAGGCTTCAAGGAAAAGTATGAGACCAACGTGTCTTCTCTAAGTACAATTTATAACGCACAAGCAACTATTAGAAGGGTGGAATGGGAAGGGAGGAGCGGTATGCAAGAATTTGAGAAGATTGCTTGGGATCACAACTACACGCGTATCATTAAAAGAGAGCCGGACAATAAGCCCCATCAAATATTCATTTCACATCATTTTCTTGCAAAATTAGCTCATACATGTTTTGGTGTTCTTATGATGGATTGTACCTACAAGACAAATAAATACAATGTGTCGTTGTTCAACATAGTGGGGAAAACATCAGACAAGGTATCATTCACATTGACTGGGTTTTTAATGGAAAACGAGAGGGATTACAATTATATTTCGGCATTACGACAATTGAAATTAATCTTCCGGGAAAATCATCTTCCGAGGGTCATCATAACCGATCAAGATGACGCATTAATGAATGCAATATCCGACGTATTTTCGGATGCACAAAATTTCATATGTACATATCATATACGTCAAAATGTGATAAAAGCTTGTCATGCCTTGTTTGAACCCACTAAGGTGGATATTAAGAAGAGAATGATTGTTCAACTAGAGGAAGACGTTCGCACGAACAAACTATCACCCGAAGAAGAAGAAGATGAAAGAAGCAAGATCAAAGAGCGAGTGGACAAAGAACATGATGAAAATCATAAAAAGTGGTTGGAATTTCTAAGAGATTGGGAGAAAGTTTATTGGTCTCTTACTGAGGATATGTACGAAAATAGATTGGACAAGTTTATTGCCAATTCAAACGAAGTTTATCCCACTGCCATCTCGTATTGTCGAAATCAATAGTTGGATAAGTTCAAGGAAAAATTTGTGCATGCATGGAAAAACCGGTATAGACACTACGGTAATGAAGCAACTAGTATAGCGGAATCCGCTCATGGGAGATTTAAAGGTATCATCGAGTCTAACCAAGGAAACGTGGTTACGGTCCCCGAGGCAATGTAGCAATACTTTAAGAGTGATATTGATAGTATCAAGCAGGATTTTGAGAAAATCTCAATGGAAAGGATGACTTCATTCTCCGATATGGTAAGTTTCTCCGAGGAATAGAATTTAACATCTCTCATTGGGCAATAAAACATATGATGAGAGAAATGCAAAAGGAGATAAACTACGGAAAATCGGGTGATGTGTGTATTTGTCCCGACATGTCTTCATTGGGGATTCCATGTCGTCATATGTTTTTGAAGTACGAAGAAGTGATACCTATTGAGGTTATTGATCCATTTTGGAAGAAAATATCTTTCACCCCCCCCCCCCTACGGAAGCTCCCGGACAATCACCATGGGATACTAGCAAAGCAAAGGAATTCTTCGAAGCTTACTCACGTGGAAACTTGTTTAGCTAGCAAGTTTTGTTGAGCCAACTAAGGATAATTACTCGCCCATGGACAGCACAAAGTGAAGAGCCAACAAAGGGAGATCCTCCCGGCAGACCAAAAACCAAAATGATAAGGAGGAAACAAAGGAAAAAATTAAAAGAAATGAGCCAACGTGAATGTGAACTCGAGGCAAGTAAGAAACGAGATTCAACCGCTTGTGAGATTTCAGAAGCAAGGTTCATGAAAGCGCTGATTCCAAACAAAAGGGGTAGGCCGATAAAGGAACCGATATCAAGTCAACAACAAACGGCGGATTCCGTATCCACACCAAAAGTCGATAGATCGGAGGTCACAAAGAAAAGAGGTAGGCCGATGAAGGTACCCACATCGATTGAACAAGAACAACAAGGTGAACATTCCGAAGCCACACCCATAGTCGATGTAGTGGAGGTTCCAAAGAAAAGGGGTAGGCCGCCAAAGGTACCAACATCAAGCGACAAAGAACAACAAGGTAAGCATTCCAAAGCCACACCCATAGTCGATGTAGCGGAGGTTCCAAAGAAAAGGGGTAGGCCGCCAAAGATACCAACATCAAGTGACAAAGAAAAACAAGGTGACGAGGCGGCGGTGCCAAACAAAAAGGGAAGGCCGAATAAGGAACCTACATCAAGTCAAGTAAATCAATGTGAAAATTCCGAAGCCACACCAAAAATAAGTGATGGAAAAGGTAAGCGACCCATATCTAGTCAACAATAACACGATGGTGACAACTTCGTAGGCACGACCAAAGTTGATGTAGTTTCGGTTCCAAAGCGAAGGGGTAGGCCAAGGAAGTACGGACTCCCATCACATACTGAATACATTAGAAGTGTAGAGATTGCAGAGGATGGATTGAATATAACTAAGCTAAAAGTTGGTAATATGAAGATGTTTAAGGATTCCAAAATAGGTAAGACTTATAGACATTACCATACCAAAATAGAGTCTTATGTAGAGCAACTTCCTGAGGTTATTCGCGAGAATATTGTATATACGGATGATGTCGGTGGAGATGGAAATTATGGCTATCATGACGTGACCGAACAATTAGAAATCTTTAAGACGGCGGTTAGTAAAGGGATGACACCATGCCGATATAATAGAAAGAGGATGGCCGAACAACTTATGAAAAAGAAAAGCTTTTATGAGCAATTGGTAGGTGATGAAGAAAGGTTTGATAATATGTATGCTCAAGTATTAGGGCCCGAGCAGGTGATGAAATTCCTTCCTTCTCAATATTGGATAAGAATGCCGCTTTGTGGGCATCTAATGGCAGATACATTTAATTGTGTTGTTCATTATTTTACCCCCACCGTAGAAGTAACATTACACCAAAGTGGCAAAAAACGAAGGATCCCTTAAGAAGAGAAGAGTTGTTTTGGCGTTCGTGAACGATAATCATTTCATTATTCTAAAACTCAAGGAAAATTGTCCATTGCCACCTTTTTGTGGGATGATTAGATATAAATCTCAATCTCTGGAAGGAATGGATGGCATTGTATGAGGAGAATCACCAATTTTGGGATGCGTTAGCCTTATCAAAAAAACCTCTCCAAGATAAGATGCAACTTCATGCGCGTGGAAGCGATGATGAGTAATTTGGATATATGTGGTTCACTAATACGCAACATTTTGTTTTTTTTTTTTTGAAGTGTGAATTGTAAACATTAAATCATATTTTGATGCCAATGCCGGCATGATTATGTTTCAATATCACAACACCGTAAACTGGTGCCGGCGTAGAACTACACTTTTGTAACAATGCCGAAAATTCAGGAAAATATCCAGAGAAATTAGTAAATGTGTCGGCGTTGAAATTATATTATAATCCGTGCCGGTACTCTAACCAAAAAAAAAAATTGCGCCTGGAAAATACAGACTACCGGCGTGGTAGCAAAAAAATCTTCAATTCTGCTACTCTGTAATTTCTTTTTGAAATTTCAGAGTTCCGGCATGTACTTTACGCTTTTCGACCATGCGGTTCCGGACAAAAACTCTGTAATTTATTTTATCTTGGAACATTCAAACTCGTAAAAGAGGTAATTTTACACTGGTTTATCAACATAATAAATCAAATAACAACACTATATTGTGTAAAAAAACAAACTCCAAAGTTAAGAGGTTCCAAACCGAAAACAAATCAAACATAAACCAAATCAAGCAAGAGTTTAGCAAGACACACAAACAAGCACATTGTTCAAGACACACAAACAAACATAAACCAACACTAGGTTATTCAAGACCAAACTAATACTATAGAAGAAACACACGATCACTCGGTCCTTGGATTCTTGTGTACCCTCTTATTCCTTTCGCCCCACAAGTCTTTTGCCTCTGGATCTTCAATTTTATCTATCTTTTGCTTGACTTTCTCAATTTATTTCTGGGTCAACACTTCTCCTTTCTTGTTCTTTTTCTTAAAGAACTTTGACAAATTTCCTATACGCTGACACTGTTGTCATATTTTTAAACATGTACTTAGTATGTATGCTTATATAAGTTCATAGATATAGAATAAAAGAATAGGAAATGAACAAGAAGTACGTACCAACAATGTAAGGATATTTTGTAGTCCGGGTACAGTAATTTCACTCGGACTAGTGGAGGAAGGTTCTGGCTGTGGAGGAACTTCTACGGTAGCTGGGCGTACAATATAAGGATGTAGTACTTCCAATGACCTTTGAAAAAGGTTGGTTCGGTCTCATAACCGTTTTTCGCCATTCTCAACCAACCATATCCAACACAAGTCTTCGTTCTTCCATTTCCCTCCAATGTGCAGGAACGGGATTTGGGTCGTAAACTACCAGAGTATGGTTCTCATTTTCTTGACATTGAGGAAAGTCATGAGAGAATTTCTGATAAGATGTATCCGTAAGATTTTTCTGCTTGTACCCAAGTTGGCGCATTACACGACGAGGGTTGTGCATAGCAAATCCTTTTGGATGAAATAACGGTCGGTCGTAAAATGAAAAATTGTCACGCCTTGCAAAATAAACTCCTATGGCATTCCTATATGGGTCAAACACAACATCTTGGCAGCCACTGAGTCCAAAGCCAATCTCATTACGAATAACCGTTTCTTGTTATTGGGCTTCGGGGTATTGTTGAAGAAGTATTTCTGAGCTAGAGCCTCATGTTGTTGATATTCACGTACAGTCTTAAATCTTTTATACTCTATGAAAATTTTTAGGAAGTGTTCATAAGCCCACACCTATGCCAATGAAATATCTTTAAAATGAAATGTATAAGAAAAAAATAATTGGAAACTAACAAAATTAATGACAATGATGACGAAATAACCAGTTCACTATACCCGAATTAAAGTGAAAGAACCATTAAATTGACATGCATTCGCTTTAGAAGTTCTATGTATTTCTGTCAAAAAATGTGCCAAGAAAGCAGTGCCCCATGAATACTCATGGACCCTATCCAAGGGATCCAAGTATTGTAGATTGTTCATATGCACCCTGTTACCATTAGCGTCAGGGAATATAATGGAGCCCAAGGTGAACAATGAGATAAGCGGCGGCAGTTTGCAATTTGTTCGGGATTCAATTCTTTGTCCTTCATATTCCCAAACAATCGAATCAGATCGACGAATTTGATAGTCTTTGTCCGGGAACGGTCTATCTTGTACATATTTTCCATAGTCGTTTCCTTGTCCCACCCAAACAACTTTTTAGTCAGCTGATAGATCTTGTCCTATTCTAGGTCCTTACAGTGATCTCCTTCCTTAATGGCTTTCCCAAGAACCTCTAGGACCTAGTATTCTTTGGACATCTTCAGGGATAATGGTCATCTCGCCAAAAGGAAAATGCATGGTATCAGTTTCACCAAAAAACCTCTCCAAAAAGCAGTTTGTTAGAGCATAGCTCGGTTGAACCCACCAAGCGTTGGTATGTCAAGTTTGGTTGTCATATTTTAGTGAATCAAAACTCATTTAAAGAGTCTCTTGATTATGTACTAGAGTCAACTTCGTATAAGTTAGCTTGAAAGCATTAGGATAAGAGACATTACAAGTATTGCGAAGACTTGAAGAAGTGAAGAAGTAAGAATCTACAATGACAACATCATCCTTCCACTTGAGGTTAGTGATATTTGACTTGAACTGTTTCATTCCCTAACGTATCTTTCAAGTCGTGCATATTGAAAACAAAACTGCGAAGCATGAACAATCTATTTAGACATAGTATTAAGGAATACAATACGAGGTTTATTGCTTAACCATTAATCTTTGTAGATAACACATCGACATAATCGTTTAAATGCTATTGTGATTATGTTTGGAAATGAGGTGAGGATTTTATCCTAGGAAACAATGTTTTACATGTGTTTTAAGGAAGTAGATTCATGAACTTTTTTTGTGAATCGAAAAGGAAATCGCCAGGCGTTATTGGTATTGTTATTCATTGTATATCTTGTGAACAACCAATATGTGTGATTAGTATAACCGCTCATGACTTGTTTATGTTCTTGGTAAAACTATTCACAAAGTCGACTTTTGTATTGGTATGCCTTTTATTAGTGAAACCGATCTTAAGTAATTACCTGAGATGGTATGATCGATTTTGTGTTATTGGTAAGACCGACTCTGGCTAAAGGGGAACCGATCCTAGTAAGAGGTGCAACCTATCACAAATGGGAATTGATCATTGTATGAGGTGCAACATGTTTTATCAGAAAGGGGAACCGATCCTATGGACATGTGCAACACGTTTTTAGGCAAAGGGGAACTGATCCTATGGACATGTGCAACACATCCAAGTTAGATACCATATATATGTGGGGAACCGATCCTAGTACCTAGTCAGCCGAATTTTGGAAAGCTAGTGTGACTATGCACAGTACTCACATGGAGGTAGAACCGAAACTTGTTTTGGTAGAACCGTTAAACCCATGATTGGTGATTGAGTGTTCTTGATCAATCACATAGTTCTTGAAAGTCAGATGAACCAATTTTAAACTTTTTTTGAAGTGTGGCAAATCGTTTTCAAGATTGTAAGTATGAAAGAGTACTTATAAAGTAAGGATGTAGACATACTTTGAACATGTGCATTAACGCTTATCCTTAATTGTTCAAAGTTATTCCTTAATAGCTAAAGGAAGAGAATCCCGGGATCAAAACATAAATAAGTTAAGAATTTTTTATTTAAGGTTTTTAATTTTATTTTAGGAAAATGAGAATTAGTAAAGTGCATTTACTAGTTGGAGATTTTACAAAGAGATTTTCGGTCAATATTTTGGACAGAGCATTTCCAGGAATTATGGAAACCGAATTTGGAATATATTGCATATCTTGAGAATATTTTCGGTTTTGGAAATTCCTTGGTGTCCAAACTTCATTGGTCTATAAATACTGGAAGTTTGCATTTCTATCAAACTAATCCTTCGTGACAGAAAACTTCCTCGGTTGTGTTGTTATTGGTGAAGCCGCCTATTCGGAGATGAGAGTAACCTAATTAGGCGAAATCTCTTACGGTCGCTCAGTTTAAAGTCTTTTTTGGGATTGAGAAGCTCTATTAGTACCATTGGTGGGAAACTAGATAATTGCGGTTTATCTTTTGTTTTCAATTGATTTGATTGACTAGGGGTGGTTGAACTTTGATTGCACCTAGTTTGTTTATGCTTGAGAATCTTCTCTTCTGATATAAGATTCAATCAAACTAGATCGAAGTTTCGACAGGGATCTTTAGACTGTTTGTATATCTAAAGACTTCTTGTGATAATCCATCGTTAAGCACTCGTTACGGCGTGATTGATCACAAGAGATTCAAGTTGTTGTGTGCGGGCGTTTATTGAAGATCTAAGAAGATTTGAAGACAAATAAGATATTGAAGATTTCTCGATTTGGGGTTCATAATCTTTGGTGTGCACAATACTTGTTTCGGTATAGAGGATCCAACTATAATCGGTTTATCCTTGTGGTAGATTAGATTGATTAGTTGTGTAGATCGGCATCAATACAATTCTTAGTGATTAAAAGTATTGATTGCAAAATCTTAACAATTACCTTTGGTATTTGATCATAAGATAGATCTAAGAACTTGACGAAGGAGTTTATTGAGATAAAGAGAAGAGCCTTTGTCGAACTCACATCACTTGGTTGAAAAGAGATGCTACCAAACAGATTTGTTGTTCCTTCTTCGTTTGGAATACGAACCAAAGGAATTATTCCAAGTACGTGACTTATTCATAAGTTGGAGGCGTGGGAATACGAGACGGAACTAGGTGAACTATAGGTTTAGTTGCTTGGTGTCAACTATACGAAGTTGGTTTGATTTTGTATAGCGGCTTAATCCTGAGAGTATTCAATTTTTGGACAAGGTCCCGGGGTTTTTCTACATTTGCGGTTTCCTCGTTAACAAAATATTGTTGTGTCTTTTACTTTTCTGTTTCCGTAATTATAATTGCTTTTATTATAATTAGAAGTAAAATACACAAACGTTAATTTATATTTACTTGATAAGTAATCATATTGTGTTTGGTTAAGTCCGAACCTTTTTATCAAGTAAACATACTTCGTTGTTGTATTATCTCGATCTCGTATCCATGGACGATCACACGAAGTGTGAACCGATTAGTTGTATTGTCTCGACTCAGTCCATAGACAATTACTTTCGGAGAAAAGACTTATAGTTAGGAAAAGTTTTAGGTTGAGGTATATTTGGGTACCCTCGTCTTTTTACAGTTTGTCGTGACTTGATCAGTGGCCACATAATTTTCTACCGCGGGATACAACCCAGATGCTCTGACTATTGCTTGAACTTCGGCACACTCAAACTCCAAAGGCCATGTTTCACTTGATTGATGATGGCTAACACGGAAGGCTTTCTTGTGGTCCTATAAAACACACCAAACTAAATTAAATTCACTTGATCACGGATAAATAATTTAATAACAAGATGCAAACGTCTTACATAAGTTTGATAGATCCAACGAGCCCAAGAGTGCTTGTAGTCAAATAAGAGTTGAGGGTTTATTGGTTGACCCCACTGTTTGCCATCATCGCGGTCTGGAATCATGTTATATCTTTTAGGAAGGTGGGATGGGGGTCCCTTTTCCTTTTTCTTAGGGGATTCATCTCCGACATCAGGTTGTCCTAAGTCACCTGCTTGTGAGGATGAGCCACCTGCTCGGCCGGTTCAGGAAATTTTTCCCACTTATCATCATCATCATCATCATCATCACTACTGTTTGTGTCCCCCGTAGGCTCCCGAATGATGACCTTAGCACGATCCAGATCGGAACGACTACGTCGATCCCGAGAAGACTTAGGTTTTACTTCTTCAACATGTTTTTTAGTATGTTTTAATTTTAAAGTTTCAAATATAATATAATAGATTAACCTAGGAACGAAATAAAAAGAGCATTCATAACGTATCTATGAGTAATCCCGGCATTGTAGTTTTAATTTCCGAAGGGTTTTCAGAGTGCCGGCATATAAAGATATCTTATTTACCATGTCGAGTTTCTACTAAACTATCCAAGTTAAAAAAAAACAGACTTTCGGCATGGATATTTATATATATTACCATGCCGGCACAGTTCAAAAACTATACAGGAACCTGGACCATTCATCTCCAATTTCCGGCATGGTTTTAGAAAAACTTTCTATGCCGGTATCGGTTGCGGCATGGAATTATAATAAAAAATCTACGCCAGAAATAGTGCCGGATCTGTGCAACCTAAATAATTCTATGCCGGCACCTTGGTGGGAATAAAACTTACAAGAAAAACATTTTATTAGAAATTTAAACATGTTCAGCATAAACCAAACAACTAAATTGTGCTTAAATATTCTTAATCCAGGTATCATAATCCAAAACAACTAAAGAGTTATTCCAAAAACAAGTTCGGAATTGTTCAAAACGTAACAACCAACATCCAAATGAAGAAACACAACTAAAGAGTGCATCACTTGGTCTTTTGCTTCTTGTGGACGGCCACCTTCCTCGTTTCCCCGAACAAAGCTTTTGCACTTGGGTCTTCCATTTTACCAAGCTTTTCCTCGACTTCCTTCGTTTCTTCAAGGGATAGCACCTCTCCTTTCTCGTACTTGCAACCAAACATCTTCAACTTGCCAAGCCGACGTCGCTAATTACATACATCCAACACATAATTAGTATATATATATATATATATATGGTAATATAAGATTATGTATACATTAATTGACTAAGGAATTAAAAATACTTACTAGCAATCCAACAGTCTTATTAAGTTGGGCCATCGTAGGTGGTGCCTATGTAGGAGTTGGAGTGGGAGGGTTTTCCTGGGGTGGAACTTTGACGTTGTCCGGGCGCACGACAAATAGATGTGACCCTTCTAGGTAATAATACATGTACTCGGGGTGAGCTTCATCATCGTTTTCCACAAGCTCCCAGCTACTAATATCTACCAAACTACGTGGTTCCCTATCCCTCCAATGTGTTGGTTCTGGAATTGGATCATACTCTACCCTCAACTTCAGCTTAGTTGAAAAGCTCTGAGAACGGTCAATTTCGTACCTTTCAAGAGAGGTCAGATCTGGATAAGGTAATTTTTTATATCCAAGTTGACGCATGACACATCGGGGATCAGACATAACGTATCCCTTTGGGTGGAAACGGTCCATTGTAAAATGCAACGTTATAATACCTCGAAATTTGGTGGTTCTCTCTAGCCTCCTTGTAAGGGTCGAACACAACCTCTTTGGTAGTCATCGCGTCCAGAGCCAATCTCATATTTGTCAATCGACAATTGTTACCGGGCTTTGGAATACTGTTGAACTCGTATCTCTTAGCTCTATGATCCTCGGGTTCGGAAAGGTTTTTGATCTTCAAGAAGGGGTAGTCCTTGAACAATGTTGGGAAGTGTTCATAAGCCCGGACCTATACCAATGTGGAATGATACATATAAGAAGCAGTAAATTTTGTTTCTAAGTTTATAATAAGAGTACATGTGAACAATATACATAAGAACATAAGTTTAAAAACAAAATTACCTGGAGTAAAGTGAAATTCCCAAAAAATTGGTTTGTAACAGCCTTGGAGGCCCTTCTCATCTCCGCCATCAAATGTGCCATTACCACGGTGCCCCAAGAATAGGTAAAGACCTCTTCCAACGGATCCAAGTATTGAAAGTGGTTTGCACTAACCATGTTGCCACTAGAGTCAGGGAACACCTTAGTGCCCAAAATGAATAACAGGTACGCAACGGCTGTATAACGAATTTTTGCAGGGTCTCATCCATCCTCCAAACTTCTTTCCTGAGTTTTTTCAAACTTCTCCTTAAGAAACTTCAGCTTGATGGTCTTTGTCCTAATATTCTTAGATACATAAAAGCTTTCCACAGAAGTTTTGTAGTCCAAACCCAACAGCTTGTTAGTCAGAGCATGCAACTTTGACCATTCTAGGTCCGCATAGTTATCTCCTTCTGCAATTGATTTGCCGATAACATTCAAGCCTAAAATGTTCTGAGCATCATCAGGGATCTAGGTCATCTCCCCAACCGGGAAGTGCATGGTATAAGTTTCACCATGATACCTTTCAACGAAGCAATTGACTGTTACAGAATCACACTTCACATAATTTTCAACCAAACCATATAGACCAGACTCCCTTACTAATGTTTGGACCTCTTCACGTTCCGCAAACAAATCCCAATGAGACGCGGCTTGGTTTTGGCAAACACGCACATCCTTCTTATGATCCTACAATTAGGAGGTAATACGATTAAAAGATTTTACATAAATACAAAACAAAACATATGCACAAGATAAAATATTATTACATATGTTTGATAGATAGTATGAGCCCACATGTCCTTGTAGCCAAATAGCATTCTCGGATCGTCAGCTTCATCCCAAATTCTACCACGATCAAGGTCAGGTATCATGTCCTTAGTATGAGGAAGGTGCGAACCTTTAACTTTTACTTTGCCTTTTCCCTTGCCTTGTGTCGGTTTTTGACTTGGCCCACCATCTTCCTCTAAAACTTGGCTTTGGGTTGCTAATTGACTTGCATCAACCTCATTATCTTCCTCCTCACTTTCCTCTTCATCTTGTTCATCATCTGGCTCATTGTGCTCAACTGCTCCAGTAGGTTCACGAACGAGTCGACTACAGTCACCACTCTCCTATTTTTTCCCTCTATTAGAGCCTGCCCCCAAACGCTTGTTGTGACCTTTTTCTTTCCCTCGAGGAGGTAGAGACTGAGGAGTACCAAGACCGTCCTTCTTCCTTTTCTTAATGCCAGCATCTTTAGTTTTTCATTTGTTAGCTTCCTTGGCTCTAGCCCTATAAAAAAAGATACACGAAATGAATATAAGACAACTCACTTTCATATTTGATGCCGTCATAGATATACTGAAAAAAGGCTTAGAATCATCAGTATCGACGTTGTCTACAATTATTCTACAATGCCGGGACCAATAACGGCATAGTAATTTAACAAAATAACTGTGCCGGGATAAGATGCCGGCATTATCGAATACTTGTAGACAATGCCAGTAGTCTTAGGTAATTCCAAAGAAGTTCCTGGATACCAAATGAGCGCTTCCGGCACATAGGTAAGAATTCATATCCATGCCGTAACCCAGTACCGGCATCGTATTCAACCTAAATTTTATGCCGGTACTGATAAAAAATTCCTAGGGTTTCCGGTATATTAAAAGTGGACTGCCGGCATAATCGAATAAATTTATATTAATGCCGTGACAGACTACCGACATTGTATTCAACCAAAAATCAATGTCGGGACAAAACATTCAATTTTAGGTGTTTCGGTAACTCAATACCGGCATAGTATGATGGGCGCCTAATATTGCATACAGTCTTAACATTTTGTAGGTGTTTATGGTATTTTGTTTCACTAATTGCTTGTAATTATGCCAAACTATATATTTTGTACTTCTTATTCGTTGCGAGTAAAATGTGTGGCAATTGTCCTGACTTTTGTTTTGTAATGCTAGGGTAATGAAAAGAATGGTCTGAGCATGTGCTATGAAGGAAATGGAGCCACAATGCCCTGTCAAGCTAGATACCAAGTCGATGTTAGGCAGAAGCGTGTAGTGGAGAAGGCATCCAGGGTGCTAGCAGACTTGTGAAGCTAATGATATACTAGTGGATGAGAAGTTCAAGAAGAAGAATCATCGGATCATGAAATGAAATAATGGGCCGAAATCCAAGTGATACCCATGTTGGGAGTTAAAGAAAGGAAGCCAGGTCCAAGTTCCATTCTCATATACCAAAAACAGGTATTCATGTACAACACCCAAACAGACCCTTAATCCATCTTTCATTTCACTTTCTACTACACAACCGAAAATCCCCTCTCTATCATATGAGAACCAAAGAAAACCCTATTATATCAGTCTTATCTCTTTGTATCCCTATTTCGGTTCATATCAAATCAATTTGTCCATCGTTCTTGACAGTTTCACCTCTCTCTACTGCGAATCACCCCTTCTTTCATCATTCACCATTCATTTCAGTCATAACCCTAGGCTATGAAATACAAAATTAGGTCGTCTGATTGCTTTTCAAAAGTGACAGAATGGAAAGCTAGAGGTCTGAATTTGTTTCCCCTTTCAAAAACCATCAAAGCCAGCAAGGCAGTGACAAGATTAGGGTGGCTGTTCATAATGAAGTTTATCCACAAATTGGGTTAGTCAAAGACAAGATCAGGCGTGATAAGCTAGGTCTGATTTTTCAGTTCTATACAACATCAACATCAGTCAAATGGGTGAAGATAGTGCATTGGCGGTACATGAATGAAGAGTATTACATAGTGGTGAGTCTCGAGAACAAAATCCCTGAATTTTATATTGTTTCTGTTGATATTAGGGATTGGGAAAAAAGGGAGAAATATATGTATAAAAGGAGGGGTTATGTTGTGTATTGGGTATGCAGAGGAGTGAGAGAGGAGGAGTAGAAATTAGTTTCCATTTCTTGTTTTATCACTTGCTTGTGTTGTGTGAGTAACTTAACAGAAATCAGTTGAGAAAGGAAGTGATTGGGTCAATGAGCTTATCAATTTCACAACTTCATATGCTCTCTAGTTTCACAATAATTATGTTCTAATTTTCTTATCTAGGGCATAGATGAAGCTCTTAATTTACTGCTAGATTATTCATGTTTTCGACATTGTTCTTGTTGTGTTTCATTGAGTAAGAATGGGTTTAACCTAGAGCTTCCGTGTATAACTTTCACTTAGTATGTCAGGCATCCCAAGTTGTTAGAGTAATTATACATTGTAGTTTCAACTTGTGCTTAAATGATCTATTCTAATATGTGATTAGTTGTGTCGTAGAAAGACAACTGATGCTGAAGATTGATACTTTTGGTTGATGTTAAACCATTCATGTTGTGATCATTTCCTTATTGAATAAGAGAGAGACTTGTATCTTTATCGCTGTTCTCCTTAAAGGAAACATAGACTTTATCGATTCTTGAATCTTCTAGTAGAGGTTAGCGGTGGATTCAATTGCTCTAGTGCCTTTTATTAAGTGTTTAAATCCTTTATTTCTTACATTTACAACTGTTCTTGCATCTGTTTTACCATTTGATTACTACCAATCATCTTAGTCGTATTGACACCCAAAAACACCCCCTTTGTGCTATTGTTACTTGAATCGATTGTAGTAAGACTTTAGGATTAACTTTACACCCACCTTGTTCCTGAGGACCGACTCGTACTTACCTGTTTATGACTCCGACGCAAAGATACTTGCGTTAGTACAATTGTAGGCACTTGTTTAAGACCTACCATAGTATTCATACTAAAATCAATGCGGTAACCGTCTACCGGCATTTCCTTCGACCTAAATTCAATGTCTTTATTCAGTACCGACATTGTATTCATACACATTTCAATGTCGGAACTCACTGAAACTCAACTGTTTGAGTTAAGGTTCGCGATTCTAACCTAAACCCGGCCCTGGCTAATTTGACACAACCAACAAAGCACTAGGGAATGCTTAAGAGGCCCAGCCCCGGCTAATTTGACACGACCTACAAAACACTAGGGCATGTTTAAGAGGCCACGACTAATTTGACACGACCAACAAAACACTAAGGCATTTTTAAGAGACTACGGCGGGGCCGTAAGGCCGCTAATTTGACACGACCAACGGAACACTGGGGCATGCTTAAGAGGCCACGATCAGGGCTTAATTTGACACGACCACAAGACACTAAGGTCACAGGCCCCAACTAACTTATAGGCTCGATGTTTGACGGTTCTAATGAAATTAATTTTATAAATGATTAAAGTTTTGTTGGAGAATACCGACCGACCAACCAAACAAAAAAAAAAAAAGCCAATAAAGGTTGAGCCCCGACCGTAGGCCGGGGTGATACCTAGTTTTAACATCATTAATCATTTAACATTTTTACTCATATCACCCTCCTTTTTTAGGGGACCATTTCAATAATGTGGGTTAAATAATTTTTAAATGGGCTTTAAGCCCAAGACTATAAGAGTAAGAAATAGTGGGGTGAGGGCCAAACACTTAATTGATGCGGAGAATAAGTAAACAAAATTGCATCGTTCGCCTCAGTGTAAATGATCTCGACAAACGGTCTACAACACTATCTTCAAGAATGTGATGCAATATACGAGGAATTATTTTATCTCTGGCTTATGGGTGGCGTTGTGTATAAATATTAAGGGTCTGTTTGGTACGGATGTAGTTTAAATTCTAGGGAATTTCAACTACCTAGAAAATGAATTCAATTTTTCTAAATTTTTGTATTTGCATGTTTATAATGAATTTTGATTATATCTCATTTTTTTAAATACTTATTTGCTTAAATTTAATTTTCTAGTAAGTTTATTTCAAAATTGCTAATTTTTTTAAAAAATTTATATTTTATTACTCCCTCCGTCTATTTTTAAGAGTCCGCTTTGACTTTGTCAAGATATTAAGGAAATCCTATAAAATGTCATGACTATCCTTTGACTAGCCTATTTAATATTACGTTATTACCAAAATTAAAATTATTAGTGTTAAAAATTCTAACTTGGATAGTATTATTGTTTTAGGAAATATTGTAAAGAAATAAAAACAAACTTATACTCCAAAATTTAAGACTTTTAGGAAATATGTAAGAATAAATAGAAGTATTAGGAATTTTGTAACTACCCATAAATGTTTTTATTTAAAAAAGGAATGACAATTAATATAAAAAAATATTGAATGGATTTTTTCCTTATACATGGTGATGATATTTATGATTTTGAATTAAGTTTATATTAAAAATGATTTTATAATTATAAAAAAGAAAGGGTATATTTGATAGTTTAAGGGAAAAGTATGTCTATAAACAGCGGATGAAGATAAAAATGGGCACTAAAGTAGAAATTAGGACAGATAAAAATGAATGAGAGGAGTAGTTTTTATTAATTTATAAAATATAATTTTTTATAAGAAGGGGACAATCCACAAAGCGAGATGCTTTTACTTCGTAACTGTAGTGGTGTTTCTCGTTTATAAGACAGCTGTGAGTCGCCAATTCGCTAAACAAAATTGAATGATCAAGAACAATCCATAAGTTTCATTGTTTTTATTTTTGTAATAATATAGTCAATTACTTAACCATCAACAAAGATTGAATTTACCATTTTTAATTTCATCTCCAACTGCTTTCGTACAGAAAGATAAAAGTGAAGGTGCGTTTGCCATTTCTACAACTTCAACAACAAAGAATAAATGGTCAATTCCTAACAGAATCGTGCCCTAACAAAGACATTAGACTATCCATATCATACTGCAATTCGAAATGAGAAAAAACAATCAATCCCAACACCACCAGGATATCAATACGGCGAACTTAGGTCTACCAACAAAAACTAACAATTCTGATATCAATTCTGTATATAAATGAACTACAACACATTCATAAGAAACCTGATATCAATTCTGTATATAAAACTGATAGTCTGTTGTGTAAAGCTTACCCGATGGACATGGTGCAGCGGCGGAGGATTCTGACGGACTCGGAGATTAAAGAGAAGATAAAAACAAAAACCCTAGCTCGAAATCGAAAGTTATAACCCTAGATGTTAAGGAGAATTGAACTTGAATGTAAGCTTGCCAACACAAGGCTAACTTCAGTCTGAAACCCTCGAGGAGTTTTGCTTTTCCATTTTTCTTTTCGTTTCCTTTTTCTACTCCTCACTCCGTGAAAATACTAGAACCCCTTTTTTATATTTGTTTCTCTCTCGAATGGGTTAAAGGGGCTTAAATTATGTTTCGGCCGACGGGGCAGTGCTGGTGGGGGATAATTATGGGTCCTAACGTGGCACATTCTAAATGGTTGAAAGGGGTACAATTCTAGCGTTTAGATACTCCACATCTTTAGATCAAAAACAGTGTCAGAAGAGTACCTAGCTCGGCTGGTCATCCCGTATCCCAAGATTTCATGCGCTCCCGGAGATTCCAGGTCAAGCCCCAATGGCATAATATTCTACATCTGGACGGTAGAATTTGCCCGCCCCCTTGTAACATAATCTCAGCCCCACTATCCGTTTCGGCAACTTGTTTAACTAATGTACTACTCCCTCCGTACCTATTATATATGTGGAATTTTGATTTTTCTTTGTCCCACCAGATAGGTAGGCGGAGTCCTATTTTCAAGATGAATTTTCTCACAAATACCCTCATTTATTGTACATAGAAAATTGTGTTACTAACAGGACAAAGGGTAAAACACATTTTGGTTTATCGGACATCATATTCAAGCGACAAACAAAATAGAAAGTTGGAGTACTTATCGGATTGGGTTGCTTAGACGAGGCTCTCTTCTTTCCTTAAAGATAATCCATTTCCACATAGAGTGCTTACGTTTAAGGATGTCGTCTTCCAAAACACAACGGTCACACCTTGTAGAATGCAAAACTACAATTCTACTCGGCGGAGAATGTGGATTATTATTGTTCTCTTAAATATGACTCTTACTCTTTACTTGTTTTCAACTTGTCCCCGTACAAAACTAAAACAAGAGAATGTTATTCGTTCACATAATAATTTTTTGACTAAGAACTTCGACGATGCCACATCCTCGCATTATTATCTATAGTACCGCATAAGACTCTCTGAAGGATACAATTAAGTTTAACTTCCACTGACTCTGGAAGTCGCATACAAGATATATATGTACTAAACTGGAATACTTTTAGAGAAGATCTAATGAGAGTGACCCTTCACGCTTCCAAAATAAATTTTCTTTTATATGCCGCCATCATCTTTTTCCATTTTTTCAAGGACATCAATCCAAACTTATGCGTGTAGTAGGTGCTCAAATTAATTCACTTATATTCTACTTTACTAATGAATAATATAGTAGCAAATAAGATTCGTTCCCACGAAGAGCAGGGAGTTTTAGTTGTCAAAAATGTCACAATGGGGGATTTTGTTTTAGATTCAAAGTAAAATCAAAGCAAATAAAAATAATAAAATTGCAAGCAATGGAGAGAAATATGATCAGGGAATCCTTCTTCGTTACTAAATCGTCATCAAGTTATTATATTCATCCATTAATACAATTAATCACATATTATTACCAACCGTGGAATAACAGCTAGCTCAGTGATATCCCCTAAATTCCTTATATCACTGGGTACGGAAGCTCTCCAATACCAGATTCTATTCGTCGAAACCACCTAGTAATAGCTCACTCAAGTGTAATTTGTTCGAATGCTATATCTTTTGTGAATTATAGGTTAATCCTAGTAGTTAGACTCTTAGCTCAAGGTCCACTTTCTAGTGTTGTTTATACACACAATCGCTACACGAATCCTCTGCAAGGTCTTGTGTTCTCTACTTTTTGTATGAATTGTTCGACTATTACTTATCTCCTAACTCAATACTAGCATTTGATTTAATCAACAAATTAATTCAGTTGGCCACCTAAACAATCTATCAATCAATCATAAATATTCTAATTGGTATAAACAATCAATAATCATGTGAAGAACTTCAAAATATATTTATATAATAACTCAAATCATGTCTAGAACTTAGAATTCATCCCCAATCACTAAGAAGTTTAGCTACTCATGGTACTAAGAAAACCCATGAGTTTCATATGATAAAATGGTAAAGAAATAGTTAAGGTGATGGAAATAGCTCCAAACCCTAGCTTTTCTTCTCTTGAGTTCTCCTCTCCAATGGCTAAAAGATTATAAGATAACTTTAAAAGTTGTAGAAACATCTTTTTTATAGGTGTCCCAATTGTAGTGTGCCCGTGCCCAAATTCCAGTGGAAATCGGTTGCCAAAAGCTCACCAAATCCCAAAATTGGTTACTGCCAAAGTCTGGCCGTGCAAAGAATTCTATAAACAGTCCTATGGGCCTGCGTCCAAAGCTAGAAAAGTCCATCCCACGTAAATTTCAGCTGCTTCATGGCCTGTCAGTTCTGTGGAACTGACAACCTTTATTTTTCTTCTCTCATTACGGCCAGGACTTTCCGTCCGTATGTTCCCCTGGATCTTTTCATCAAAAATCTTCTCTTCAATAACGGCCAGGACTTCCTAGACGTATGTTCTCCTTACTTTCTCGTCACTTTTACGGCTGAAATTATCCATCTGTAAACTCTCCTGAGTTTCACTATTTCTTTCCTTCTTTTCCGGCAGTTCCATACGACTCTCGACTATCCCTGTTCTCCTTCATTAACAGCACCCAACTCCATCGAGTTATTTTATCACTGGCAGCAACTTATCTTTCATCAGAAACTCGTCATTACTGCCATCTCCAGTGATGAAATATCAGTAGCAAGTTATTCTTCGTCATCTAAACACCACTGAATGTCGAAGTCCATTGATCCCGGCCATTGCCATCCTTGGTCGTCTCTGTCATCTCGACTACAGCAAGCCATTAACCCCAACAGACTCGACCACCACTTATAACTTCTAACAAACGTGAGCAGCTACACGATCTCCTCCATCTTCACGAGCTCTCATTACCAGCACAATGATCTGTTGGATATTTTCAACAAACCCTTAATTTGTAGGCGCTATACAGAGTTTTCGGTGACTCGTAGGAATTTTTTTCCGATTTAGGTTTCTAATGACAGTTAGAAAAACTGAACAGAAAAATGTTTTCCCAAACAGACACAATTGTTGGAAGAGATGTCTATTCGCACTGAAAGGATGCCTGTTGGAGATAAAGAGTCATGTTCAACAGATGTTAAACTCTCTATAAATTGCGTCTTTGTTTTCCATTTAAAACACATCAAAAACTCTATCTGTTTTCTCTCTAGCAAGCATCATCAGAATCAAAACATGTGTGTTCTTGGTTAGGTCAAGGTTTTACAAGCTTTGAATCTAACATTGTTGTAGGGCTTCAAGTATCCTGACGACAATATTCATTGACCTATTTGTACTCGCCAATTCAATTGGGAAGGGTCGAATAATTGTCGAAAAGAATCTATTATTAGAGTCTTGAACCCAGAGACAACATTCTTTACTTCACCCTGTTTTAGTGTCAATTTTCCAACATGATCAACCCATGTCGATCCTTTGAGATCTTCTCCATCTCACTGTTATCTTCCGAACTATCCATCAAATATTCTCCCGAGCTCAACTGCCATCGATTCCAACTCTTCATACATCAATTTCATCATCTCTGCCAATCCTGAACCACAGTTCTCAACCCATCTTTGCCAGCGATGATTACAGCAGCAGCTATCTAACCACAACAACTCCAATGGCAGCATCATGTTCATCATGCACTAAGCACGTTCAAATTCGATTCTATATTCCTGCTCCATTCATCAACATCCTTCGTTGCTTCTCGTCAGCATCACTGCTTCGAACCATTGGTCATCATCCTTCCAACAGAGCCACGGCGACATTACCCAGCTCCATCTCTGTTTGAACTCGAGCCTCTCCAAAACTGCAGTCAACTGCCCACAAAACAATTCCCATCTTCTGTTTTGTATCGAACTCCTCCGAAACTCAATATCGATCACAACCCATTTCTTACAACGGCATCAGTAATCCAGCAAACTTGTCCCGCTCGAGCTTAACCCCATCATCATGTATACTCGCTTGACTGATTTCGAACCCCAGCACCAAGCTCCACAGCGTCGTTAATAGCACCAGTGAAAACAACTCCTCTAATTCATTCCCACTGCATGTAGAGTTAATCAAACTCTCTTTTAACTTAACTTTCTGGTCCACTTACCCAATGGGACTCTTCAACTTCCGTTTTTTTTTTTAATTACAGTAATATCTCCACCATCGGAACTTAATTTATATACTATATTCAAATCACTAAGTGCTCATTTCATTAATCATTACCCATCAATCCTAATCATTGCCAATCACTTCCTTATCTAACCCATCATTACCAATTATTGTTTGTCCCCCAATCATGCCATGTCTAACCAATAATCATTGGTTTGTCTATTTTCTTCATGTGAACTGAGTTGCATGCAGCGACAGTGTCATCTCCATCAATTCATCATCAGCCACTGCATACCCAAAACAGCCTCTACTCCATCGTCTCATTCAAAACTGAGCTGTTCATCATCTCAGCATAAATCCGAACTCACCCTGGTTCTTCTGTCCAATGCCAATGAAGAAGATGAAGTGCCCGTTCACTTCATGAATCTTGGTTGCCTTCTGCCGTTGGCTTCGTGTTTTCGCCCTCTTCAAACAAAAACTCTTAGATTCGAACGAATTCCATTTGGTCTTTGGCCCTTCTCCCCTTGCGGCTAACTTCTTTATTTGCACAATTAAGTGCATATTCGTTTCTTTTAGATGATTCATCTAACAAAACACAAATAAGAGAAATCAAACGTAATATACAATAATTTACAAGAAAATAAGCAATTACTAGCATGGGATTCGACACTAAATATATGCAAAATATGCACTTAACACAAACCGCAATATTCGTATGAGTGGAACCGATAAGAAGACCCAAATACTTTGCTCAAATCTCAGAAGTTTAACAAAATTTCCCTCACGGTTGCCATGTAAACCATAATTCGTATAATGACCCAAGATATGCCTCATTAATCAAAATGTACATCATGATTTAAAATTCGTCATTGTGCCTCAAAAATTTGGTTCGACCCAAAATGAACATGGTGACCCAAAACTTGCATCATAAAACCAACACCTTGACCTGAATTTTGCATTGTGATTCAAAATCTTACGAAGTCATGACTCAAAATACATGACTCAAAATATCTATCTTCCCCTTTAAAGGTCTTGACAAATAAAGCCCTCACATTAAACGGTGATGAAACCCTTGCTTCTCATTGGCCTAGAAAGGCCTTTTCTAATGTAGAAGCTATGGTGAGGACACTTGGCACAACTCTATTGATTCTAATAATTAAAATTTGGTTACAATTTGGATACATCAAATACTTAATTGTTGGTTAATAACGGCGTAGACAAAAAAAGTAGGTGGACAATACTTATGTTAGAATTTGAGCTTAAATAATTTTGTTACACCGTGTTTACATCTATATTTAACTGTACTTTAATTAGGGTGGACAAAACTTACTTCTAAAACGTTAAATAAATAAAAAAACGTTAAATAAATAAAACAAAACAAAAAAAAAAAAAACGTGAAAAAGGAAATCCGTGATTCACC
Source organism: Papaver armeniacum (assembly GCA_023531295.1). NCBI lineage: Eukaryota > Viridiplantae > Streptophyta > Magnoliopsida > Ranunculales > Papaveraceae > Papaver > Papaver armeniacum. The sequence goes on from JAJJWW010006488.1 coordinate 856,674, forward strand.
CAAAAAAGGAAATCGGTTATTAAGGAAATCGGGATTTTGTAGTTAAAGCAAACTTAATTTTCACTTCTTCATATAAAGCAAACGTTTACTGTTTTTTGTGTTATTACGTTCTTATCGGTATTTGTATTACTGTATATTGTATACAACGGGTTTGAGGTCTTAGAACTGGAGTTACCAAAAGTGAAACTGGAGAACAAAAAAGTGGTTTCTACTGTAATCGGTGATGGAATTTGGGGGAGAGTTTGAATTTGGCATCTGCTATGATGACGGCTCAAGTTAGGTCATTGTAGTTGAAACGATTGAGGGAAAATGGTTGAGACGCAGAGTATTGCAATTGCTGCCATCAATTATGCATGTATGATTAGTGATGATGAAGATTAGTTGCTTCCTTTCAAGGAAGAGTGCTGATGTGATGCAAGTGGTGGCGGGAGTGGTTGCTGACAGTCTTGGAGTCGAGAAATTAGTTGTGATTCGAGTTATTGACTGCCATTGGTGATAATGGGGATGGAGGTGATAGAAGAGTCTTAATTTCGTTGTTGTTATTATTGATTGGTGACTTGGTATGATGGAGCATGAGCCTGTCGATAGAGATTGATGATTCTATGATTGTAGGTTGTTTCATGCCGACAGTTCAGTCAGAGCGAAGCCCAGCACACACCAAATCAAAAACGCATTGCCACGGGGCGGGGCGAAGCCCCCCGCACACCAAATCAAAAATATGGTTAAGGGAGAAAAAATGTCTGGGACGTAGCACGGGCACAAATCTAGTTAACTTAAAAAGGATTGTGGGACTCTAAATGGGCTTTGAAGGATAAAATATTCTTCATGATAAAATATTCATCAGACTAGCAAATCGATTAAAAAAACTTAACTCCCTTGTTAGACCGATTGTGTACTGCAGTTGCTTATTTTGATAAGACCAAAATAAAGATTATAATTATACTCTATTTCTCTCATTATGCTCTAATTATTCAGACAATAACATGGGTTAGTGGACTATCTAACAAATTTCTAAATGGGTGGAAGTGGGTCCCTGTGTTGTTTATGGTGGATTTTTGTCGGGATAGTGGCTCGGTAAATCTAGTATTTTCGTAAATTTTGGAACCTTGTTTTAGGGCATACATAAATCTTTTAGGGCATACTTGAATAAAGACAAAAAGTGGTTGTAAATATCAAAATCGAAACCCCTTAACCAAATATTTTTGTTAATGGAAAATCTGCCCCTTTAGGATTAGTATTAATACTAATGATTAGTTATAAAAATTCTGATTAATGCTTAATGATTAGTGATTAGTGATTAAGATTATTTAATTATAATTTGTGTACATGAAAAATTTTAAGTAAGAAAAAAAAGTTAGGTTTTTTGGAGAGGAGAAGGGAAAGTGAGAAAAAGCTTGTATTTGATTCAATGGATGAGGAGGGTCAATATTCACCTAAAAAACCTAGGAAAATACATATCAATTACATCAATGATCCGGAAATAGCTGATTTCTTAGATTATGAGAATGATTTTACACAAACTCAAGCTCAAGCTCAAACTCAAACTCAAACTCAAACTCAAGATGATGATTTTTATGAGCCAAATCTTGATGATGAATACCTATATGATGAACCCAATGCTTCTAATACACAGGTACACTTCTATCTTATGTTTAATCTCACTTTGTATCTTAAAATCATCAAAAGTTTGTGTATTTTTACCAAGGTTCGGCGAGTCTGGATGAACAATTCGGCTAGCTGAAAGTGTTATGATTAGGAGTCGAACCTTCTCTCTAGACCCTAGTTCGTCTTGTTATAAATTATAATAAGAAGCCGAACCCTACACTATAACTTTTAGAACAAAAATTGTTTAAGGTTCAACTTATATTGATAAATTTGTAAGTGCCGAACCTGTTGGAAATACATGGTTCAGCTCTTTGATCAAGTAGAATATAAGCCGAACCTTATCATTTATATTCCTGAGAATTGTTGGGTTAAGAAATTTGTATAGGTTCGGCACATATTGTGAATATCGTAATAGCCGAACCTCGTAAATGTGCTAGGTTCGGCACGTATTTAGATTATCGTACTAGCCGAACCGTACCATTAATTTTTCATTTTAGTATCTTACCTTGTGTTATTCTTTATAGATTGTGCTTGATGGACCTGTACCGATGGAAAATCAACCTGATCCCGTAGACATAATTCTTGAAGATACTAGGGATCACTTCCAAAATGATTTGGTATGTAAGAACTTGTTGTTTACCTTAATGTTGTCGGAATATTCCGAAGTTTTTTTACTAATTATTTGTGTTTGAATGAACGTAGAGATGGAAAACTAAACCCGAAGCACTGGCTTGGGCCGAGGAACATGCGATGAAGATAAATTGCGTACTAGTTAAAGGATGACAACGCCGAGGGGATCGATTCTAATTGGTTTGTGAGAAAAGTGGAACCGGCGATAGCAAGGCTAGAAATGGTTCTGTATATGTTGGGAAGACCGAGAGAAAGAATAGGACAAAGCCGAAGAAAAGAAACTGCCATTTCAAGATCGTTTTAAACCTCAAGAACAAGAATAAGATTTTGAACAAATATGATGAATATTGGGTTATGAATAAATATATGGATTGTCGTCATAACCACCCACGTCCACGTGACCTTCATGGACATGCGAAAATAGCGCGACTCAAACCCAACAAAATGCTAGAGGTGGATAAAATGACACGACCACGTATGCCACCATCTAGGATTCTTAGTAAATTGAAGGAGGACGACAAGAATAACAAGTCGACTATGCAAAATATCTACAACGCAAGAAATAAGATTAGAAGACTCAATTTGCAAGGTAGGATGATGATGCAACAAGTGATGAAAGAATTAGACAATATTGCTAAACTACCGGCGGAAAAACGAGAAAAGGCAAATAAGGAATCTTGAAACGATATGAACACAATGAGATGTTGTGGGCTTCTTTCCATGGAGAATGGGAAGCTTTGGTATGGTCAATCACCGAGTATGTATACGAACAAAATGTTAAAATGCTTATTAATCATTGGAGGACCGAGTACCTCGACGTCATTATTTATTTGCTCAAAGATGTGTTGGAACCTAATAAAGAAAGGTCTGTGTCTTGTTTCAAAAATCGACACAAACACTTCGACAACCAAGCCAAAAGTATGGTAGAGTCGTCTCATTATCGGTTGAAGAAGAACTTTTTTGGATGTGTTAACACCTTTGTTACGGTGTTTGATGCAATTGATGAATATTTCAAAAGTGATGTTGTGAGAATTAAAGCGGCGTTCGAACATAACATTATGTTCAAACACAAGGATTACAAAAGTCCTTGGCTACGAGGATTAACTTATAGAGCCTCCCATCTTTGCATTGATTTATTGATGGAAGAAGTAGATTTGATTGAGACATTTGGCGCCAACTTGGAGGAAGAGTGTGTTTGTAAAATAAAGACATCTATGGGTGATACGTATTGATCTATGTACCTTGGTAACTATTACTATAAAGGCAAAATTCAGAATAATAATAGACGAGAAACTTAGAAAGTAGAACACAAGTAGTAATTCGAAGAAAATATCTTCTCTTAGATTATGAACAAGAAAATGATTACAATTCTCTCTTTGTTACGCTCACAATCTTCTCTAAACAGTGGATTAACCTTAAACTGTTTGCTAAGCTTGCACAAGTATTGTCGTAAGCTTTTTATAGGTTTTCTGTGCCTAGTATATGCCCTTAGCTATTAGCCAAAGCCATCTATTTATAGCCTTCATCGTACTCAGCCGACCAAGGATTTCTATTAGGAATCTATTTCCTAAACTAAGAGTATTGCCTAAAACAAAACTCTTCCCTAACTAGGAATTCTGCCTAAACAAGGATTCATTCCTAGAATAGGTTTCTTCCCTCAACTTAGCTTGAGGTTAACTAAGTTCCCTAAAGGAGTACGGATACACCTGTATCATGGGTCCCCCTTTTAAGAACTTGAACTCCTGTGAAAGTTAAAAATGAAGGTTAGGGAACTCAAGAGTCCCTTTTTCCTTGTTAAATCACTTAACCTTGCTAGGAACTTGACCTTTATATCCAATCAGAAAAGCTTCTTTCTCTCCTTGTCGTGTCTTAGTCACTCTTCGCTCCAATATGCAGTCTTCCTTGAGTGGTTCCTCTCTATCAAACCATAAGTCTTCTACTCGTGGTAGGATCATAGAGTCGTAGCCGTCATCATCAAGTAATGGTGGTTCAAACAACTTCAAGTTTTCGACATTTATTACCGAGTACATTCCTAAATAAGGTGGCAGATCCAGACGAAAGGCATTGTCACCAATCTGATCGAGAATACGAAATGGTCCATACCTCAATGGTTTCAACTTCTTACCTTCCCTCTTCAGTCGTTCCTTACCTAATCTTAACCATACCAAGTCACCAACACCGAAATTACAAGGTAAAAGATGCTTGTCATGCTTTGCTTTGTATTTGGCTTGTGACTTCTTTAGTTGTGCTTCAATAGTCGCATGAATCTGAGATATCTTCTCCAAGAACTTTTGTGCCTTTTGCCGTTTACTTCCTTCCTTTCCCCCCTTTGAGGTGTCGCTAGAAAATACTAGATCGAAAGGACTAGGTGGTAAGTAACCATAGCACGTCTCGAAAGGAGATTTCCCAAGAATCGTGGAACTCGCTCTATTGAAAGCAAATTATAGATATGGTAAACTCTCATCCCAAGTTTTAGGATGCTTAGAGTTATATCCCCTTAACATGTGAACCATAGTCCTATTGACCACTTATGTTTGTCCGTCTGCTTGTGGATGAAAATCAGACTCTTCTTCAACCTAGTGTCCATCATCTTCCATAAAGAATCCTAAAAGTGACTAAGGAATCGACTATCCCTATCGAAATAATCGAAGTAGGTAAACCAAAATGCTTCCACACGTGCTCAAAGAAGAGTTTTGCTGCACCGGCTCCCCGTTACCGTCTTTGTACATGGAATTAATGCAATCATCTTGTTGAATCGGTCGACCACAACGAACAAGTAATCATGTCCAGACTTGGTCTTCTGTAACCCACCAAGAAAATCCATAGAAATACTCTCCCAAGGCCTTGATGGTAATCGGTAATGGTAGATATAACCCACGTTTCTGTTGGAAGGTTTAGATGTGTTGCACAACTTACACCCTCTAACTAACCGAGCCACATCATCTTGCATCTTCGGCCAAAAGACATAACGCTAGGAGGTTAAGTAGAAGTTTTATTCATCCCAAAGTGTCCAACAACTCGGGAAGTGTGTGCCTCTCAACCACCGTAAACGATCTCCATCTTTGGTATGCAAAGTAATCGACCTTTGTATAACAATCCATCTCGGAGTTCATACTCGCTTTTCAAACCACTATTTATACCTTCTAACACCTTCTTGAAGTCTTTGTTGGATGCGTATGATTCCGCATACTCTTGAGGGACACTTGGCTGAATTCTCATGGCCACCATTAATGCTCGAACTGGAGGCCGAGATAACATATCTGCCTACTTGTTTGTTACTCCCTTCTTGTACCTAATGAGAATATTGAAAGTCATCAAGTAAGACATCCACTTCATGTGTCGGGCTTGTTGTAGTTTCGTTTGAGCGTGTAGATATTCCAATGGTTTGTGATCCGAATGTACCACTACATCTTTACCTAAGAGATACACTCGCCAATGCTTGATACATTGATATAAAGCATAAAATTCTTTGTCATAAGGTGCGTAGTTCTTAATAGCTTTTCGAGAACAATTCCAATGGTACTCCACCGGTTTACCATCCGTAACAACACTCCTCCCAATGCATAGTTAGAAGCGTGGGCCTCAACTTCAAAAGTACGATGTAGGTTAGGCAATGCCAACACTGGTGCTTCTGAAATCTTCCTTTTTAGTAACTGAAAAGCGTCTTCATGGGTTTGCTGCCTCTCAAATTTTGCCTTAGCTCCCGTCAAACCATGTAATGGTTCAGCAATATGCGAAAAATGCCGGATAAACTTGCGCAAGTAGGTGCAAGCCCCTAAGAGACTCCTGATTTCAGTTACAATACTAGGTCTAGGCCACTTAGTGATCACATCAACCTTCCTTGGATCAATCTTCCGTTGTCTACCACCAACAATGAATCCGAGATACACCAACTCCTCCTTCCCAAACTCGCACTTCTTTACGTTCAACTTCAGTTGGCCTTCATGTAACACTTTAAACACCTTCTCAACGTGAACGAGATGCTCTTACCAAGATCTGTTGTATATTAGGATATCATCCAAGTAAACAATCACAAAATCTTCTATAAAAGGTCGTAACAAATTATTCATTAAACGCATAAACGTCGCTGGAGCATTACACAAACCAAAAGGCATCACCAACCATTCGAACAAGCCTTGTTTGGTTTTGAAAGCAGTTTTCCATGTATCATCTTCTCGAACTCTCATCTGGTGATATCCGAATTTGAAATCTAACTTTGTAAAGACTCGAGCTTTTTCCAACTGATCCATCATGTCGTCTATCCTAGGTAAAGGGTAACGATTCTTGATTGTGATCTTGTTCAACGCTCTATAATCAATACACATGCGCCAGCCTCCATCTTTCTTTGGAACCAACAACACCGCTGATCCACAAGGTGAAGCACTTGGCACTATCATTCCTAATTCTAGAAGTTCCTGGACTTGTTTCTTGATCTCATTAGATTCCTCTATGGTTGTGCGATAAAGACCTACATTAGGAAGAGAACTCTCCTCAGTCAACATGATCTCATGCTCCACACTCCTCTTTGGCGGTAATCCCATGACATCTAAAAATAAATCCTTGTACTTCAACTTCAACCTTTCTAGGTCATCTTCTTGTTGTGCAGTCAAGGCTGCCAAACAAACTCTACTCGGCTTCTCCTCAAGAGAACGTATCACAAGGAGAATAAACTTCGTGCTAGCATTCACCAACCACTTAGCATGAGTGGCTGTGATCAAACTTGCTCCCTTAAGAGGAGAATCAATAGCCCGAATCAGAAAACTTTTTCCATCTTTGGTAAAGGTGTACTTTTGTTCCCTCATGTGTAGAGTTACATCTCTATCCCATAGGTAAGGACTACCTAGTACCACCTGACAAACATCCAAAGGAACTACGTCGCATGTAACTTCGTCAATATATGACTCATCTAGAGCAAATTTGAGCGTGCACTGCTGTGGAAACTTGTAAGCCCCCTTCCTTTTGAAGCCATCCTAAAGGGTATGGTTTTGGATGTTTGAAAGTCTTCAAACCTAACTTCGCACCAAAGAATTTGAAAGTAAATTCATGGACTTCCCAGGTCAATAACAACATCAACTAGTGAAGTTTTGACTTGCATCTTCACTGTGAAGAGTTGCTCCCTAAGATCATCTTTTGAAGGTCTTTCTTTTGCCCCTGTCATAAGAGAAAGCTTTGAATTGGGATCCCGTTAGTCCGTGGACTTCTTTTGGAGTTTGAGCGACTAGAGCCGCCTTCTTGGCTTCTTTCTCTCCGCAACCCTTTAGGCTTTAGATGATGGTTCTTAAACCAACACTTGTCGACAATGTGACTGTTTGCTTGCAATGGGTGCAAGACAACCCTTCCTTGTCACTAGACTTCCTTCTTTTTGCTCCTTTCACCTCCTTTCACAAGTGGTACCTCCAGATTTCACCTTAGTATTTCCCTTTGAATCGATTTCTTAAGCCTCGCCCTCAATGGCATTAGCTTTTATACTTGCTTCTGAGATAGTATCCACCGAAAACATCTTCAACTCCTTCCGTATATGCTCATGGAACCCAGGAAATATATTTCATGTAGATAACATAATCCCCAAGTCTAAGTCCAAAATCATAGCTTGATTTCAAATTCAAGTATATTCTTGTACGGTTTGGTTGTAAGTCTACTTCAAGTTGTACCACTTGAAACATCTCTCCTCAAGGTAGCCAACCAGATAAAATTGTTTCCTTATAATTGCCTTGAATCTTTTCCACAACAATACTCCTTTACCTAGGTTTTGTTTTTGATAAGCTTTCCACCAGGTTAGAGCATGCTTTTGTAGCTTCAATGCCGCGAAAGCAACCTTTTCCTTTGAACCATATTCAAAGAAAGAAAAATACGTCTCTATAAGTTCAATCCAATCATATAATTTTTCTACATCGACACTCCCATCGTAAAGTGGAATATCAACACGAAAATCAATTTTCAGATTCTTACCATGAGGTTTAGTTGATGTAGGACTTTTAAGAAACTCTTTCTTCTTTTCTTCCTCCTCATCTTCTTCCTCTTCTTCCTCTTCTTCTTCTGAATCGTCTTCTTCATAATCATCTTTTTCCGAAGCTTCGGGTGAAGGTGTAACCTTTTCTTCGTCTTCGGATTGAGTGTATGAGAACGAATACATTCACTCGGTTCCCGAAGGGTAACTTGAATTGACTTCATATCCGTCTGCAGCGTAACCACCTTTTCTTCCATAGTTTGTGGTTCGCCTTCCTTAGGATCACCATCTGACTTTGTCATCCTTGATCCCCTTGTTTTCTTAACGTCTTCCAACTTCTCGAGTACCTCGCCAAGCTTTATGTAGAGAGATCTAGTGAAAACCATAAACCAAAGGGATTTACCCTAAAAACTAACCTTGCTCGTGATGCCAACTTGATACGTATTGATCTATGTACCTTGGTAACTATTACTATAAAGGTGGAATTCAGAATAATAATAGACGAGAAACTTAGAAAGCAGAACACAAGTAGTAATTCGAAGAAAATATCTTCTCTTAGATTATGAACAAGAAAACGATTACAATTCTCTATTTCTTACGCTCATAATCTTCTCTAAACAGTGGATTAGCCTTAAACTATTTGCTAAGCTTGCACAAGTATTGTCGTAAGATTTTTCTAGGTTTTCTGTGCCTAGTATCTTTCCTTAGCTATTAGCCAAAGCCCTCTATTTATAACCTTCATCGTACTCAGCCGACCAAGGATTTCTATTAGGAATCTATTTCCTAAACTAAGAGTATTGCCTAAAACAAAACTCTTCCCTAACTAAGAATTCTTCCTAAACAAGGATTCATGCCTAGAATAGGTTTCTTCCCTCAACTTAGCTTGAGGTTAACTAAGTTCCCTAAAGGAGTACGGATACACCTGTATCAATGGGACTTCCATGCTGCCACGACATACTTCGGTACAAGGATGGTATCATACCATTTGAGGACATTGATCCTTTTTGGAAATAATTAAGCTTCGATCCTCTCCCAACCGAAGACGACGAGGATGATCTAGAAATTTGGGACACGAAAAATGGGAAAAAGTTGGCGGAGATGTATAGGAATATGTTCCGAGCTCAAAAACAAATCTTTTGGCACAACATGATGCCGGTCATGTATCCATTCACCGAAGAGAATATTTTGGAACCGGAGAAGGGGGTCCCGAAAGGTAGAAAGAGTAAGAAAATGAATAATTTCCAAACTAGACAAGAAAACAAGGAAATATTGGCTACCCATAGAGATCCATGCGGCGTTGAGATCCATGATTCAAGGTATGAAAATGCAAAGAAGGAAATTGAAAAGGTGATGAAGGAGGAAGAAGTGAAAGTTCCAAAAAAACGTGGACGTCTGAGTATTCAAAAAGCCGAAACAAGTAACAAAGAGGTTACTGAGAATAGTTTTCCGTCACAAGCAAAGGTTGGTAAAGAGGATGTCAAGGGGAAGAGTAAGATGCATCCTTCACAAACCAAGATAAAGGAAAAAAAAAGAAAAAAGACCTTACATGAAGTTGGTAGGATGAGAGGACCCAGAAGAGATAAGTCCGGTAATTATTTGCGGCCTATTAATTTTATATACGATAACTACTTGGAAGATCTAGCGCCGGTAATTCATGAGCATATTATAAAAATAGACGACGTAGAAGGTGATGGAAATTGTGGATATTACGTCACGACGGAACAACTTGGTCCTTTTAAAGAAGGGAACAATCCGGTGCCCCGAGAAAATGAAGTCAACTATATTAGGCAACGATTGTTACAAACCCTACACCGGAACAAAGAATTCTACAAGACAATGATGAGAGTAGGTCCAAGGAGAGATGCAGGAGTGGCATCGGAGTACATTGCATTCGAACGTCATTTACATATGGGGATTCAATCATCACACAAGAACATTGGATGTCAATGCCCGTTTGTGGGTTTTTAATAGCGGAGACATTCGATTGCGTCGTACATTGTTTTGCGTGGTCGGGTAATAGTTTTACTTACGCGCCTCCAACAAAACCATGCCATGAAGGTGTAAAAGATAAAAGACTTGTTATTGTATTTGTTCAAAATTGTCATTTTATCGGCCTCAAACTCAAACCCGGATGCCCGTTACCTCCCTTGATGAGTGCAGCCTTTTGGCCTAGATTTGAAAATAATTATTCGATGGATTGGTATGCAAATTATGCGACGGAAATGGATCTTTGGATAGCTTTGAATGTGTCGCTTGCAAGTGGACAAGTAATTATGTTTTCAAGTGATGAGGATGAAGATGATGAGAAAGAGGTTAGTGAAGATGATGAGGAAGAGGTGATCCATCTAGGATCTCCATAAAATGACACTATCGGAGTGTTGTTTTCTTTTTGTGGTCCATTCCATCTATTGTGGATTTTGGTTTTTTGGTAAACTAAGAATTGCACTTAATTTTACCTTTTAGACTCTCTGTATTTGAATGATCTTTATTTTATGTTATGGAAGGTATTTTAATTGTTCTTTAATTTTGCGAAAGAGTTGTTAAGGTTCGAAAAGTCTGTAATATACAATGCAAAGGATGTGGTTCGGCAAAGATAACACAAGCCGAACCCAATATAAAGTCAGGTTCGGATTGTATTGTAATTTACATACAAGCCGAATCTGATAAAAAATAAAGATTTCTGTCAGGTTCGGCTTGTAATGGATTTTACGTTTCAAGCCGAACCTGAAAAATCCCAAAACCCTGAATTCCAAGTCAGGTTCGGCTTATTATCCTTAAGTTCGTATTGAGCCGAACCATATCCCGTGTTAACAGTTCCGTCATTTCGAAAGTTTTTTATCATTCATACGATAAAGGATTACATTCGAAATTACATTCCCATTACATAAGAACATGGCAGCAATACATAAGAACATGGTAGCATTACAAAAGAACATGGTAGCATTAAGGAAGAAAACTATCCATCTAGTATCCCAAACGGGTTATAAGAAACTTTCTAAGAATGCAGTAGTGAGCTTCGTATTTGAAATTCTTTCCTTTCCATCTTCTCCATTCCTCTAGCGCTCGCACTTCAATCTCGGAGGTAGTTTCACCATTGTGTCAATAGCGATTCACAACCCGAACTAAAACTATAAAGTCGATAACATTTTTCTTAATTGATTCAATTCGACAAAACAAGGATGCCGAATCCCGGTTGTGAGGATTACCTGTTTCCATGGAGAATGCTTCATGAATTCGAACCAAGTAGTACATACTCATCAGACCCTTCACTTGTCGTTCTTCACCCTTCTTTGGATAGTATGCTACATAGTTCGTGCAAAGAGACAAATCTTCATCTAGAGTAAACTTAGGATTAGGGGGTGCCATATTTTTCAGGAGATGTGCTTTCTTATGTGAAACAATATGCAAGTATATATAGAATTCAGGTTTTCAACGACTATATTTTTGAAAAAAAAAAGAGTTGTTCTTGATATTTGTGAAATTTTGTCAAGGTTCGCCTAGTACAATTTTTTGAATACAAGCCGAACCTTGATCAGTAACGGCTAGAATTTTCAAAAGTTTGAAAATTATGTCAGGTTCGACTTGTATTTGTAATTACATAACATGCAGAACCTGGCAACTTCAAGGTAAACATTCTGTCAGGTTCGGCTTGTATTTATAGTTACATAACAAGCCAAACCTGGCAACTTCAAGGTAAAAATTGTCAGGTTCGGCTTGTATTGATAGTTAAAAGACTAACCGAACCTGACACTGAACATGTGATTAACAAATAAAAACTGAAAATTATCTTTAACACGATTAATACATAAAAGTCAAATTGTCGATAACACGAAATAAACTAGCAAACACAAAGAAAGTCGAGTTGTCGATAACAAAGTTAACAAATCCGAGATAAAAGTGTACTTAATAAAACACTAAAAACATAAAATTTCATTGACCACCGCCCCTCTTGCCGGTTCCACGACCACTTCCACGGCCTCTTCTTCTGACACCTCCACGTTCATCTTCCGCCGCGCCGTCATCACCGGTTGGGACGCCACTACTACCTCCGCTTGTGCCTTCATAGCTTCTCGATTCCTCTTTTTCGTCGGCCTTTTATGGGTACCTCGGGTCCTCGTCCTTTGGTCATAATAGCATCCAACTCATTGATGAAATAATATTGTTCTTCAACCGTAAACGGTGTTTTGCAACTAGCTTTTTCTTCATTTTCTTCACCAACTCCTTACCCGCCGCAACCTAATTTCATTTGTCAACAACTTCTAATTATGAGTAACTTATATAATATCTTATTTATGTTATAACAAATTCAAGAGTAAATATTAATGCAATTTTACCATTGTCTTGAAAGCCTTCGATAGTTCTTCATAAGTGAGATTTTTGGAGATGATGGTCGCCTTTCCTTATTGATAATAAAGGGATGAGAGGTTTGGTTGTACCAATCCATGTAGCCCGAATCAGCTTCACGAGGATTATCATGCACGGGTGCTATCAAATTCATATTTATTATGTTGGCATCTAAATTCTTCCAATGCTCATTGCTCGGCTCGGGATCATACTTTGGAGTCCATGAAGAAGCGGTGGATTTAGTTTCAGTAGAACTCTTTGGCATCAACGTGAATTTATCGTCAAATAATGGGACCTTTTGGACGGCTCCTCCTTGACGTAGTACTCGCCAAGGATCAAAAATTACACAACCACCGGGATAAAATAATGTACCATAGTACATACCCACCGGCATGTCTCCACGATGAACAACTTCATCACGTTCATATTCCACCGGCTTTTGATATGGATCAAAATCGACATCATTGACCTCCAAAGAGTCTAACCTCTCACTCAAGTTTGCCACCAACTGCTCTTTATTCTTTGCCATCTCCTCCTCAAACTTGTACCATGCCGCTCTTGGAAGTGTATCAACCCAATCGACATCCTTTTCGTGTGTTTGGCCAACTTCAAATTCGTGAAATGGTCATATACCCACACCTACATCCAAAATTAAAATAAGAAATGATATGAAAACATTTAATACTGTAACATACAGGGTAAGGTTCGGCTTGTATTGTAATTCACATATTACCCGAACCTAAATAACATAAAGTTCAGCTTGAAATTTATTTCCCCAACAAGCCGAACCTAGATTTTTTTTATGAGGTTCAACTCATTATGGCCATCACATATAAGCCGAACCATACACTGAATAAAGAGGCAGTTGCATTGTTGAAAAAAAAAGAGAGAATGGAAATTAGTCGAGAATTACCTGAAACAAAGTGAAGTTCCCTCCAATGTTTGTACTTGTCAACCTAGAGGCTATTTAATTTGGTCGAGAAGGTAAGCAAGAGTGGCGTTACCCCAAGTGTATTGGTTAATGGTTGCAAGATCCTTTAACAATATAAGATAATTGGCATTCACCTTGTTTCCAAATAGGTCCAGGAAGACATCTCTGCCAAGAGTATAAAGCAAATAGGTGTCATGGTTTGCTTCACTTTGATTTCGCTCCATTACCAACTCCCCCATTCTTTACTTTCTACACGTATTCCCAAATTCCTTTTTCAAATTAGTAAGCTTCACCTTCTTGAGCTTCTTATTTGTCCCACCTGGAAAGTTAACAAAATTTACATCTTTAACGGAACGACAAAACTCGAGTTCGGTCTTATGATCATCCCAACCCTTTGTGTATATTAGTAATTAAAACGGTTGAGGGTATATGGGTAATTGAACTATCCAAGGGATACCCCTTATAAGGACACCTTAGATGGGATTATTGGATCGTATGCCCTAAAAGTTTTAGGTACGGCGGGTTCAAATTTTGTAAGATTTTAGGTTTCATTTCCGGTTTCCAACAGAGGGCTGGTGGTAGTGGTACTTGTCGACAGTAAATTTTCTTTGAACTATGATTTTAGGCATACAGAAATCTTTTAGGGCATACCAAGTAAAGACAAAAAAGGAGTGTAAATAGCAAAATCAGAAGCCCCTTAACCAAATATTTTTGGTAATGGCAAATCTGCCCTTTTAGGATTAGTGTTAATACTAATGATTAGTTAAAATAATTCTGATTAGTAATTAATGATTAGTGATTAGTTTTAGGATTAATAAAAAATTTGAGTAAGAAAAAAAGTTAGGTTTTTTAGAAGGAGAAGGGGAAAGTGAGAAATTTTTTGTGTAGATTATTTAGTTACCCTTGAATTGTAGTCATTTAGACTGCTCATGGGGAAATTTTCCAACATATCTTATGTTTAATCTCACTTTTGTAGGTTAAAATCATCAAAAATCATGTGTTTTTTCACTAAGGTCTATGCGAGTTCTGATGAACAGTTGGCCATTAAATGAAGTGTTTATTATGAGCCGAACCTTTTTGTGAGACTTAGTTCGGCTTGGTTCGAATTGTCCTAACAAGCTTCTAACCCTACATCGAATCGCCCTGGAAGAAAAAATGTTTAGGGTTCGCTTATATTTAGAAATTCGTAAGCGCCGAACCTGTTGGAAACACGTTGTTCTACAATTTGAATAAGTAGAATATGTTTCAAACTCGATCATGTACATTTGGGTTAATAATTTTGTATTGGGTCGGCACATATTGTGAATATCGTAATAGCCGAACCTCGTAAATGTGCTAGGTTCGCACATATTATGATTATCGAATACGCCGAACCCTCGTGCATCTCTTTTTTGACTAGGTTCGCTTGAAATTTCATGAAATTTCTGCCGAAACTGCTTTCATATACACTTACAGAAGCTTTTGTGAAGAACAGCAGTTCGGCTAAAAACGCAACTCAATTTTGAGCCGAACCCAACACCGTAACCGTCATTTAATTGATGAAAAACAACAAATAGGAGATTGAGTTTGTAAAACTTACTTTCTTATCCTCGTTTCCAGAGTTGGAGATGCAGTTGGTTCAATTTTCTGGTTCAATTGGTGGTTGATTTTCAGCTTTCTACACCTTCATCTTCAATTGGTTCTTCTTCTTCAATTGATGGATTAGAAGACGATTTGGTTTGCCTAGTCTCTCTTTTCTTTGTACGAGTCATTATGTAATTAGGTTTAATCGACACTCAAATTTTTACTTAATCGACAATTAATCACGTGATGAATTTTTTTTTTTCGCGGGAGGGGAAGAGTTCTCAGTAGAGGAGGAAGAAGAAGAGATGTTAAGGGAAGCTGATTTTGATTTTTTAGAAAACTGATTTTAGATTTTTGTATTAAGGGTATATAGGTAATTGAGCTACCCATAGGTTACCCCTTATAAGGTCACTCAAGATGGGACTATCATTTTGTATGCCCTGAAAGTTTTTTTGGTTCAGTTAAACTTAAACACCAACACGGCAACACCCATCACTTGGCCCAGTTCATTCTCTGTTGTTTGACTCGTCAACCCTGTAACTCCTCTCATGCGGTTGTCATCATCGACATAACAAATTGTTTTCTCGCTCAATTTCAAAGATTCGTAAAAGAGTCTAATTTGGTGTTGTAAGGGAACAATGCTCGGTGACGGAGAAGATACGCCATCCAGGTAGTAGATACATATTTTTTAAATTATTTTTTAGTGGAAATCAGGGGTTTTTGGATTGTTGAATTTGATGATCTTTTTGTTCAATTTTGATCTGTTAATTCTAATAGACAGAATTTGATGTTTTCATTCAATTTCAAGTAAAATTTGAGTTGTAATTGTATAAGAATGAGAATAAAAAGTATGGTTTGAGTAGTAACTGCTGCAACGGTGGTGGTGATGTAAGTTTTGACCTATAAGCAACAACGCAGTAAATTGGAAGAAATTGTAATGAAATTGGGGTTACTTCTTGCTCAGGGGACAGTTTTCTGTGACTGACATGAATCACTTTTAGTCACCACAAGAGGGCGTCCTGACAAGAGACTGAAAGAAATGTGTCTATATCTGCCTGGAAAAGAATTTCATTCCTATTAGATTTGATTATACAATTTTGAGTGAATACAGGCAATGTGTGAGAGTGCTAATGTTTAAGTTGATTTGCTTCATGTGATATAATTGACCTTTATACAAAAATCCCTTTGTGTTTTGTTAATGCAGTCATCTAGCATTGTTGATTTGGGTAGAAAAATCTCATCTTTTAATCCTAGAAGTTATATTTTGCTGCATAAACTCTTTTAACTGAAACTAGGTTTTTAGAATCTGACTTCTTGGAATGGGTAGATCATGCTTGATGGGAAATGCATACATGAATGAACATTTTTAATGAGTTAAATATAAATGAATGGCTCTTCACTTCTTTGGCAGGCATGAATTGTTGAGTATGGTAAAGAAGCATTCAAATATGCTGGTGAAAATAGGAGATGATGATAAGGATCCTTCTGATGTCGAAATGGACTTAAACTTCTGGAAAGGCATCCTGGATGTGTATTTCATTCGTGGTAGGGAATCAAGGGGCCGTCAAGAGGATGATCTCATATTTTTCGTGGAGGAAAATGGTACTGTCCTGGATGTCTAACTTCTTATTAACTGGTGTTTTAAAATTTTCTACATCACATTGCCAAATAATCTTGGGAACCTACTTCTTATGGTGAGCTATGGTGTTCCAGAATCTGCATGGATATGGATTTAATGACCATATGGAAGGAGAACCTCCCTATTTTGTGCGTAGGTGGGCATCTAAGGTAAATATGACGGGTTCAAGCTTTGGTCTTTTCTCCTTCCATTTATGAATTGTTGTGAATATGTCTAGCTAGATAGTTATTATTGGCCTCAAATCAGTTTATTGACCGGTCCTTTAACAACAAGATAGAGGAAGAACAGTGGTTTGATACCTAAAACTGAAAGGCAGTTAATGAATCCACGCACACATTATAAGGATATTATGGATAGTGATAT
Source organism: Papaver armeniacum (assembly GCA_023531295.1). Taxonomy (NCBI): domain Eukaryota; kingdom Viridiplantae; phylum Streptophyta; class Magnoliopsida; order Ranunculales; family Papaveraceae; genus Papaver; species Papaver armeniacum. The sequence goes on from JAJJWW010006488.1 coordinate 873,696, forward strand.
ATTTTACCTGACACCAGAGATTAAATGTTATCAAGCTTTGCATCTATGATTGCAATACCATCTCATCACATCAGAATAATAAGCCTAATTCATTTTTCAGATGGAGTTCTATCTTTCTAGGCGGTAATTATATATTTTCTTCATGTCTATTAGATGGAAACAGTTGTTGGTCCAAATTCTGCAGATGTGGACTGGAGGCGATCCTTTTATTTGAACATAATAGCTCATACTTCCTACACCGTAACAGTTGCTATTTGCAGGTATTGCTTTACAACTATAATTTCTTGGTAGACCTAAACATTAGACGTTCATTGGTTGTTTCTAGTTGTAGTTATAAATTAACCTCTTCATTGCCACAAAGGATAGTCTTGTCTCTCATTTTTGTTCAGTTATAAGTTAATTTCATCAGTATCTCTGATCTGGACCTGCTGTTTTCTACTTTTCTTGTTCAACTTTTAACGTTATATGTGGATGTGTTTCAGTATTCAAGATCTCCGGAGTCATCAAAATGATGCTGAAACAAAATTATCTCCTATATATAAGGTTCAAAGCTTCCACCAGAACTCTTTCGAAAGGTCACTTAAATAATGGCGTTTTTGTTGAATATAGCCTTTGAAGTTAATTGCCTTTTAAGAAGTTCTTTTGTTTTTGTCTTCCCACAAACTTGTCAATAAGAACGTAAAGTTGGCGCTAGTGTAGGATTAGACAGGGAATATTTGTGATTTGCACATTTTAATCAATATATAGTTACTTTATAGACCCTAGACAGGTTAAAGCCTAAACTGATTCTAGGGAGCTCTTACCTCATTAAAACATGTTGAACAATTTTAAGAGCACATATGGGAAAACAACTTTAGATAGGACTTATATAGACCAGACCAGGTAGGTGCAAACTGCCACAACTTTTCATTGCACGTGACGTAATTATCTCAACTAGAAAGTAAGAAAGTATAAGCAACAAGACAAGTAGACAACTGCAAATAAATTGAACTAAGAAAAAGGATTTCTTGCAGTTCTGTGATTTAACAGACGTGTCATGCATTTTCTTATTGGTAACTCTGTTGATATGTTCTATATGATCCAAAGATGTTTCTTTTTTCACCGACCACTTTATTCAGAATTAACTCATCTTTTTTTTTCAGCATAAAGAGCTAGGGAACCATCTCTTTTAGATTTCAATATGTCATCCGCTTAGCAAGCTAAACTTAGCTGTAAGCAGATAGATATGTTGTTTCATCTTCTTGTGATGTTGAAGCATCATTTTTATTTTTCCTTCTTTTCGAGATTCCTCCATCTAGCCAGATAACCTAAGCATAGCGACATATCAGTCTAAGTTTTTTGGTGTGATATGCTTACATTTCCAATTGTTCCATTTGTAACAGGTTGTGAAAACTGTCTATGCATCCGCAAGTCGAGTCAATATTCATTTGGACTCGAAGAAGGTCAGTTATCTTTCAATTAGTTTAACGTATTACATTTTATACTATTTCAATTCATTTCTAAGCTCTACTTTTCACCCATATGTTTGCAGGAAGTGGAAACTAGTTCTGCGTATCCAGATATTTGTTTTGCTATTGATGATTTCGATTCCACCTTCGGTGCAGTGGTAAGTAGGTTTATGATACATCTTTTAGTGTTTGCTGGTGTAGTGGTTGTGGATGCTGAATGAATTGTTAATTTTTCTGTTAAGCTCTTTTTTAGCTTTCTACAAAACCTATCATGGCAGTCATAATTATGAAGCATAGAAGCTAAGCAAAAGATATGAATGATAAGAGGTTGGACAGTCTGTTGCACGTGTTAAGATACAACTGGGACTTGACATGTCTTTTACAAGGATTTCTTTGTTGTGCTAATGCCTGGTTGTTAGCCGTGTTTGATCCCAAACCTTGGGTCCAAGCATCAGCATTGTAGCCATTACATTCCTATTTTTGGTTTTCCCAATATCATGAATATTATCAGTATCTTCTAACTATAAAAATTGCAACTATTGTTGCTTATATTAGTTACAGTGGGGCCTTGCATTTTTTGTGACTGTGCTAGACGCCCATACCCATTTCAGGTTATATCAAAGCCTGTTTTTAAATTTGTAACACAGTGAACGCAGAAATGGATCATACTAAGTCAATCTCCATTATTCTCGATCATTCTCGTATTTAAATATTAGAGAAGAGTTCCCTGAAGCTCATGGGACTTCTTTTAGTTATTTGCCGAAACTCGTCAGAGACCTTCAGAGTGCTTCTTCACAATATTTTCAATCTCATCTGGATGTCATACCATTTTAGCATCCCTTGGGATTTTAATGGTTCTTTTTGCATTGAAGAATATTCAGACTGCAAACAATATGAACATAATGTCAAAGTGGGATTTCTCTTTTAGATATGGGTGAATTGGTGGAGAAGGTCATATACTTATCATCCTGACTTAATGCCTCCTTGAAACATTTCAACCATTTAATTTATAGAGGTTATGTTTATCTGAATATTTCAACTGATTTGGAGCCTAGGATCTGTTTCAATGGAACTGATACACATTTTCACGTGACTATACAGGTATTGACAGAAATGGATCATTGCTACTGCGTACTTCTCAATGCACATGACGGGGCAGCATTTCCCGCTGACAAGGCAGTGGATAGTGGCACCGGTAGTGACAAATCTCCCTTGAGTAGTGACATTGGTTCAGGGAGAGGCGTTATTCCAAAGGTTTTGGTTCATCTTTGATTATTATTTGTCCTGCTTCTTATTTTGTTTGCCCAAAACTGTCGGGATTCATGTGGCATAGGTTGGAGAACTCTCTCCATATTTTGGTTACTCTACAACGTGCATAGTAAAACACTATTTGGTTACTCTACAACATGCATAGTAAAACACTATATTCTCTAAAATTCATATGGTAGAGTCATTTCTTGCTTCTTAATTTTTTTCTCAAGATGAATATCATTACATATTGCAATAAAGATGCGAAGGTGCGGTATTTGCTCTCACAGCAAGTGCATTATCCTATAAAGTTTGTATTAATTTTATGGGTTAGATACTTGCTAGGACAAAAACATCAATGCTACCAAGCATATAAGAGGAAGAAATGATGCAGAAGAAAAGATTAATGATTTTGATTGGGTTAAAATTCACCGTGACAATTAGTGCCTTTATGTAAGAACATCCAATTTTTGAAGCGTGAGGATGCTTTATTTAATTTATTATTGGCTTATATGACGTCGATCACCTAAAATTGTGGCGCTTGTGTTGCAGCGTACTCTGTTCTCAGGATTTGTCAGCTATCACATGGTTAGAGAAGCATATTATGGTACATACATCTTCATCTCACCATTATCATTATTATTTTTTTCTAGATTATCTAGCTTGAACTTGAGTCAGCTAACCTTGGGTATTAAATGGAATTGTTTTGATTATCGAGTTTAAATAAGTTTCATTTTCTTCCACAATTGTTACTCCAAATAACACGGTGTTTACGCAATGGAGAAACTATGAAAGCTCTGAGATGTCTAATGCTCAAGCACACATAGATAAACTCTCAATTATGAGAAAGATTATTGCATAATTTGGGAAAATATTATAAAGATTGTTCCCACTAGGAGCTTCTATCATACCAATGAGCGAACTCATTGTCTGTATTACCCAGATTCAATACAATTTTTAAAACTATTTCTGTTCTTTTTCCTGGGGACTTTGTGTATCAAGATTTCATGATTTTGACCAATCTCTGTTATTGTTTGTACTTCTTTGTTTTTTGCATATGCAGCTGGAAAATCTGGATTTGGTAGCCTTCTGTCGATTGGTCAATCTCCTGGTAAAACAGACAGAATTTACATGAGAGGTCCCGGAGGGCGAGGGGAAGTTGAAGTTGCAGTTTCCGACATTGCAGGTTATAAAGATTTTTTTTTCCTATCATAATCAACTAATGATGCATGAACATCCTTTGCTTTTTTTTCCTTTTTGTTGTTGTTGTGGGGTCTACATACATTACTTGGGAAAATAGGACTGCTATGAAATTACTGCAGCATTTTTTCCTTAAACTAATTAGGAACCACTTACTATATGATATTATGATTAGTTTAATTACTCTATTGTTAGTCCATAAAGATCAACGTTATTCATCTTATTTTATGTCAGTTAAAATTTACATAAAACTCATCTAAAAGCGCCATAAATCTGATTACGAAGGTAGACGCTCTTGAAATATATATATATATATCCAACATTCTTTATCCCGCGCTTATATGTATCATTTCTAGGATTGTATTGAACTCACTGGATACTGTTGTGAAATGTAGTAGTCGATGCTAGGTTATATTTTAAGGTCTCAGATAGAGAAATGTGCAACTCGAAAAGAAAATGATTATTGTTTTGCGATGTAGATCAAAGCCACCAGGTTAACGACCCCTCTTCGCCACTTCGGATGTCGAAGGGAAGTTTCGGCGACAATGTCGGTACACTATTTCGTAAAGCAGCTTCAGCAGCATCTATTGCTGCAAAACAAGCCTATGCCGCTGCCACTTCCTCCAGTAGGTTTGATGATGAGCATCTTCCCCTCAAATGCAACTTAATGTCCATATCCTTACCTTGGGAGTATCTTGCTCATGATCTTCTGTTCAAGGTCAGTTCCACTCTTTCAATCTGCCAAGCTTTATGGTCCTTTTATTTTTGGACAAAATGAACCATGAATAATCCAAGGACATGACCAGTTAAATAATTTACTCCTTTGTTTAAGTTACCTTTTTTCTTGGGCCCTTTCGTATATTTAATCATAAATATGATGCCCAATGGAATAATATTGTTTGGTGCTATCAACATAGCAACTGAGTCAATAACATCTGGTCACTATCTCTGCAGAAAATGGTTAAAAAATTCCATAATCCACCTTCTTATTGGCCATCTTTTCCTTCCTTTTTTTTTGCACTTAGGTATCCTATTGTCTTCATTTCCTTTAACAAAATCTGATAATATATTCAAACCAAGCTACCAATAAAGTCCATCTTCTGGAACTACATCTCAGCTTTCCTGAGATGCCGTAAGCCTGTAACCAGTGACATAGCTTCAAAGTGCGTCTTCACCACCTGCCCTATTGGTTTACATCAGCGACTTTGCACCAGAATATTCTGATCCATATTTGTCTTCTGCACAATCTTTGGTACTGCCTTGGGCATTATTAACTGCATTGGCTATTTATTACCAGGGTCCTCTTTTTTTGTATATACATAATAACTGTATTATCACTGTTGCAATTCTCAAATTACTAATATCGATTGCTTATGCAGGAAGCCCTCCGGTTGCTATGTGATGGTCACATAGCAAATACACGTATGAATCCGTGGTAGCTTCTGGCATCGACTAACAACACTGCTTCAGAGACTGACAACTTGTATATATCATCATATAGTCTGTCTAGATCTTAGCTTTAATCTTTCTACAGTTATAGGTTGTTGTTGTTGTAAAACTTAAGTTTATTGTTAGCATCCAGCATAGTTGTGTAAGTTATCTGAATATCCTCGTGAATCGGCCTCACCAAGGACTGACATTAGTTTAAAGCAAGTGTACACAATAACATGGTCATTTGAACAACTTTTAAAGTTGATATCCACTAGAGGATCAATAATTTGGGTACTTTTTTCTTTGAATGAATAGTTCCGAGTATTGATAATGGAGGGAAAAAAAACAATAACGAAAGCATAAAAACGACACTGCTGGGTAAGTAATGATAAATGAGGGAAAAAAACAATAACGAAGGCATAAAAAGAACGACTCTGCTGGGGATCGAACCCAGAGTCTCTGGTTTCGTAGACCAGCGCCTTATCCATTGGGCCACAGAGTCTTGCTGTGCTCTTCTCTGATAGATTTGTATATTTAACCACTTGAGTTCATAAATAATTGTGAACCAAGACCTCCTTTGCGACCAAATACAACTTATCATGTTGATTAACCCCCACCAAATTAAACTTTTTTTTGTTAACTTAAGGTGCATGGAATTGAGATATCTCTAGGTTAGGTTAGGTTAGGTTAGGTTAGGTCTTATAGCATGAGATGGGTCTGACACACATGGTCCTTAACTGCGTGACCACTAGTTGCCCCATTTTCGTCTTTAAATCCAACCAATGAGTATTTTTCGCGAGTACTTTCTGTTTTTCTTTAAAGCAAATCAGTACTTGTTTGTGAAGAGACCAGCCGGGAGGGAATCAAGAGTATCCAAGAAGAGGAGTGTAGGAGCAGTGCATAGCATTATCCTCGTGAATTCGGCATGCGACCACAACAACCCTCTTGTTCTATATGCTGTTGTGGCTTCCCTCTGTGGACGTACTTTTCCAACTTTTTGAATTGACTCCATGTGTAGTTATATACGCTGTAGACAGTGAAATATATTTGCAGTCAAGTCACTGATGAATCTCATCAGCAATAAGAAGAAAAGAAAAAAGAAAAAGTCACTGCATATACAAAAGCTAATTCTAGACTAGACAAGAGTAAGAGGTAAAAAAGAAGAACTTTCTTTATTACACTAAACGTGATAAATATATAAAAGTAACTCTTGTGTGTGGATATAAGTGGAAAAATTGACTTATCCGGATTTACCAACACACTTGAGAAGCTGCTGGTAAGATTGACTATATTATCTGATAACAAAAAAAAAGTTACCCTAGCTATATATAATAAAGCAGCATGCACTAATGTTGGATGTCACTCGTACACCGAGCTCAAACAGTGTATGTAATCTCTGAATATGCTATACAGAGAAGAAAAAGCAGACTTATAAAGCATAAAGGATGAAAAAGCAGATAAAGGAAAGATAGTTTTTTTTTTTTTTTTTTTTTTGATCGATTAAAGGAAAAATAGTGAAAAAGGAAAGTTAATGGAAAATAGCTATGTCCTATGTATGTAAATGTTGTCGACAATGAGAAGAAAACTGAAGAAGAACCGAAGAGCCTTCCTTCCTTGTGCAACTTCACCAGAAAACTGTAAATTCTCAACCAGGGATTGTAATGTCAGACAGTCAGTGCATGCATGAGTATAGTGCGCAAAGTGAGTGCTCTATTGAGTTGAGATCTTGATGCGAATCTGAAAACTGTACTACCTTCTTCTTTATCGTCGACCTATAATAAAACAACGCTGCTCACCGTAAGTGCTCTTCCACCCGATCACCACCACAACTTGGCAAATGGCAATACATCTTTCCACATGTCAAAACTTAGCGGATCCCAAACTTACAGGAAACAACCATCATCATCATCGCCGTACAATCTAAATAGAAACATGGTCCATGTGATGCCCACCATTTGTCTATATCTTCGTCATTAAGCTAATCAATGGACGGACCCATATGCTTTTCTCCCAGCCCCAGAAGTTAAAGTTGTGACCTGACTCAAAATCTCTCAGAAATCCCATCTGTAGATCTTACTCGTTTCGATAAATGACGAAATTACCCTGTGCTAACATCAGCATTGTCTTCGAGTGGTCTCTTCCAGCGTCAATAAATAGCCACTTTTACACTTCGTTCCTTCCGTTTCCTCTTCACTCTCCCTCCTATACCTTAATTTTTGAAGTTTCTGGTTTGATTATTAGTGTCCAAGTAAGTAGTTTTTCCGGCCATCGATCGGTCAGAGTAAGTCATGTTGACATCATCAGTTGGATATGGAATCCTACCTGCCGATTTCGAGAGTGGTTTACTCCATGGGAAGACCAAGAGTTTATGTCATCTCTTTTCCTACCCCAGCAGCAAGATCCTATATATTCCTCCAATAACAATAGCGGTTCGGATAATGAGCCGAACCAACCCGCAAGTAATGATTTAGTAGTGGTTGATGAGCGTAGAAAGAGAAGGATGATATCGAACGGGAATCAGCCAGACGGTCTAGAATGAGAAAAGAAAGACATTTGCAAGATTTAAGGAACCAAATGAACCGGATGAAAATTGAGAACCAGGATTTGGCGAACCGACTTGCGTTTATTAATCATTCTAATCAGGTCTTACGTAGAGACAATGATCGGCTTCGTTATGAATCTTCATCTCTTCGTCGTAGATTATCTGATATTCGACGGATATTGATTTTTCGACAGCTCCAATCTTTATCCCTCTTCTTCTTCTTCGATTTCTACTACTACTAGTGTGCCGTTTAAAACAGTTAAAGAACAACTTCACTCGTTGATTGCATAATCATATGAATTTTAAGTGTTATGAGCGTCTGCCTTAGCTAGTTACATATGGAATCCTAATATATAACAATTAGACGTGTAAAATATATACTATTAGATTTATTTTCTTTTTCTCCTTTGTGCATTGTTAGATGTATTGTTTCATCATGAGGTTTTGGAAATGGTGGCGGGGTTTGAAAAATAACGTATTGTATAATATTTTCAAGTTGGTATTTATATTTTGTTTACTTTGTTTTTTCTTTTTCTTTTTTGCTTCGATTGATTTTTTGCGTGCACACTCGCCATATCGTCACCATTATTCTCTTGTTTAAATCGAATTATTATCTTCATTTTAGGACATTTTTGGAGTACCTTAATCAAAATAACCTTACGAAAAAGACGTCCAAAAATGTCCGTTGTGTGTGATTATTTACTCAGGCAGAATGCCGCGCGGCGAGACATAATAAATGAAAATATGATATCACCATGGACAACAACAGAATAATGTTGCGATTTCCCAGCAATGCGAATAAGAAATTCATCTTTTTATTTATTGTTTTTATTCTTAAAAGATGACCTTTTTGATTTATCATGATTAATACGGACACAAGATAGTGCATGAGCAATTCAGGCATGTACTTGGCCGCTTGTATTTTAATTCGAAGATATTTCTTTAACAATGACGAAAGATTCCATGGAGTTTCTGTTTTTAGTTTAAAAGTTTAATTTAGATGAGATTACCTGCAATTTACAATTTCATCAAATACATCAATTAAAGTGAATGGTTTGTTAAATATTAGACCGTACCTACATTTGGTAGATCAACCATTAGATTAAGTTTAATTTAATCATACATCAACTTAAACAATCCGCTATTAGATTAATCCAATGAGTGATGCAAGTATCACTTATTCAAATTAGAATATAATTTACATTAATTGCCTTCGGTTAAACAATCCATATGCAGACCCAATGGAAATCACTAGCAATTAAATCTCAACCGATATAGCGTATATGAATACTCCCTCAGTTCCACTTTAGACGAAGTTTTTGGAGTTTTCACGCTGATGGTGGTTTTTAAACAAAGGGTAAAATCGTAAACCCCAATAACCTAATGTCACCAAAGTGACACATTTATTAGAACATTTTTATGCGTGTAGTCAAGAATTAATATGGGGTATTTTTTCAAATTAGGTTACAACGAACAAAACCCTAATTCATCTCCGTGCCAATGGCAAATCATGCCACCCACACCTAGCTCCTAAGCTAGCCGCATCTCTTTCGTTAATGGCAAATCATGCAGCCCATACCAAATGCGCCGAAGCATGCCATGCTAGCCGCACCTCCGTGCCAATGGCAAATCATGCCACCTGCACACTTAACCCGAAGCTACCGCCAAGCCAAACACATGCTTCGCCCTAGCTACACCGGTCAGCCGCGCCATGCCAAAGTAAAGACCCGCACCTAGGCTTGCAAACCATGCAACCTAGGCCAAATTGGCCACGCATGCCATTGGCACATGCCAACATGTCCGGGTAGCCTTTTCTTACCAAGGCCACGGCCCTAACGGCCACGCATGCCATTGGCACATGCCAACATGCTCGCGGTAGCCTTTTCCTACCAAGGCCACGCCCCGCCCTAATCTGCCACGCATGTCATTGACACATGCCAACATGCTCGCCGGGTAGCCTTTCTTACCAAGGCCACGGCCTAACGGCCACGCATGCCATCGGCACATGCCAACATGCTCGGCTGGTAGCCTTTCCTACCAAGGCCACGGCCTAACGCGCCACGATGTCATTGGCACATGCCAACATGTCGGCTGGTAGCTTTTCTTACAAGGCCACGCCCTAACGGCCACGCATGCCATTGGCACATGCCAACATGCTCGGGTAGCCTTTCCTACCAAGGCCACGGCCCTAATGGCCACGCATGTCATTGGCACATGCCAACATGCTCTCGCCGGGTAGCTTTTCTTACCAAGGCCACGCCTTCTAACGGCCACGCATGTCATTGACACATGCCAACATGCTCGCCGGGTAGCTTTTCCTACCAAGGCCATGGCCCTAATCTGCCACGCATGTCATTGGCACATGCCAACATGCTCACCGTAGCTTCTTACCAAGGCCATGGCCCTAACGGCCACGAATGCCATTGGCACATGCCAACATGCTCGCTGGTAGCCTTCATCACCTAGCCGTGGCCCTAATGCGCGCTGGTAGCCTAATTTGCAAACCATGCAACCTACCACCAAGGCATTCCGCACATGCCATCGGGCACACGCCACATGCCTTGGCATTGCCACTTACACTCAACGTGCAACCTACCACCAAGGCATTCCGCACATGCCATTGGCACACGCCACACACGCCACTAGCAGCCTGCATTTCCACTTACACCCAACGTGCAACCTACCACCAAGGCATTCCGCACATGCCATTGGCACACGCCACACACGCCACTAGTTCCTGCATTGCCACTTACACTCAACGTACAACCTACCACCAAGGCATTCAAGCACATGCCATTGGCACATGCCACACACGCCACTAGCAGCTCTGGCATTGCCACTTACGCCGAGGTACAATCCGCAACAAGGGCATTCCGCACATGCCAATGTCACATGCCACACGCGCCACTAGTAGTGCCACTTGCACTCAAGGTGCAACCAACACTCGAGATATCAACACAAACCGGGGATGCTTTCCAGTGGTTTTGGTTTGGCGGTCACAGCCTTTGCGCAGACACTACGCTCACATTAAGAAAGCGTGAAAAGGAATAAAGCTGCCAAATAAATGAGGAAATAATGGTGAAAACGTTTTCACCCATAAACACCTTGCGGTTACCACCTCCTCCCATTATTTCACCCTTTACTCTCTTCCTTTATGAGGCCAGTGGTACGTTTCAATCTCGACTTGTATAAATAGGTCTTACCTATTTCCACCGCATAACAAGTCTTGGGTACAGAGAAAAATACTACACTCGTAAAAGGCAACTTTGCAAGCTCTCCAAAAAGCTTTCATCTCTGCAAGCTTCCAAGCTTCCACTTTCTCGATACAAGTCGAGACACTACTCCCCCGAATTATTCTCGGTCTCAACACCTTTCTTGGCTTCCTCCCAAATCAACCCTTCTCCTCCACTTTGTGACCGGAAGTCCGGAACGCCATTTCTGGTTTAGGCCGGACTTGTGGGCTGCATTGATCTCTTGAATCTATAAAGTGCTCACGCGCAAAGACATTTGTTTAGGGTTTGAACCAGCCACTCACCTACCGAATTTACCGAAATCGCAGTAAAACGATTTTTACCCATAAACAATTGGCGACCACAAATGAGGTTTGATCTATCTGGCCACAATGTCGACTGCCGATCTGCTCTTCACCCGATGTCAAGATGGTAGGGGAAGGCGATTCAATCCGACTCAACCGCGCATTTGACCCGCTACTAGTTGTAAAACTACATGAGAAAACTGGGACTCGCCAAGATGCTACAGCGATTGGGGACTTGCGACTCACCCGACTCAATCGCCAGACAACCCGGTTATCGCTTGTTAAAATTACACCAGAAAACTGGGACTCATCAAGACGCTACCAAAGAATTGGGGACTAATCAAGGATGCTACAAAGAAAGCCGCCTTGCTACACAAAGAAAGCCGCTTTTTACTTGGAGAGAGGCGTGTTTGCAAGTGAGTAAATTTAGATTGGGAAAGATATACGATCTCGTTTTTAGGTTCTTAATAAAACCGCCATACTATTGCGTCTTGTGCCTATTGCTAGCACACACTTTCATAAAAGCAATATTCCTTTCCCAAAACATAATCAGAAAGTTATATTATCAAAACCATTCATCCCTAAATAATCCAATATCCTCAAAAGCTAACATTTATCTATCAACCCAAGAAATCCAGAAGACAAAAACCATAAACTGTGCGCTTTGTTTGCCTTTCAAAGAAAAAAATTCACCTACTCGTACATACCTACTTTGCACACACATAATTCCCTCGCCACTATTAGCGATTAGCTACATGTTGACATTTGAAGAATTATTTATGATGAAGTATTTCCACAAGTTTATGAAAGGCATACCTATGGCTACTAAGTTTACACCAAAGACAAGAAAACAATAAAACAAATTGAAAGAGAAACGCTTGAGTACATAGCTGAGATATGCTTGCCCACTTTGTCACTACCGCGCTACCGCTAACACCATGACGTGATAACAAAGATACGAGGTAAAAAGGGGAGCCAACCCATTTCATAAGCATAACACTTTTTGAATTTGAATAAGGAAAGGATTTCTGCTTGAGCTACGTATGGGAAGAGGCAACCGGGCCCGCAGAACAAGTCCAAGCCACGCCAAGCCAAAGACCGTGCCAAGCCAATGGTCCACACCATACCGAAATCCAAGCCAATGGTCCACATCATACCTAAATCCAAGCCGTCATTCACACCAAGTCAACGCCATTCCAAGATTTATCCAGTCCCACCCGACGCGCTTTCCTGGGATGCGTTTACCGATGCTTTGTGAGACGCATGCGCCGCTTGCCGCCTTTCCGTAAGCGCTTGCTGACGCTGGGCTACTTGCACACATGCCGCACGCAAGATGCCAAAATTGGGCAGCACCACACTTTGTGCTAACAGCTTGCATCCTTCCAAATGGCTTAACATCTGCGCCCTTCCAAAGACCATCCTCGCTCTTCGAAACAAATACCATGGCTCCAAAGACTTCGTGATCAAACCGTGTCATCTCTGCACGATACACTTATGATCACCAACCAGAGCTACTTCCGCCACCCCAACGGTTCTTCAAGCATGAAAGCTCCAACCGTCACTCAGAGACGCTACTCCACCATCGTGGCAAGATACCGGAAGATCCTGAAGAAGCCGACCTCCTTTTAAAGCACCGTTGATTCGATGAAAAGACGAAAGATACTTCAAAACAGACGCGCGTTATAGATGAAGAGGCTCGCGTTGCTCTTGAACGCCCCGCAGAAGGATAAGCAATCCAATTTCGTCACACGTGAAGACGGCAGGACTTCTCCAAAATCAAAGCAATGGAAATCAACAACTCTCCCGAGTTCACTGAGACCCTTCTGGGCGGACCCTCATAATTGGAACTTCGCCCACAAAGTCGCACAGCCTATGATGAAACAGCTTATGTGAGATTCTATATTTTTCCAAGGCATAACATCAAGACATATTTGCATCTCTCAACCGCACCGCATCGAAAGCAAAGCTTCCATCCAGGGAAGCCGTTCCCAAACCCCAACCTCTCCTAGAAAGCACGATCACGTATGTAACTCGGGGACTCCTAACCTATTTTCTTGAGGGATGTCGAGTTTGATGTAACGTGACGCGCCTCCGACTTCAAAATGGTAGCCGCCAAGGCTCCGAGAGTTGCAAGATGTCGCTTTCAACGTTTTCCGTAAGTAGCTCCGCATCAACGTTTTCCGTGGTAGCTACGCATCAACGTTCTCCGCCAGCGCTTCGCTTCAACGTTCGCCTAATGCCACTCCTTCCCGCAAAGGGTCGTGTCGCCACACTCCCCATATCAAGGAACATAGTCACAACCCACCAATCGTCGTAGTCATGGACACCTTTTAATTCATCTCGCCAAAACTCGTGATCATGGGAGCTTGCTCGCTTACGCATCCACCCAATCCTTTTACGTCCACTAAGCCCATAGAATATCACCAACCTACTTTGTTACCACGACAATGTAGTTTCTCCCGACACATCTCCTACCAAGAACTGTTGCCCCCTCATTCGCTGATACCAGCCAGAGCTTCACCAAGAAGAAAGAACTACTACAAAGATGGAAACATGAAACTCATACTTGAGAACTAAGATATACACTGGATCCTTCACCGCCAAAGCTACTAAGAACAACCACCAAAAATCCGCATCCACAACAAGGTCCTCTACTCTTCAAGGGTGCAGCGCAAGAACATCATCACCTCTCTGCCTAAGACGCCTTCAACACTTTACGAGGCCGCGTGAGGATCCCGAGCCCGCACTATCCATAATATGTCATCATGTAATTTCTGAGCATCCCAGTGTCACATCCAAGAGTATGATAGCTTATATCAAATCCCGTGGAGGGGGATTCAAGGCGATATAATGAAAGTAGGTCATGCATGGGGACTACCAAAGTGAGATGCTTTCAATCCCTCAACCAGGTTATTACCGATTTCAACATCATCACTATCGATGTTTTACGAGCTGGAATTTCTCAACATGAATCCGCACATGTGCACCGAAACTCCAAAAGCACGCCTTAAGGTTACATTCACGTATTCATCCATTCCATCATATCAAACCGAAGTATGACCTGGGACTTCTCGCCGCATCCCATTTCGTAAGATGGCCCTAAAAACTGGCCCCTCCAAGTCCGCAGCAGTCAACAAGGACGATTGAAGGAAGGGGAACGATTTAGGTCATCATCGTCGATAACAGTTGACGCATGCTCCAACAGATATCTCTCGCACAAAAGGGAAATTTTCCATTTATACAACAAGCGGCGTTAAAGTGTACGATAGTCCGCAAAGAAGAAGAAAACATACCATGATTTTCTTAACCCGAATAACCTTTGGGATGCTTCATGCAAGAGTGGACTGCGCCCTTCATCTCTGGAGAACTCCGATCAAGTTAGAAGATGATTCGAATCTGTGACATGACAAAGAGAGAAATTCAACAAGAAGAACCTTTTCTCAAATGAGGGAGATGATGCAGCTGGCGCTTGGGTTTGAATACGGGTAACCTTTAAAAGGAAAGGAAGCAATGAGGGACATAACGCTTCCGCATTTTTGGCATGAACGATGCCCTAATCAAGCCACGCGTGAAGGAAAGGCAAAATAAGGAAACTTTGTTATCTCGTAGAAACACCTACTCCCTCCTTGTTCACACCGATCCCATCAAGTCACGTGCCAGCACGCACAGCCTTCCCTACCTCGCGCCTGGGCCCCACCACTCAGCACGCCGCTTTTCCCAACTCACGCCAACTTCCCAATGACCGCCCAAGTCACGCTGCAAGCACGCACAGCCTTCCCAACCTTGCGCGGGGTCCCACCAGCTAGCACGCTCAATTTTCCCAACTCACGCCAACTTCCCAATGACCGCCCGTCACAAAGAAGCACGCACAGCTTTCCTCACTATACTGTCCCACTACTTAACACGCCGCTTTCCTAACTCTCGCCAACTTTCAATGCGCCTGGCTTTCCTGCGTCTCTCAATGATACCGATTCCTGGGCTTGCCAGCCTCTCCGATTTGAGCAAAATCGCAGAGGCAAGGATTCCAAATCCTATTTATAAAAAGGCTCGACAAACCTCTCAATTCTCTTTACGATTTGTCATTACGATAGTTTGTCACCATCTTAGGCTTTACTCGCAACAAAGCCCTGCTCCGAGCTGCAGGGACTTAATGTTGATGGTGGTTTTTAAACAAAGGGTAAAATCGTAAACCCCCAAATAACCTAATGTCACCAAGCGACACATTTATTAGAACATTTAATGCGTATAGTCAGTAATTAATATGGGGTATTTTTTCAAATTAGGGTTACAACGAACAAAACCCTAATTCATCTCCGTGCCAATGGCAAATCATGCCAGCCACACCTAGCCCGGGCTAGCCGCATCTCTATGCCAATGGCAAATCATGCCAGCCATACCAAATGCAATCAAGCATGCCATGTTAGCCGCACCTCCGTGCCAATGGCAAATCATGCCACCTACACTTAACCCGAGCTAGCCGCGCTAAGCCAAACACACTCGCCTTGGCCCTAGCTACACCGGGTCACGCCGCGCCATGCCAAAGTAATTCCGCACCTAGGCTTGCAAACCATGCAACCTAGGCCAAATTGGCCACGCATGCCATTGGCACATGCCAACATGCTCGCTGGTAGCCTTTTCTTACCAAGGCCATGGCCCTAACGGCCACGCATGCCATTGGCACATGCCAACATGCTCGCTGGTAGCCTTTCCTACCAAGGCCACGGCCCTAATGGCCACGCATGTCATTGGCACATGCCAACATGCTCGCCTCGGTAGCCTTTTTCTTACCAAGGCCACGGCCCTAACGGCCACGCATGCCATTGGCACATGCCAACATGCTCGCCGGGTAGCCTTTCCTACCAAGGCCACGGCTTCTAACGGCCACGCATGTCATTGGCACATGCCAACATGCTCGCCGGTAGCTTTTCTCTACCAAGGCCACGCTCTAACGGCCACGCATGCCATTGGCACATGCCAACATGCTCCGCCGGTAGCCTTTCCTACCAAGGCCACGGCCCTAACGGCCACGCATGTCATTGGCACAAGCCAACATGCTCATGTAGCTTTTTACCAAGGCCACGCCTTCTAACGGCCACGCATGCCATTGGCACATGCCAACATGCTCGCCGGTAGCTTTTCTTCAAGGCCACGGTTCTAACGGCCACGCATGTCATTGGCACATGCCAACATGCTCACGGTAGCTTTTCTTACTAAGGCCACGGCCCTAACGGCCACGCATGCCATTGGCACATGCCAAAATGCTCGCTAGTAGCCTTCATCACCTAGCCGTGGCCCCATGCGCGATGATAGTCTAATTTGCAAACCATGCAACCTACCACCAAGGCATTCCGCACATGCCATTGGCACACGCCACACACGCCACTAGCAGCTCTGGCATTGCCACTTACACTCAACGTGCAACCTACCACCAAGGCATTCCGCACATGCCATTGGCACACGCCACACACGCCACTAGCAGCTCTGGCATTGCCACTTACACTCAACGTGCAACCTACCACCAAGGCATTCCGCACATGCCATTGGCACACGCCGCACACGCCACTAGCAGCTCTGGCATTGCCACTTACACTCAACGTACAACCTACCACCAAGGCATTCCGCACATGCCATTGGCACATGCCACACACGCCACTAGCAGCTCTGGCATTGCCACTTACGCTCGAGGTACAATCCGCAACAAGGGCATTCCGCACATGCCAATGGCACATGCCACACGCGCCACTAGTAGCGCCACTCTGCACTCAAGGTGCAACCAACACTCGAGATATCAACACAACCGGGGGATGCTTTCAGTGGTTTTGTTTCATGGTCCACTATAAATAAGACACTACGCCACATTAAGAAAGCGTGAAAAGGAATAAAGCGGTCAAATAAATGAGGAAATAATGGTGAAAACGTTTTCACCCATAAACACCTCGCGTTACCACCTCCCTCCCATTATTTCACCCTTTACTTCTTCCTTCATGAGGCTGTGCATTGTTTCAATCTCGACTTGATAAATAGGTCTTACCTATTTCACCCGACAACAAGTCTCGGTCAGAGAAAATACTACACTCGTAAAAGGCAACTTGCAAGCTCTCCAAAAGCTTTCATCTCTTGCAAGCTTCCCGGCTTCCACTTTCCGCATACAAGTCGAGACACTACTCTCCCGAATTATTCTAGTCTCAACACCTTTCTTGGCTTCCTCCCCAAATCAACCCTTCTCCTCCACTTTGTGACCGAAGCAAGTCCGGAACGGCCATTTCTTGGTTTAGGCCGGACTTGTACAAAGCATTGATCTCTCGAATCTATAAAGTGCTCACGTGTAAAGACATTTGTTTAGGGTTTGAACCAGCTTCTCACCACCTACCGAATTTTACCGAAATCAGTGTAAAACGATTTTTACCCATAAACACACGCATATTAAGAAATAGAGAGAGATAAGAAAATTTTCCATCTATCACTACACGAAATTAGGGATTTTGTAACGTTGAAAAAACGTTAGTATCTATATATTGTTAATATGTAAAAACGCTGGAAAAGTGTCGCTGGTATTAGTGTTACAATAATTTATTAACGGTTCATTTCGTTATAATAAAATTTTTATTAAATAACGGTTTCATTCGTTGGAATAAATACACCAACAGCTATCTAGTCAAGACAAGATTTATCCGATGTAATTTTGTTGTAAACGGTTGCGGCTGATCGTGAAGGTTAGATCAGAATATGTGATTCAAATGAGCATCAGAACGGCGACTTTATGTGTAACGGTTGGCTTAATGCCACCTGTCCTTTCTTATAACAACTACAACAACGATTTTATTCGTTGCTTAGCTGATTGTAACGGATTGGATTTAACATTTATCATAACGATTAAAAAACCGTGATAGCCCGCCTCAACTACTGCTGACGACACGTGTCAATTGTTTTTAACGTTTAAAGTAACGGCTTCAACCGTTGATGTTTCATTGTAACATTTATGATATAACAACTTGTTGTAACGATTCGA
Organism: Papaver armeniacum; assembly: GCA_023531295.1. Classification (NCBI taxonomy): domain Eukaryota; kingdom Viridiplantae; phylum Streptophyta; class Magnoliopsida; order Ranunculales; family Papaveraceae; genus Papaver; species Papaver armeniacum. Next base: position 892,109 of record JAJJWW010006488.1, read on the forward strand.
TTCAGAATAAATTGACCGTAATGTTTACCGTCCGCCACGTGTCTATTGCTTGTAAATGAAGGATAGGCTAACGCTTTTAGACGTTGTCGATTGATTGTAATAAAGAATGAATTTGCAGTGTGTTAATTACTAACAAATTTTATAACGTTGATTCGACATTGGTAAAAAATAATAGTTTTCAAAAAAAAAAAAAAAACGTTTTTTTCTGTTATAAATAAACTCCCATAATTGGCCTCGCAATGCAATGCAATCCATTTCCAAGTCGGCAAATAATTATTTTCAAGTTGCATTGCAATTCATTTCAACCCGCAACATCAATCAAACCCATAATTCAATGTCATTCCGCAGTGCATAAATTCTCATTCTAGCACAAGGAATTCAGTCATTCAATTATTCGGAATTCAATCTCATTCCACAATACATACATTCTCATTCTAAGAAGATAAGGAATTCATTCATTCAATTATTCTCGAATACATACTCCTCAATCATTCACATATGTAAAGTACATACGAGTATCATCTTTTACATTGGAAGAACCGCTTTTTAAGCCTAAAAATACATGGTTCCCTATATGGTTATAATCAAATGAGAAGGGTTATTTTTTCAGCTTCTAAATATAAGCAAGTGTTGTTGCCTTTATATATACCTTGGAAAAAAAGTTGTTATCCGCCAAAAGAAGTTGTCCATTGACATCATAGTAGTGATTTAAGATTTTTCTTAATTTTCGTAGTAGTAATTAAGATTGCTCTCTCGGATTTCATAAGATTAAATTTAAAGGTCTAATGAAAAATAATAAACAAAGGCGAGAGTTAGCCTAGATTCCAATTTAATTCATATCAATAGGTTCAATTTATTTATTCTCAACAATTAAAGCTCAATAAACCAAATATCACCGACTTCTTATTTTTTGCCAAGGTAGACTCTCAAAAGATTAATTGTATCCCCTAAGCATAGATTATCTAAACAAAGCATAACCTATCTAATGAATAACAACCAATTTAATCAAATCATAGTTCTATTCAAAATAATGCAAAAGTCAAATAGAAAATAAAATAAATTCACCCATGTGTGAAGTTCGGCTTCCTAAATCGAGTTGTTGGGGTTTAGTTCATCACGTCGAAAACACACTTAAAATATTTATTCATGGCACAAAAGTGTTTGCAAATGATGAAAAGGATAAAAATCAAATAAACCAGGAATTTACAAAGCCTAAGAAGTGTTGCAATCCTCCTCACATAAGATGCGATAAAATAAAAGTGTTGTAGTCATCATTTCAACTGGTCGCCGAAAGCTCACAGCAAAACCGGAATAAACCACGGTTTATTAACGACAAAGCTTTCTCAGCCTTATGTTCTTGGTGTTCTTTGGAACAAAGCAGCAGCAGTAAATTTCAATTTGATTCTCCCGCTTCGTTACCTCCCAGCACTTCTCTATATCCTTCCTCACCTTCCCCAAAGATAGTATTTATACTCCACAGACATCAAATCAAAGCAGTTAATACCCATTATCTTCTTTCCTTTTTCACCGCAAATTACGAAGATTTTTTATTCTCCTTTCCTCCTCCGCTACACCAAAACATGATGTCAAATATCTTTCAACCAATGTAGAGTAAACTCCCGAGATATTATCTCCTCCAACAAATCTTTGAATTAACTTCGAAATATTCGTTCCTTTCTTTGACATAAAGTTCGATATTCTCGTTGATTCTTTCTTCTCTTACGCAAGGTCAAATATCTTGCTTAATCCCGCCAATAACTCAAAGAATCAAACGAATAACGAGTTAATCGTTTCCATGTTTATAAAAATCACGTGAGATCTTTCCTCTTATTTCCAAATTAACTCTATTACCTTTCATTTTAGTCGAACAGATAATATCAATCCAAACTTTGAAAATCCTTTGAATATCTCGCCCAAAAATCTTCCCAGAAATAACGCAGTAACTCCGAGACTTGTCACCTTTTTTCTTCCACCATTTTTCCCGCAAAAGCCGAATGTTCAAACGGAGAAGAAGGTCCCCCTTATCCTGTGTCTTTGAAGTGTGAATAGCAACATGTGTTAATTAGTAAATAGGGTACCCCTTAGCAGCGGCGCCCTTAGCAATTGAGGTGCCCCTTAACCAAGTTTGAAAGTCCGAATAACACTTGTCCTCAGGTTGCAAATAACAATTTTTCAAGCCAAATCTCCACAAGATCTTATTCTTCTAAAAAATAACGAAAACAAGTTTATTAGAGAAATAATGAGTCCTAGCTAATGTAATTATGGGTGAAAATGTGTCGCACTTTAGTGCTTATCAAATTCCCCACACTTACATTTTGCTAGTCCTCGAGCAAAACAAACCGACCCGCCACACAGTGGTCATAAATAAGAGACTTAGGGCCGCTACACACTTTGGTCATGACGAATGCCACATACACAAGACACAATTTTTTTTTTTTTTTTTTTTTTTTTTTAGACCCGCTACACAGCTGGTCATAACATGCAAGAAAGATCCTGAAAAAGAAAAATGAAAAGTTAATAACCACCCCCCACACTTAAATATTACATTGTCCTCAATGTAATTGAGTCATCCAACGTAAAAATTAAGATGGGAAATTAAAAATAAAATAAACAAACATAAATAAATAAATAATTATACCTCTGGATCGTACAAAACGGATCTCAAAAAATTAACAAAACTGAAAATTTGGTGATCGACCCAAAATACAATATTTACAAACGATGACTTCCACAATTATTTTATGAAAAAAATGGGGACATAAAACCATCGTAGAAAACAAAATTTACCCCTAAACCAAGTTTTTACCGCACATGGAAGTAAAGAACAAAGTATGGGGATTCTATTGAGACTGGGAAAATTTCAATTGGCTCATGCACGGTATTAGAAATAGGCAAATCCTCCGGGTACTTAGATGCAAAGTAATCCAACAATACTTTAGAAGCACACAATTTTAACCCTAAATTAGGCAACTTTTGGAAGTCCAAAGGTCTAGAAACAACCTCTAAGTCTGGGTGAATGATCTTGTGAGGTAGATTCATCTATGGAATTAGGCAAATGATCCACACAATCATCCAAAGGGTCATCTATATGTTCCGTTTGGAACAGAGAGTCACTACCAGATTCATCATCATCAAGAAATAATCTTTCACATTCAAGAACTCTCAATCTTTGTTCCAAACTAGGCGGTGTGTGTTTGTAATACTTCTCATAAATAGTTTCATATGATTCTTCACTTACCATTTGTGGAGCAAAACTCCATACCGTTGCCTATGCATATATTCACCAAGCGTCATCTCCGATGAGGTTGCCTGATAATTTGAATTTCTACGCATATATTCTCGCAGGCGTCATTGCGGTGACGTCTCGTAAGAAGTCATCATCCTCAAAATTCCCTGAAAAAGAAATATAAAAAGAAACGATAAAAAGGAAAAAGAAAATACTGCAAAAAAAAAAAAAAAAAACCTAAAAATTAATCTAAAAAACAAATGCGCTGCAACGGCGCCAAAATGATTTAAGATTTTTCTTAATTTTCGTAGTAGTATTTAAGATTCGTTCTCTCGTACTTGCGAAGATTAAATTTAAAGGTCTAATGAAAATAATAAACAAAGGCGAGAGTTCTTGGGCCTAGGATTCCACCGAATTCATATCAATAGGTTCAATTTATTTATTCTCAACAATTAAAGCTCAATAAACCAAATATCAAACTTTTTATTTTTGCCAAGGTAGACTCTCAAAAGATTAATTGTATCCCCTAAGCATAGATTATCTAAACAAAGCTTAACCTATCTAATTGAATAACAACCAATTTAATCAAATCATAGTTCTATTCAAAATAATGCAAAAGTCAAATAGAAAATAAAATAAATTCTCCCATGTGTGAAGTTCGGCTTCCTCCGTCGACCCAGTGTTGGGGTTTAGTTCATCACGTCGAAAAACACACTTAAAATATTTATTCATGGCTCAAAAGTGTTTGCAAATGATGAAAAGGATAAAAATCAAATAAACCAGAATTTACAAACAGCTAAGAAGTGTTGCAATCCTCTCATTACGGTATGCGATAAAACAAAAGTGTTGTAGTCATGTTGTTCAATCTGTATTGAAAGCTCTGTTGTAAACAAGGAATAAACCACGGTTTATTAACGTGACTTTTCGGCCTTATGTTCTTGGTGTTCTTGGAACAGCAGACAATGTAAAATTTCGCAATTTGATTCTCCCGTTTGTTACCTCCCGGACTCTCTATATCCTTCTCGGCTTCCCAAAGATAAGTATTTATACTCCACAGACATCAATCAAAGTAGTTAATACCCATTATCTTCTTTCCCTTTTTCACCACCAAATTACGAAGATTTTTTATTCTCCTTTCCTCCTCCGCTACACCAAAACATGATGTCAAATATCTTTCAACCAATGTAGAGTAAACTCCCAGATATTATCTCCTCCAACAAATCTTTGAATTAACTTCAAATATTCGTTCCTTTCTTTGACATAAAGTATTGATATTCCTGGCGATTCTTTCTTCTCTTACGCGTCAAATATCTTTCACGAGAATCTACTTGCCAATAACTCCAAATCAAGCGAATAACGAGTTAATCGTTTTCCATGTTTATAAAAATCACGTGAGATCTTTCCTCTTATTTCCAAATTAACTCTATTACCTTTCCTTTTTTAGTCGAACAGATAATATCAATCCAAACTTTTGAAAATCCTTTGAATATCTCGCCCAAAAATCTTCCGGTGAAATAACGCAGTAACTCCGAGACATGTCTTTATTTTTTCTTCCACCATTTTCCCGAAAATCGAATGTTCAAACGAGAAGAAGGTCCCCCTTATCCCTGTGTCTTTGAAGTGTGAATAGCAACATGTGTTAATTAGTAAATAGGGTACCCTTAGCAACCAGGCGCCCCTTAGTAATTGAGGTGCCCCTTAACCAAGTTTGAAAGTCCGAATAACACTTGTCCTCCTCAGGTTGTAAATAACAATTTTCAAGCCAAATCTCCACAAGATCTTATTCTTCTAAAAATAACGAAAACAAGTTTATTAGAGAAATAATGAGTCCTAGCTAATGTAATTATGGGTGAAAATGTGTTGCACTTTCGTGCTTATCAAGTAGCCTTAACCAGCTCTTGCCATCAATTCTAGTATCCTGACAAAACAATAAAGGAAACAGAAACCAAAATTAGTAACATATCTCATAGGAGAGACAGATTCAATCAGTAATTTGGGCATTTCGTTTTACATGATTCTGCAAATAACAAAATTAGTGACAATCAAATTGGAAACAATGTTCGCGAAGCGAGACAAAGAATCATTCGATTACATGTGCATTGTCATTATCGGATTTCATGCATTTTCATTGTTGAATACCATTCAATCATAATAATTTGAACATTGACAACCTAAGTATCAAAAGTTTATATTTATTTGTGTAATTGTAACCGGCAATTCACATACAGTTCATATGAAAAAGTCCGAAAAGTTGTAGTAAGAGTTAACTCACCATAAGAATTAGAGACGAGAATGTGTTACTTCTCGGTTGTCCTACTTCCATTGGCTTCATAGACCAACAACTGTTCTCATATCTTCCAACTTGTCTACATGTCCAGGAATTCTTGCACATCAGTGATTTGTAATTATATTTCTCTATCAATGTCCTGCAACGTAAATACAAGGGCAGGGATAAACTTAATTCAAGAATCTTGATCTTGGTTCCAAGTTAATCCCTCGCTTGTTCATCATTTGTCCAGCTTCAGGTGTTTGCATCAATGAATCCTAAAAAAGCAAAGAGAATGGTAGTATGAATCAACCAAATATTTCATTTAGATGAGACCATAATAATGATAAGTAATGTACATAACTTTACTGTGGTAAGAGTTTACTCACCAACTGGAATTAAGTAGGTTGCTTGTCAGGATTTTTGTATCATCAATCTCCATAAGGTAAGCATCATTTGTGCCAAGAGAAACAACGCATATGCATTGAGTATTTGGAAAAGTAATGTCTCTTCAAATACTCAATATGGTGAGTTGTTTTTTAAGCATAAAAATGAATATCTTGTTCTTTCATTGTTGTATACCTCTCCTACAAGACTGTTCAAGAGCTCGGAATAAAATCATTTGAAGCAACTTCATTTATTCCGGCTCTTCAACAGCCTCAGAAGTGTAAAATTGATCTCTTATCTTGTTCTTCACTTCGGATGGTACCGCCACACTAACGCATCTCAACTTCAAGTCTTCCAATCAATGAGTCCTCGAAAACAATAAGAGAATGGTAGTAGGTGAGTATTTCGGTCGGGATAAAATAATTGACAAGGGAAAGTAATTATCATAAGAGTTTAGTCACCAATGGAATTAGAGAGGAAAATGATTAGTTGTCGAGTTTGCTGCATCGATTTCCTTCATTTCGCAAACCTAACGACTAATACGTATCCTCTCTGAAAATATATGGTGGTAAGTTGCAATCTGTTGGTGGAGTCATGTAAAACATATATTTGAAGAGATCAAAATAGGTAAGTTAACAAACCCGAGATAGAAAAGGAAACGTGCACCTTCACATCAACAATATCTCATATAACGGCTATGCGAGCACATCTCTAGGGTACCTCAAAACTACCACATCTCTTATCTTGGTGTACACCGGTCGTCTGAAAGCTATGTAAGTGGTGGCAAAAATACATAACAAGATATGCACTTGTTAACTATGAATTTTTGCCACACTTACACAATTTCAAGTCGCATCACTTTGAATCCCTGGCAAAACAAAGTGAAGGGTAGTAAGAATCAACCAATTTTCATCAAGGGAAAGAGACCATAATAATGATGAGTAATGCAAGAAACTATAATGTGTTAAGAGTTTACTCACCAACTGGAATTAAAGAGGTTACTTGTCAGGTTTGCGGCATCGATCTCAATAAGGTGAGCTTGATTTGTGCCAAAATAAACAACACACCTACACAAAGTTCACGAAAAAATTAAGATATACAAAAGAATATGTTTTTCTACGAGAACTCTCTGTGGTGAGTTGTTTATTCTGGCATAAAAATGCATATCTTGTTATTTTGTTGTTGTAAACCTGCAGCAGCATCGTGTTCATAAGAATGGATAGAATCCTAGACGAAGGATAAAACTCATATCGATATAGGTGTATACTAATCGTGTAAGGCTATCTAGGGTTGGAATAAATTCATTTCAACAAAGTTAATGAATTTATTCAAACGCTTTAAACAACTTTTACGGGGCCAATCTTTTGTCCATATAGGAAACGTGACAACAAACCGCATACGTAACAAGAGGGGAATAGAACTCGTGTTGGGTGTTGTATCTTTAGGCATAAAAATGAATTTCCAGTGCTTTTGTGGTTGTATCCCAATCCTGCAATTCATGTTCAACAACTTGTAATCAAATCATTTATAGAAACTTCATTGTTGAATAGATCGTAATAGGTGACAAAACAAACCTGTGGTTAAAAAGGAAACCTCGCAGCGAAGATCGTGTTCATGGGAATGGCTAGAATCTTGACGAATGATACAACTCATATTGATGTGGGCGTATACTAATCCTGCAAGGCTCTCTAGCTGGAATAAATTCATTTTGACAAAGTTGATTTTGTCGAATAATGAATTTATTCAAACGCTTAAATAGATTTAAAGGACCAATACTATCCATATAGAACCGTAATAACAAACCGTAACAACAAACCGCATACGTAATAACAAAAAGGAAATAGATTACAACCAAACAACCAAAAATCTAGAGCAGCAATCTGATGAATGAGATTACAGTTGAATAAACCTTATTTGGATTGTAATCTATTGAAAGAGATTACAACATCCAAGAGAAAAAAGAATGTAAAGCAGTAAACATCAGCATATAAAGAATATAGATTAGAACAAACTATTGAAATATAATGCAAACCACTAAAAATCAGTAAACCTTAAATGAAGCATAAATTTATTGAAAGACATTACAAATGGATGCTAAGCAGTAAACAGTATGGATGTTAAGCAGTAAACAATAACAACAATAACAACAACAAAAAATTAAAAATATATATCTTGTTAAAATCTATTGAGATTACAACCAGTAAAAACCTAATTTTAAACGGAAAAGTACAAATCTAAAACATACCAGTGATCTTCATACAGATCTATTAAACGATTTGAAACCCTAAAGGAGAAAAATAAACAATTTTGATAAATCTATTCGTAGCTAAAAGACACAAAGAAAACACCTTGAGATTGAATGAGATACAGTGAAATATGGGAAAAGGTCTCAGTTCTTCGTCTCTCTTTTAATAAAATAGGAGGAGAGCCGCAATTATTGAGTCGGATGAGGAAATGAAATTTAAGAGGGAAATCAGATAATTAAGGTTTCAAATTTGTGAGGGAATGGATATCAAAAGAGTTATTAGATTGGAAAAGTAAGAGGGAAACGAAATTTGAGAGCCAAAACTTTCGGACAAGATAGAATAGTACAATAATTAAGGAGAGATTTGTTTTTTCTCTCAAAATATCCAAGTCCAAGGCGTCCGAATCGAGATAAAGTTGGTCAAATTTGTGGTGAAGTTGGTCAAATTTGTAGTCAAGTTGGTCAAATATGTGGTCAAGTTGGTCAAATTTGTTGTCAAACACATAATCGGATGCAAAACGAGGCACACTCAGCTTGCAAGATTACCATATACAGATCCAATGTTCTCGTCCAGGTGAGGTTTTTGATGTCAAATATAAGATTGGATGGATCCTGAGTGGATTCAACAACCTATTATGGAACTCAGCTTGCAAGATTACCATATACAGATCCAATGTTCTCGTCCAGGTGAGGTTTTTGATGTCAAATATAAGATTGGATGGATCCTCGAGTGGATTCTCGCAACCTATTATGGAACTCAGCCTTGCGAGATTACCATATCTGAGACCCAATGTTCTCGTAGGGTGAGGTTTTGATGTCAAATATCGATTGGATGGATGCGAGGTGGATTATGCAACCTATTATGGAACTAGCTTGCGAGATTACCATATACGAGACTCAATGTTCTCGTCCGGTGAGGTTTTGATGTCAAATATCGATTGGATGGATCCGAGGTGGATTCAACAACCTATTATGGAACTCGCTTGCAAGATTACCATATACATACCCAATGTTCTCGTCCGGTGAGGTTTTTGATGTCAAATATCAGTTGGATGGATCCGAGGTGGATTCGGCAACCTATTATGGAACTCAGACTTTGCAAGATTACCATATACATACCCAATATTATCGTCGGTGAGGTTTTGATGTCAAATATAAGATTGGATGGATCCCGAGTGGATTCAGAACCCTATTATGGAACTAGCTTGCCGAGATTACCATATACTGCACCCAATGTTCTCGTTCGGGTGAGGTTTTTGATGTCAAATATCGATTGGATGGATCCGAGGTGGATTCAGAAACCTATTATGGAACTCATCTTGCAAGATTACCATATACAGACCCAATGTTCTCGTCCAGGTGAGGTTTTTGATTTCAAATATCATATTGGATGGATCATGAGTGGATTCAGCAACTTATTATGGAACTAGCTTGCGAGATTACCATATACAAACCCAATGTTCTCGTCCGGGTGAGGTTTTTGATGTCAAATATCATATTCGATGGATCCGAGGTGGATTTTGCAACCTATTATGGAACTAGCATGCGAGATTACCATATACATACCCAATGTTCTCGTCTAGGTGAGGTTTTTGATGTCAAATATCATATTGGATGGATCCTGAGTGGAGTCTGCAACCTATTATGGAACTCAGCTTGCCAGATTATCATATACAGACCCAATGTTCTCGTCCAGGTGAGGTTTTTGATGTCAAATATCAGATTGGATGGATCCTGAGTGGATTCAACAACCTATTATGAAACTAGCTTGCGAGATTACCATATACAAACCCAATGTTCTCATCTAGGTGAGGTTTTGATGTCAAATATCAGATTGGATGGATCCTCGAGTGGATTCTCGCAACCTATTATGGAACTCACCAAGAAGAGATTACCATATACATACCCAATGTTTCGTCCATGTGAGGTTTTTGATGACAAATATCGATTGGATGGATCAAGAAGATGGTGAAAGCAAATTTTCCGGCGAAGGTGAAAATGACCAAAGCTAGAGCAAATTTTACGGCGATGGTGAAATGACAAAATTACCCTCGCCGGCAGCAAATTTCAGGCGACTGTGAAAATGACCAAATTACCTTTTATAGGCGTTTTTTACTCTTCATAGAAGGGGTACCGTTACAAATTCCCCATTCAAGTTTTCAACCACAAAATCGTCTGAAGTTAGACCGAAATTGGCAATTATTATTGCCAGGTGATATTACCGATTAAAGCTTTCACTTGGGAATAGGCATGACCCTGCTAGAATTTAGAGTTTATTTCTCTGTTACTAACCGTTGTGTCTTTTTAGGTTAGACTAGTTTACAAGGGGGAAACCAAAGGGTTAGAGAGCAAATAATTTCAGAGAGAAAATTTTATAGAGGGGGACAACTATTCTCCCGATTTTTTTCTAAATCAAATCAATCAAAATGTCTAGTGATGATGATCGACGCATTTAAAGGGTAAAGCCCCCATGATCAAGAGCAACAATTGAAAGAGTGGGAAGAGAGGCAAAGACAAGAAAGGTTATCCACCACTATGCAGATGATTGGGCAGATAACCAAGGATGATCTCCAGAAAGTACAAAAGAGAGTAAGTGATTTGTTGAGTGATATTGAACTCGCTCCTCTCTGGCAAGATATGCATGATGCGGTAAATGAAGGACAAGAGAAACCGGTAGAGATTTCTCCAAAGAAACCAATAGAGATTCTTCCAAAGAAGCGTCTCCGTGATCCCTTCAAAGATGAAGCAGAGAAGGAAAAGTAATATGCAGTGCGGGAGAAAAGGATTAGGTTGGCGGAAATGGAGGAGATCAAGGCGGAAGAGGCAAAACAATATGGGTGGCGCGATAGTGATGCAAGTGCTACCGAAGATGAAGAGCCAGTTATTGTTGTTCATAGTGTCAGTAATATATCCAATACATATTGTTACTCATCTGACCTAGATGAGTCACTTGAGGTTTTTCGCGAAGATGAGATTCTTGGGATTAATGATGAAATTTTGGCCCGAAAGACCGATTCCGAAGCGGAGTCAGATGAAGATGAAGATGATGATGATGACCGGGAATATGTACAACGGGATCAACATGATCGATCGATGAGGAGGAAGAGTCGATGAAGATGAAGAGTCCGATTCGAGTGATCGGTATAACGAGTAAGCCTTAAGGAACTATGGTAAGTCACGGAATCATGATTTATTTTTTGATCATGGCAATGGAATCTGAAAATGCAGGAGATGATACAGGGGAAAGTTGTGTTTATTTTGCCTTTTTCATTTTGTTTTTGGTACTTGGATTTTTTGTGTGTAACAGGATATTATGAACATGATAGTGTTGTTGTCAAATATTGCTCAACACTAAATAAACAAAAAGGTTATAACTTTATGAAATGCAATATGATGAAGTCAGTTTATTTATATTGTCCGATGATTGTGTGTCGATAATGTTGGAGATGCAGGTTGTAATCTAGATATGACTCATCAAACCATGTTGCAGTTCAAGATATGGCTCATCAATACACAACTTCATTTAATATTTAGGAAGATAATAAATATATAAATTTAATACAAGTCCATCAAATGTCAAAAACGGTAGTGAGGCACAGTGGTTCGCTTTAGTTTTAGTAAGTTTGAGGTCGGAGGTTCGAAACTCTCTAGACCTTTTTATTTTTCTTTAAAATTTAGGCATGATGTGGCATCAATGTTAAGCCATTTCAGGTGTGAACACTGCCATTATAGATGCATTACATCACCGCCACATCATGTCTCTCAACAGGTGCTGGCTCTACAGTATCTACCAAAAAATCAAATATGATAATTAGTGTTTGGTTGAACTGTCTATCAACCCCTTTATTAGATATTGAGAATCGGAAGAGTCTGCAATTAGGCTAATGGGGGTGTACCAAATTAGTGGGGGGGCGTACCAGCCCCAAGGCAAAACCAGTTTTCTCTTATATGATTTTAGAACCCACCCACTAATTTGGTACACTCCCATTAGAAATGTTGGTGTGCAGGAGTTATAATGATGGGTTTAGGACTTGTTGTGCATGCCTTTGAATAGGCGTGAATTGCTAAGGGACAAGAAGTTCCACCGAATGCCTTAAATGACTATTAATGTCATCTTCTCTACAAAAGGAAATTAAACAGAGAATTTCCAAAATATACAAAAATCATCCTAAATTAGGCAAGGAAATTAAGAAAAGAAAATATAGATTAGAGATAATGGGTGATCTAGGAGGAAACAATGCTAACGGAGATAATCATCCTTCTGCACCTTTTAAGTTCGCCAAGAAAGTTGCCAAGACTTTGTGTACTAGAAAGTTGGAGAATTTGAGGGATTTTCTGCAGCAAGAGATTGACAAGAGAAATCGTCTGATTGAGTTCGAAAGAGTTCGTTAGGAAAATGCTCCACTTTATGAACAATGGAAGAGGAAGAGAATTGCAATAGATGTGAGGAAAGCTAGAGAAAGAGAGGAGAGAGATGAGGGGAGAAGATTTGTTTGGAGAAAGATCCGTAGTGCAACAAAAAGTGATTCTGAAGAGAAAGAGGATGATTTTGAGAGAAGTGATGATCATGAGAGAAATTCTGAGACAGAGAAACAAAGGAGGAAGGGAGAAAAGAAGATTGAGGATGCATGGTATGAAAGGTTCTTAGCAAAAAAAGCCATCCCTAGGATTTTTGCAAGAACCATGAATAAGAGATTGAATGTTGATTCTGATGGAGAAACAATTGATGGTCTTGATAAGAATAGTGAACCAGTTGAGGTTGGAGATTTGTAGGAAGAGAATGAAGATGATGAAGGAAGTCAAGATGCAGGTGATGGAGGTTATGGAAGTGAAATCAAACAGAGCGACAAGATAGCAATGATTACATGATGATAAGATGGGCATCGGCACGACGACGACGACAAAAGATCGGCAGAGCAATGAAAACAACAAATGATGATTACGAATAATCATCCCTGGAACATCAACAAGATTTCGATGGGGAAAGCTTCGATTTTGTGAAATCGGACTAAGTGCTTCTTCGTGAAAATTCAAAGAAATCTTGTAGGTGTTTGCTGATTTTGCTCATATTCTTCGATTTTGCTCATATTCTTTGAATCTGCTGACAGAGGTTTTCTTGTGGTTATGTTGCTATTCGGATGTTTTTCTTTTTTTTTGGAACAGGTGGGCTTTTTTTGATACTGTTATGCACATGATAACTGCTAACAGTTTTAAGGTGTTAAGGTGTTAACAATTGTAAGGTTTAATGGTTTTAAGGTGTTTGCAGGGGGTAACAGTTTTAATTTGTTTGTAATTAAGGTGTGTGTTTGCAGGGGGGTCACAGTCTAGTTTTTCCTGGTATGAATAGTTAATCTATCAGATGTTTGAGGAATTCAGACTATCAGGTTTTGGGTCATGTTTTGATGTGGATCTTGTGAATGGGTTTGATTGTAATGGAACTACTTAGGAATTAGGGTCTGATTAGTAATAGTGATGGTATTTGTAAATCTGGTTAATGAAATTGCAATTTCGGTTTCTTTTTCTGTTGATTTGAATATAATGGTTACATTTGGTATGCTGGAGATATCTTTGTGATTTCTAATGAAAGGAACAATGGTATGTTAAACTGTGGTATGTTGAAATGTATAAATGATCTATGAATTTACTAAAGCATTATCTGAATTCTATCAAGAACTAGAATTCTAGTACAAGGTAAGGGAACATATTACGAACCCTAATTCTCTCCGCTTTTCATCCAAAGTGCAGAAACTGCTTCTCAAAACATACTACAATCTTGATTCACTAATGGTAACAATATCCTACAACGAAACATTATAAATGAGTCTAAGTTTATCAACAAAAGGTATAACAAGCTGTAGATCATCTGTCAAAGCCGTAATAACTTGACTCAAGATTGAGTCATGTGAAACCTACATGATTCCACTGACCCACAAAACTACTTGGTACTGGTGGAGGCATATACACATCTAATTCTAATGTACAATGTATTTTTGACCACTGACCCAAGAAACTACTTTGGCAATGAATTCATAAATAACTAGAATCTGACAAGGGAAAGGGAATAAATTATGAACAATAGCTTCTCTTTAGTTTTCATCTAAATTGTTAAAATTGGTTGGGATTCTCATTAGAGCTACTGCTTCAATACACAATTGATTGATTCACCCATTTACAAACAAATGGAGATATCCTATAAACAAATTGTGACATCCTACAAACAAGTAAAATATTATGTCTGACTCAGTTTAATTATCAACTAAACCTACAAAGTACACTAAGATATTCTTAAAACATAATACAATGTACTGCAACATCCACAATTGCATATACAAATCTTCTTAATCACACTCAACAAACACAAAAACCATCAACCTAAAATCTACAATCACATATAAATCTAAAAGATATACATGTTCATAAACACCATCAGAAATTGCATCATTCAAATTCAAAACCAATAGTTTCTAACCTCCAATTTGTAAAATTATTAAACCCCCAAATGTTGAAAAACAACGATTCAGAGAAAAACCAATAAATAAAATACCTTAGATGATGATAACCCAGATTTGCATTTCCAAGATTGTGAATCAGTGTCAAAACTTCTATGAGAGATCGATTCAACTTAAATTTAGGGTTACATCGATTATTCACAGAAAAATTGACTGATTCGTATTGTTAATGAAGTTCTCTGCAGCTGCATCTCGATGTTTCCGAAGCTCAAATCGTTGGAGTAAAATGGACGGAGAGGAAAAGGGAAATGGGTGGAGAAATGTCTCAGGCTCTCAGTTGTTCTTGACATATTTATTCTCTTTTAATTTTCGCACAATTAAAAAAAACAAAAAACTAATTTCGTTGATTTTAGTTTTGTTTTCTGATTTTCGGTAATTAAAATGAAGAGTTATAATGGGGAAAAATGTTGGAGAAAAAAGCCAGAATCGTTGGGAGGCTGGGTAGCCCTTGAGTGTGAGATGAAATTGGGAGCTCATAGTAGTAATAGAGGCGCTAATAGTAGTAATGGAATGTAACAATGTAACTTGGCAATTTAAGTTGAGGATAGGAAGGTAATTATCCACAACCCTCCCGAAACTCTGTAACAGATACCAATTATTGCAACGAATATTCAACATAACAAAGTTACCAACGTCAATACAGCGTTACTTAAAAAAAATCCGTTACAAAACCCCTGATTTCGTGTAGTGTATACCCTTGAGAAAAGTCTTCAAAACTTTAATTACTATTAGTGCATTTTAAAAAAAAAAAACTTATAGTTCCAAGACAAAATGTAAGGATGTAATTGGTAGTTATGTGGAAAAATATGAAAACTTTCAAGTATTGTGGAACCAAAAAATAACCCTAAAACATCGTCTGAAATGGAACGGAGGGAGTATATTTTTTTCTCACACTTTCATAAATCAAAGGAAGTAGTCAGAAGGATGACCAATCTTTTTGAATATTTTCATCATTTCATGATGAAGAGGTCGGTTAATTACAACTTACAAATATAGTTTAGCTTAGAAGAATGAATAACCTCACCAAATAAATATTTTTCCAATCCCGATATGGTAAATGTGCTAAAATAATAACCTCGCTAAATATATAAAGTAGAAAAAAATTAACCCATAAAAGCACCATGAAAAACATAAACGAATTAGCTAAAATCCGTGAAAAAATATAAATAAATAGGCAAGAATACTTCATTCTCGAATCGTGAATCATAAGATATTAAAAACGAATTGTATGAGTCAAATCGTGAATCATAAGATATTAAAAACTATGGTAACTAGATTTTGTCACAACCAGTGGAGACCACAAGTGGGCTAGACGTGGCTCTAGCCCCCTACTGTTCCTATAATCTTAAATTAGCCCATAGTTTCCTTTCAGTTTTACCATTATTCCTTTTTTTTATATGTTAGTCCCCCTATATCTTGAGTTTTCAGATTTTAGTCCACCCAATATATAAATATTATTTTTTTGTCCCCTCTAAAACTGAAACCTGGTTCCGCCACTGGTCTCAACATTTTTATGTCTTAAATCTGGTTCCGCTACTGGTCTCAACATTTATATGTTTTAAATCTAACTTAACTGTAGGATCATAACATCGCAACGTACAAGGTTCGCGGGATTAATGAACGACGGTGTTGCGAGGGAGTCGCGGGGAGCTAAAATAAACGACGCAATGAATAACGACAGGCAAAACATAAAGAAGACGTGAGACCTGGCGAAGGTTAAGAAGTGTCGCGAGAGAGAATGTTTGTGCATCTGCGACACTTCGCGGGACATTCCCGAAAATAAAGGTTAGCTTAGCTGTCCTCCACTATGTATTACCCTATATAAAGGGCCAAATGAGTCTGTAAGAGGGGGATCTTTTTGGAATTGTTGAGCAAGTCATTAGGAGAGAGAAAGTCAAGAGTGGTTGTAATTACTTGAGCTCTGTTCTACATTTCTTGGTAAACCTTTCAAGAAAACAATTAATAAAGTACATTATTATTCATCTTCAAATGTATTAATTAAGCAAATTCGAGTAAGGGGTGTAGTGTGGGAAATCCTGCTACTACATATGCGCTAGAAACAGGGATGAGCAGAGATTGGCGTAGAAATTGGAAGGAATTTGGATTGATAGAAAAAAGATTTGGAGTAGATACTCAAGAATTCATTGGAAAAGAAAAATGGCTAGAAGAAGAAATGTACAAGGGCAACCAACAGCAGTAAGAAGGAGTGGGAGACTTGCTGGAGAAAGGAGGAATGAAACAGGAGAATCGTCAAGAATGAATATGAGAAACGATGGAGAAGATCAAAACCAACCACCGATCTCCCCAGTAGCAAACGCGGTTGTGGATTATGATAGAGTAAGTGTACATACTTGGAGATCTGATTCTGAAGATGAGAGAGAAGAGGAGCAGCAGCTGGTGAACAATGGACAAGGAGAGCAAGGAATGAATGGAGAAAACGAAGAAATCACAGCATTAGAAAGATTGAGACAAACAATACACGAAGAGAGACGGTTAGAGGCAGAAGAACGAGCAAACTTGACAAGACAGGAATCATGAGTTGAGGATGGAAAATATGAGGTTGCAAAATAGGAGATCTAGAAGTAGCGTGAGATCAAGTTCAAGATCGAATAGGGAAGAAAGAAGGAGAGTTTTACCAATAGAAAGTACCGAGGAAGAAACACAAAATCCGAGTGTAGAGCATGGCGAGAGAAGAGGGGAAATAGAAGATCGTTATATTCCTCAACTTTGAAAATCTTCCAAATGAGCGGAATAGGGAAAATCAAGGAAATGTGCAACTCCAAGAACCGAATGACCCAGTGCTTTGAAGGAGAATAATCTTGCACGGGAGAGAAGAACCGAGAAGAAATCGAGAGATTGAGAATGACATTGAGAGACACTACATTGAACAAGCGCGGCTAGCTCATGAGAGAGAAAGGATAAGAGAAGAAATGGAAAATCAAGAGATGGAAGAGGCAATCAGCGAGAATAACCATGACAACCGCGAAAGAAGGAGGAACAAAATCGTACCAATAGAAATATTAATGAAGAATATGAGAGGGTGCGAGATGAGAGCCGAGAGACAGCCAAGAAGAGAGAACAACCGATATAATGGCGTGCAAATTGACGAAAGAAACGAAGAAGAGCGTCGCAGGGAAAGAAGAGGAGAAAATAACGAGCAGGAAGGTCAAAATAGGCACGAGCGAAGAAGGAGGGAAGCAGAGTTAAAAAGACCAGTAGAAACAAATTCTGAGGCAAATGAACAAATCTTAAGAGAGCTGGCCGAAATGAGAGGATTACTGAATAGTAGAAGGGAAGGAGGAAGGAGACAATTAGACGAAGCCATCGCAGACGCCGCGAAGAATCCCTTCACGCTAGAAGTACAGATGGGAGGAATACCTCCTAAGTGCAATCTGCCCTCATTAACCAACATTTTTGATGGAACAACCTGTGCGGTACAACATATCAAGGCTTATATGAGATGTATGTTACAGTGGGAGAATCATGATGCTATACTATGCAAATATTTCGCATCAAGCCTAATAGGAGAAGCACTAAAATGGTTTGAAGGGCTGCCAAGGAACACAATCACATCATTTAACCACTTGCAAGCCACATTCCCTGGAGCATACATAAGCAACAGCTCTTCGCGACTGTATTGAAGATGTATTCGGGTTGAAACAAAGGGTTGGCGAGAGCTTAAGGCTGATTGACAATAAGATGGAGGACCATGTGTAACGAAATGGCAGGGCGGGTTGAAGAAAGATACCTCATCCTCTCGTTTGTGAATGCTCTCTTCGCGACTAACTTGTTATACATTCAAATTTTTAGAATCAAAAATACAATCACAATGGCAGAATTGCGAGAGTTACAGGAAGAATATATTGCCTTAGAAGAGAGAGAATGAAATGAATTCTTATCCGATCGCGAACACAAGCTCGAATGCTGCGAACGCAAGTTTGTTGCCTCAATTCATAAATACGGTGGACGAGCACTTCGCAAGGACAGCAAGCAAGGAAAGCTGATGAGGGACAGCAAAAGATAGTAGCCATGGGAAGCCACGATCAAGAGGAATTTGAACGAGAAAGGAACTATCACAATCGTAACAGCAATAATAAGATTCAGAGGCTAGATCATGTGCAAGAGACATACGGTGGACGAAGGCAAAGTAACCGTGGAGGGCAGAGAAGTCGCAGAATAGTATGGGAAGAGATTAAGATGCCTCCACTGAATGCTAGTGTGGAAAAGATCTGGGAAGCTATACTTGTGATGGAAAATGTACCAGCACCTTGGAACGTGGGAATGGAACCACCGCCAGGCGATAGAAGTCATGAGTTTTGTTCTTACCATCGCTTCCATGGACATCGGACAAACGATTGTAGAAACATAAAGAGAATTATCCTCAGGATGATTGATCAGGGGAAGCTAAATCACTTTCTAAAAGGAGAAGAAACAGGCCAAACATTACCACCACCACCAGAGATGCACAGAACAGTGTCAGCAAAAGGAAAAGAAACATTTGTTATAGAAGTTGGAACAAAAGCTAAAAATTTAAACTGCAACTCTATTGTCCACTCCTATCGCACAATCGAAGATTTTCATGACAACGTGCTCAGTAGAGTCTTCGCGAGAGATGCTAATGATAAAGAAATAATGAGTCCAAGCGAGAACGACGAAGCTAGAAAAGTGGCAGCTGAAGACTATTTCTTTCTCTGCAGATGAAGTGCCAAAAGGAAGAGAAACACACGATAGCCCATTGGTTGTGAGACTAGAGATTAACCCGAAACCAGTCGATGGAGAAGATGATGAGGCAGAAGCTTGCTGGGCGATCAACCGAATTCTAATTGACACCGGAAGTTCGGTGAATATTCTCTTCTACCATACTTACAAGACGATGGGAGGAAAAGACGAGGATTTGATCCCCTCGACATATAAGATATATGGCTTTAATGGCACCGCAAACAAACCAAAGGGAGAGGTCCACATGAGAATACCTCTACAAGGATTATCAACTGATATTTTATTCTGTGTGGTTGACGTGGAATCTCCATATAATGCGCTGATTGGGAGGCCATGGCTTCATGAAATCTTGGGAATCGCATCAACGTATCATCAATGTATAAAATTTCCACATCCAAATGGTATCGGTATCATACAAGGAGATTGGAAGGAGTCGCAACAATGTCATGAGGTCGATATAGAAAGCTGTGAAGAAAGAAATACCAAAAGAAAAGGATGGAAGCAACATGTGAGAGAGGAGCAGAGAAAAGAAAGATTGATGGTGAATGCTATAGAAGTAAGGATTGAACATACCTCGCGAAGTGAATACCTAGAGATAGACGAATATTATGATAATAGAGGAGTAAAAGATATGAGGAACAAAAGGCATAAGAAGTGAATAATCAAAAAAAAGAATTGAAGTAATGATGTGCGAGAATCTCGCAGCCTGAGTATATGGGAATTCAGTTAAGAAAGAAAAATGAAAATACAACAAATGAAATGCAAATTGTGCGCGAATACTTCGCAAGCAAATATCAACAAATAATGAAACATGAATGATTGAATGATTTAACAAATATGAATGAGTAAAAGAATGGGACGAACCTTTATGGCGTACACCCTAGTTCGCGAATAAATATTTCGTAAGAGGCAAATGTAAGACCTAAAGTGCGTCATATAAGGGGGTATCTCTCGACATGGCTCAGGGGAAAGGTTACACCGCTCCTGAAGCCTGGGTCATGGAAATTTGGGGCCCATGAAAGCCTATCCGGGGGAGATACCTTGGATTCCCAACTATATATGTAGGTTATACCGGTTGGGCGACCGAGGGTCTCTCCTTAGGAGTCAGTGTATGCTCAAGGAGCCGAGGTACAGTTGAGCAAAGAGTGCAGGATGGATGAACCTACCCCGGCCATTCTTGGCAAGTCTTGGCATATGTTGCACTCGCCCAAGAAAACTCCACTTAGGGTGCAGTCTCGTAACCATAAACCATATAGGTATAAGGGACAAGAGACTGCGAAAACAACTGGTTGTTGTTAAGACCGGATGGGAGGAGCTAGTCTTGTATGGCCGATGTTTCGCCTCCTTGAAGGGGCAACCGGGAGATGATAAGGGCGACGCTCTCCATTAGGGGTGTCAAAACAGACGCAAATGTCATGAGGCTTTGTTTTTCGCAAGGAGACTTAGGCTTGTCATATTTGTGCAATGATCCTGCAGAGGCAATAATACTAACGCGAGGGTAAGGCGAGATCAATGGGTCTTTACATGAAAGTGTACGGACGTCCCGCGATTTGCCGCACGACGGCAATGTCATGGGGCTATGTGTTCGCAAGGACATATAGGCCTGTCATATTGTCGCAACTAAAACATCCTGCAGAGGCAAAAATACTCGGAAAATGATAAGGCAAGATCAATGGGTCTTTCCATGCAAGTGCAAAGACGTCCTGCGATTTTGTCGCAATAAAAGGTGGCGTGGGAAGACCTCTAATTAGGGAGGTCTAACTCGGAAGACCACACAAAAATGATAAGGCAGTGGTCAATGGGTCCTTACTTGAAATGTGAGGGCGGCTTGCGACCTTGTCGCAATGAGAAGAGATAAAATACATTTATGAAGATACCTGCGACCTCGTCGCAAGAATACATTTCAATAACAATAAAATTATTATTCACCTACATACATGATGACAGCTAAAATCTTCCATCTGAAGATCAATAACAGAGGCAAGTATGGGAATGGTAAAGATAGAATATTGTTATTCATCTTCTGATGAAAGAGTTATACATCAGTAATGTTAACCAATTATATTACAAGGAAGAACTACCAAAATGTACAGATATTACAAGTAGAGAAAGAAAACAGAAAGAGTTATCTCTTTGGTGACTCTTCTTCTTCGTCCGATTCTTCGCCTCATCGCTGCATTTTTTCGCCTCGCCGGCCTCGCTATCGAAACATTCGAGACAGTGATTCTCGGGAACCTTTTCAAGAAGCCAGGATATGAATGCAGAGGGATATTGTGGTCCTTACAAACATACTCCATGGCTCCATTGCGGTAGCGAATCGCATCATTATTAAAATTCGCCACTTGCTCGTTTCAAATTGTTTCTTCAACTTGGAATACTTGTTATTACGAAGGAGAGACTCTTGGCGTTGTTGTTTTTCGTTTCGAGTTCTTCAATTCTCATGGAAAATTTCTCAAGCGAGTTGTTCTTTTTCAGATTCAAGCTCTCTAATTCTAACTCGAAGTCTCTTCTCGGATTTCGCAAATAAATAACAACAAGTTAATAATTTACAAGCAAATACTACAGAAGTAAGCGATAAGGTGTAATAAATAACCTTCTCTATCAGATATCATATCTTTAATCAAGGAAGTATGCTCGGCATGAAGACTAACGTCAACACCTAGGTTATTCCTGGCATTATCTAAAACCTTCGCAGCCCAGGCGAATTCATCATCACTACTAATAACGAGAAGAGAACGAACTTGCTCTTCTCGCTGCTTAAGCATGGTATTCTGATGAAGAAGTTCATCTCGTTCTATTTGTACACCAAGAAGAGATTTGTGGAATTCTGCTAACGCCTGTGCACCTCTGTTAGTAATGCGATCATTCTCATCTATGAGATTACTTATTCTCTTCCTCAAAGTTTTGACTTTCTCCTCGGAATCAAGGTACATTCGTTTAAAGCGATTAGTTAGATTTAAACTAGATCTATGTTCGATCTCTAAGAGGTGATATTTGGATTGAAGATCCTTTAATGAAAGGAGGTTAGTTTTATTTGAGGAACTACTTAGAGATTGATTAAGGTGAGCGAGGAGAAGGTCATTATCCATAGGTTCAGGAAATGTATGGAGAAGAATAGCCTCATCGGAGAGATTATATACATCTGCGAAGGTAATAAGTTAGGTAACAATATGCGACTGATGAGATAGAAATAATAAAAGAAGGAAAAATCTTATACCATAAAGTTGCTGATTAGCGCTCTGAAGAGTGGACACCCTATCCTTTTGAGAATCAAGCTCGGTATTTAACTTTTGAATTCTCTCGTCTTTATCGCGAGATGACGCAGCTTCAGTCTCTAATTCTCGAATCTTCTTGCTCAATTGCAAATTCTTCTTTTCAAAATTGTTGCGTCTTCTCTCAAGATCCGAGGCAACTACAAAAGAAGTTCTTCCAACCTATAAAAGAAGATAGAAAAATCGTTAATATATATATACATGTAAAAATTTAAAATTAACAAGGAAATATGATTACATACGTACCAAAGATCCAAGTGCATTCAAGAAGTCAGGAGACACAATTCTAGAGGTTCCATTGAAAGAATTATTGCCCTCTAATAAAGTAGCATTACACACGTTCGCGAGAGCGCCGCAAAGAGAAGCTAGGGGAGCATCTCCCATTCCTTGGAAAGAGTCTGAGAAGATGCTAGATAACTGATCCATAGAAGAACTGGTTGACGGAATCTTCTTGGCAAGAGAAGGATTCGAGTCATGGTTATCCTCGTCAGAAGATTCAGAGCTTGAGCTAAGGCGAGAAGAAGATTGGACCTTTCGCTTCTTAGTTAATGGAGCAGAAGATTTACCCTTGCGAACACGCAGTTTGCCCTTACTTTTAATCTTCGCGGCTACTGGCTTCTTGACTTCAACCTTCGCATTACGATTAAAGATAAGAAACAGAGGCAACAATATTGTTTCAAGTAATAAAGGAAATGTTTCTTACTTCATCCGTGAGCGATCGAAGTATCGTCAGGGTACTCTCCAACGGATTATCCTTGTATTTTCTTCTCAAATTGGAGATCTGAAAAATTTCACAAACTCAGCAAATATAAAAAGGGAATTGCGAAAGCAAGGTGTGAAGTAGAAAACATACCTCTTTTGCCCTCTCAGGCCATTTAAATTCCCAAGGATGATATCCTGCGAGATTCGCAGGAAGAACGTGCGAACCCGCGATATAAGGGCCATTTAAAATCGGGGTACAACCCACCACTTCTCATCTTTGGAGTGGCGAGGAGTAGTGTTATTACCCGGATGCCAATCAATATCCTGCATGAGCAATTTATCCTCAGAGACATTATCCTTCTTTTTCAGGCGAATGCCCCAGCGAGATTTCGCATTAACCATCTTTATCACTGAATAGTTTTCAAAAAAGTTCTCACAATATACTTCACAGCCTATTTCCAAATCTTTGAAATCGGGGTGTCTAAAAAGAGGTATAAAGATCCTTTGCCAGCACCACGATTCGCGAATTCAACCATTAGGCGAATGCAATCGCCACTCAATTGATAAACAGCTCGAGAGAATTGTTCATGGGCCAAGATTTCATAAAATAAAGGCATCTCAGGATTGTACAAGGGAATGGGAAGTCCCGCGAGAAGCTGACCTAGCGAGACTATAATCTTTTGATCATCACATTGATGATCAGAAAACAACTTTGCAGAAAGAATAGATGAAGGTTCTTGATCAGGAATGGTTGATAGAGTAAAACCCTTCTCGAGTAACTTCTGCTGAACTTCTTCAAAAGAAGCTTTGTATGCACGACTGATGAAAGCCATTTATCAGTATGGGAATGGATGGAAGATTGGAAACTAAGATCAGCGCTAGAAAGAACGAAGAAAAGATTTGCAGTAGCAGGTGCGCAAATTGCGGAAGGAGAGAGTCGAAGAAAAGTTGCAGAGAGGAACTAAAAGATGAAAAGGAGGGGAAAAGAAAACTATATATAGGAAAAAAAAGATCCTCGAGAAAAACGAGGTCATTTAATGCGAAGAGACATGAATGGTCAAAAATAAGTGGTTGAAAGAAACGTGTCAAGAAGAGACATTAATAATCAAAATCCGTGTAAAAGTACAAAGCTGAAATAGATAAAGATAAGCGGTCGCGGAAACAATATTCTTCTCCTCGCAAGAGAAATATAAGGAGAGATAGGAGACGATACTTCGTATATATCTCAAAGAAGCTTCGGAACTTTGCAAAAGAATAGAGGCAAGTACGTACTTTTTTAAGGAAAGTATTCTTTTGCTCGTTCCTTCACCAATTGAAACCACGGAGTATGACAACAATGAATTTTTCCTTGAAATCGCTCTTCAAGCAATATTCAAGGAAAAAGAGGCAAGATGTAGGATCATAACATCGCAACGTACAAGGTTCGCGGGATTAATGAACGACGGTGTTGCGAGGGAGTCGCGGGGAGCTAAAATAAACGACGCAATGAATAACGACAGGCAAAACATAAAGAAGACGTGAGACCTGGCGAAGGTTAAGAAGTGTCGCGAGAGAGAATGTTTGTGCATCTGCGACACTTCGCGGGACATTCCCGAAAATAAAGGGTAGCTTAGCTGTCCTCCACTATGTATTACCCTATATAAAGGGCCAAATGAGTCTGTAAGAGGGGGATCTTTTTTGGGAATTGTTGAGCAAGTCATTAGGAGAGAGAAAATCAAGAGTGGTTGTAATTACTTGAGCTCTGTTCTACATTTCTTGGTAAACCTTTCAAGAAAACAATTAATAAAGTACATTATTATTCATCTTCAAATGTATTAATTAAGCAAATTCGAGTAAGGGGTGTAGTGTGGGAAATCCTGCTACTACATTAACAAAGTTGACTTTAGTAAGTAATTCAAGATGTGAGTTTTAGGATTAAGCTTAATAGCTAAACTTGTCTTTTTAACGTTTGGTTGATTCAACCGAGCAGTGTTTTAGGACAACCTTTCCATTCAACTACCACACTGGGATTTCATAGTCGTAGTATGATCAAACCTTCATGGAGCAGAGGCTCAACATATTAAAATGAACTTTTATTGTCTTTACTTCAAGAATTTCCAATTCTTTACAGACCTAGTGAAATATCAAAATAATACTAGGATCCCACAAACAACACCTGATAAAACATGGAAGTAGATTAATTCCAAAAACCAAAATAAATCACAAAAGATTGAAAGATATATTTTATCGATAGACTTGCCCTATCTCAAGCTATAAATGATGGGGTTTCCAACATCTTCTTACCAAGAAAGTGGGTGAGTAAATGCTCACGAAACATCTCAGAATGATAATCAACATCTTTTGTATAATGAGTTGGATCGAATTGTAAGATTTTTGAACCAAGATTCGCTTTTTACATTCTTTGAGAATCATTTGTCAATTTGATATCCTGTGTAGAGAGAATACAAGACTTCTTGATATGACCAAATTTTCCATCTCGTTCTTAAGATGAGCAAGATGATGCGAGAATTCCACAGTACTTTTAATGCATCAAAAAGATCTTTGTCAATAGACATTCCTTTTTCACATTCCTTAAAGAGATTTACCGACAATATTTTAAGACAACAAATCCTGATACTTTTAGTTGATAGATTTTTGACATTTTCTCTTTTCGAGGGAACTTTTCCTTTTCCTAGGGATTCATTTCCTCAACTATCAAGTCATAAACATTAGTTGACCAAAAACTTTTGAAACAGTCAGTCAATGCATGCATGAGAGTAGCGCTCAAATTGAGTGCTAGGGAGTTGAAATCTTGATGTGAATCTGTAAACTGTACTACCTCCTCCTCCTCCTCCTCCTTCTTCTTCTTCTTTATCGCCGACCTATAATAAAACAAAGCTCCTAGTATATATATATACAGTAAACTTAACGTTAATATCTATTCAACGAAATCTGGTAGTTTCATACGTGCATAGAATTCTATACCCATAATAAATTAACAGGAAAATACTTTTTTGTTAGAAATCAAAAACCGAAATAGTTTTTCAATATTTTTTAAGTCTAAGTATAATTTTTTTTTACTATATTTTGAGAAACAAATCTAAGAAGTACTGCAATTTATTAAATCAAATATTTACCTTCTGTTTTTCCATTAGGGCTAAGAATATACATATATTCTTTCCGTTCCTGGCGATATATTAGCAGAACACCAAATATGGCAATTCATAGCAAAAAATCGTTTGTTAAACAAAAATATTTATGGAAAAGTCGTGGTGACCAAGATACCGAGGTATATATAAAGGGTACAAGGCTAAAAAATTTGCACATTTAATTCCGATCAAATATAGAATACCAAGCCATCTCAAAATTTAAAGTTTTAATGGAGGATTCTTCTGTCTGGATAGCTTGTGAAAATTGCTCTACTCCTTTACTCCCTAGAGACGAATATGCCGATGTTGAGGTGAAGAATTCTAGTGTTTTTATATTATTTTTTTTCTTTTTTTTTTCTGTTCTTTTCTTCTGTCCTTTGTTTTCTTAGAGAGTTTGTGTTTATATCTTAGTATGAGTACATTGGATATGCTGCGGGAATCCTTGTACACTGTTTTGAGAATGATCACCATTTCGTTCATGTTAGAGTGAATCCTTCCCGGAAGATTATAACATAAGTAGAGAAGCATATATATTACTATTACTTATATAGAGAATTATTTCAATATATGTTGATCAATTAGTATATCAATTACTACTTGATTAACCGAGGGAACAAAGAGGAAGGCGTGGAGGACATATCTTTAAAACAACGTCGATCTAGGTTCAAACTAGGCGAAAACTATGTAAGTAATCTATTTCAATATATGTTGTAGAATTTTTGTTGTATGGCCATTGTGTTTGTCTAGCATGTAGGATTTCTTTAGATAAAAAAAATGTATTAAAATTAATATGCTAGGTTTTGTTTAGATAAAACAAATTAAACATCTCGACTTTTAATTTTTCTGGTATGGTGTATGAAGATTAGTACATTTGGGTAAATATAACATTGGACCCCATAAAATAAGAACATATAGAGTTTCACTTAGAAAAGTAACAGTTAGTTTTAATACATTTGGGTAAAAAAAACATATGTAAATAATATGATAAACAAATATTTATCTGGAAATGTTCATAATATTCGTAAGATTTTTACTTCTTTCGTTATATGTGTAAAAGTTAAGGCCTGTTTGGTACAATTTTCAAAAATAACTTTCAAAAATCAATTTATACTATTTTTTAAAACATATCATTTTTTCTTGTTTTAACTTTCCATTAGATTTGAAAATGATTTTTGGTGTAAAATCTTAAAAACTGTTTTGGAAAATATATTTTCTAAGAACAAAACTTAGTTATAAATTACAACCAACAACAGTTCATACTTGCTAACTCCATCAAATACTTCAAAACTGATTATAGATTCTGTATAATTAGTGGATCTAATGCAAGATGAAATTTTTTATAATTATTTATTGTTAATATCCTTTCAGTCATTTTACCAAACAGTTCATGCGCATTGCAAATCTTCCATTTATTTGACCAGAAAAGTGATTGTTATAATATTATGATAGTAATGTCTCTTAAAAATCTCATAAAAAAAAATCTCATAATCAATTTGACTTAATTCGGAACAATAACTAAGCAAAATGGTATAAGCAACGATTCTGGGTTTAATTCCCTTGTCAGTTTCATCCTCTTATATAACATGAAAACAAAGGAACAACATTTTATTTTGGAAATTGAAGTGAATAGAAGATTGAATGTTTGAATAGAGAAATTAACCATACAAGAAAGTTTTGAAGAGATCATATATACCTCCATCCATTTTACCATAGCTCATACCTTTCATTTGAAAGAAGAAAGAAAAAAAAACATAAAAAACGATAATATTTTTTTTTTTCGTTTTTAAAACCTGAAAACAATGGAGAAAAGTTTTCAGGAAACATGTTTATCAAACGTGTTTCATTCTGTTTTCCGTTTTAAAAACAGAAAACGGTTTTTAAAAGCCATATCAAACATGGCCTTAGGTTTTGTTTGTCACAGTTCTTATAAATCGTGTTAGTCATAAATTTGACTAATTAACAGACTTCAACACTTTGGTTCTCAGTTTGATAAATGTTCGAAAAATTTGTATCAACTTTATTAAACCAACTTGTACCACTATACGTCATGGACAGTCTAAAGGGAACCAAAAAAAGTTAAGCCAGGTCATTAGAAAATAACACCAAACTAAGCCATAAAGCAACTACAAAAACACTATGAGAACAAAAGATAGTAATTGGGAGGCTATCTTCTGACATCAATGAAACACACTTATATATCCATTTCTTCGTAAATTTAAAATATAAATGTAATTATTGTTAGTGATACAAATATTTTGCATCAAACATAATTGACTTATTAAAAGAGTACGCCTTATATTTCTTCTAGACATAGCTAACGATGCTCGATTGAAATCAAGTTGATTTACTTACTCTTATATATGGGCGGTCTTCATCCATATCCCTGTCGGAAAAATAGTCAGTGACTTTATCATAAATGGCATCTTTCCCATTATTCCTATCGATTTGTCTCCAGCAGTAGGGTTGTACTTGGCCACCTCCAGTTTCCGTCAAAGCCACTTTTTCATTATCACCTCCAAATTCTGTTAAAGCCACTTTTTCTTGCCCTTCATTATCACCTCCAGTTTCTGGCAAAGCCACTTTCCCTCTCGCCAAATAATCGGCGATTGAATTCGCCTGTCTTAATGATTGGACAAATTCAAAAAACGTTGGTGTCTATTTATCACCATGGCGATGTACTTGCGCATGTAATTTTCCTCTTTACTTCTTCCTCGAGACTCAATTGTTTTCGTCGGATCTCTTATATATTGATTTATTTTGTTAATTACGGTTGAAGGTTGAAGAATCCGCAGTGATGATTGATGTCCGCAAGCTTAAAGTTATATCTTCATTTAGATGTAATGTTAAGGCTGCATTCACTGCATATGCCAGACCTTCGACTTCATGGAAAACGCTATCCTTAGGAACCTCCGACCCTCCAAAATATAGCTGCAAAACGACCATATTAAATGGCCTTATAACAACAACATAACCCCCATAGCTGCCGCGACTGTACGAGCTGTAGTTCACACAAGTTGTCTTGTTATCACCGAACCTATTATCAAGTAAAACACTTTGTTGTAGTATTGCCTCGATCTTGTATCCATAGTCAATCACACAAGTTGTCTTGTTGTTGTATTGTCTCGATCTCGTATCTATAGACAATCACACGAAGTGTGAACCGAATTGTCGTATTGTCTCGATTCTTTCCATAGACGATCATATTCGGTAGAGGACTTATAGGTTGAAACAAAAAAAATTGTGGTGTATTTGGGTACCCTCGTCTTTTTACCGTGGACTATAAGAATTAGTATGGTTATGGACGTGTTTTTTATACAGTTTTATCTACTAATGGGTTGTAATAATTCTAAATTGTCTTTCGAGTAATGTTTTATTGTTACTTTGAATTGATAACTTTAATAAAAATAAATAAAAAAATAAAACAATATTGTTGATCTATTTCTTTTATTAAATTCGAGTTGTTCTCATTTTTGTGGTGACACATGGTTCAAATTTCATATCATAACTTAATCAATCCATTTTGAAAAATATAACTGTGATGAATCTTTCTTTTGAGTAATGTTTTGTTGTTATTATGAGTCGATAACTTTGGTTTGATTTTAGGGATGTGGTGAATTTGATTTGTGATGATTTTTCACTTTGAAGATATATATGTGGATTTATCATAGTATGCTTCCATCTCAATATGTTTTACTTTGAAAAACATAACTACTAGGAGGGGCACTAAACTCCATTGAAATTATCAAATCTATATAAAACAAAAATATCTTGACCACTGGATATGCTAGATTAAATTGATTTTGATTTGGCAAAAAAATATAACTTCCATGAGATGGAAACTTTATAAAATCTGTGATCATTGTTTTACGATCAATTTTCCCCACTTCATTTATCGTATTTATGACTGTTCCACCCACAAGCGATTCATTTTATGCAACATAAATATAACCTATTTGAGCACATCTAATATTTCATTATTCGATTTTGGATTTTGATCGGATTCTAGAATTCTCTCTATAAAGGTTATTGTTAAAGAACTTCCTGTACCGAAAAAATGCAATTTTTTCTATAAGGGTTGTCTTTTCATTTGTCACAAAACTGATTTTAATTTTTCCTCTCAATTCGGTATCCTGTGTGATCAATACAAAGTTTGTGTTGTTATTTTGTTTTTCGTCCCTATAATGGTTTTCTAGTTTATCAATATATTGCTAAGAAAATGTCTTTACCCTATTTCTAAGAATCTCTGAGATCTACACACAACTGATGGGCTTGGTAGTATTCTCCCTCCAAACCAATTAGATATTTGTCACAAAATATTATTTTTTCGACGGTTTCGGTCTAACCCTTTTCTATTTTTCGCCGCTAAAAAGATAGTTATCTCTCCCGGTCTTTCCCTTTTCTTCTTTTATTTTTTTCATTTTTTTTCTTTCCATTCCACCATCTACATATAGATAAATCCAAAACTTCTGCCATGGCAGATTCCCTGTCCCTCCCCCCTCCTCCATTTACTATCTATTTAAAGGGCATTTCCTCTCCGAATCGAGAAACCACAAAGTAAAAGGAAAAAATCTAAACCCTAAAATGGAGTT
The DNA here is from genome assembly GCA_023531295.1 of Papaver armeniacum. NCBI lineage: Eukaryota > Viridiplantae > Streptophyta > Magnoliopsida > Ranunculales > Papaveraceae > Papaver > Papaver armeniacum. Next base: position 923,152 of record JAJJWW010006488.1, read on the forward strand.
GAATGGTTTCTTACCCTTGATTGGGGTTCACCTTTATAGTTTGGTTCGCAACAAATCTTATATACTTTCTCATTCACGTCATGGTTCATTCTTTTTTTTTCTCATTTGAACACTTTACTTCACAACTTAGGAAACTGCTAGGCAATGAGCAAAAATAACTGACAATGTTACATTGTGCGCAACTATCGTTTGATTATACAGAAATGTGAGAGATAAGTAACATAAATAAATAAAAATATGTTCTAACCAAGGATAATAACAAGTTGATGTATGTATTAAAACAAAAAGAGAAACAGTTAATGTTGCAAAAGGAATACGATAAACCTTTTAATTTAATTTATAAGATGATTCTTTGATTTATTGTGATTGACATGTGTTCGCAAAATAATACAAACCAATCATATGTGCTTGGCCTTAGGATTTTATTTATAGATATTTCATTAGCAATGACCAGAAAAAGAAGGGAAAATTGGTTCATTTAAAGTGATTTGTTGATTATCTTTTTCAAGGGTCCATATCGTCTGTGCCAAAACTCCTATGTACCCTCCGTTCCTGCCAATACATGAATGACACCGGCCTTTATTACCCTCTTCTAATGCTACCATATTTATCTCTTACTGAAAAAGGGAAGTAAGTTCTTACAAATTAAAGGGAATATAAACCATTTATATTAATTTGTTAGGAATGTTTTTATAAATCTACTGATTCTTCTCGTATGCCGTGGATCAATATCAATCAGGTACTAAATCTTTTACCCCAAAAAGTGGAATATTAAAGTATTAGTGGGAGAGTTCAGTGATGCTTTGATGTTCAAGTACGCGACATATATATTGTTCAAAGAAAAGATATGTAATGATTATATTTGTTATTGAGTTGATGAAACAATTTAGAACAGATTTTTTCCTACTAAAGATTTACGATATTTAAATTTAAATTTACTGATGATATATTAATTTTACCAAACTTTGTATCCAGAGATGAAACTACACAAAATAAGCAAATAAGAGAATTACATTCTACAAGCAGCAAGGAAAATAAGTTAATTTGGCTTTAATCCAAACACACGAATATCATCTATTAAGAGAGTATATAGCATGGAGCAGAGGTGAAAGAAAAGTAGATTATAGAAATTAAAATTGCAAGATAAATATGAATCCTTAATTTTTGCTTGAGTTTTGATTATATTTCCTTATTTAGTAACAACCAAATGGAGAAACTTTATGTTGTTAGTAACTGTCCACCAAGCTTGGAAGGTGTCGTCCATATATTGGCAGGCATATAGAGGGTACAAGGGAGGCTTGGTACAAACGATCTGGACCCCTTTTTTTTAATTATCACAACTACTATTAAATAAATATTTTATTAAATATATATACAACTACTATTAAACTAAGTGTATTTTTTTTTAGTTTATTAACTAATTAAAAATTATATACTGTAATAAACCAAAAACAAATCCAATTTAATATCATATATTTACCTTCCAAAAATGTTACCCTTATATTTTAAAGTTTAACTTATCACAACTATTCTATCAAAAAAACAAATAAAAAAAAACATATAACAATTAGAATCTGCATTATAAGGCAACATATTCCATTCATAAGATTCTCTCTCAAAATCTGAGATGTACAAATCACTTCAGAGAAGAATTTTGTGGCCCCTCCCAAGATCTAAAACATATCGATGAGATAACAAAAAAAAAATGAAGAAAAGTTACGAAATTGTGGAAGATATAGTTAAGGAGTTGATCGAGATATGATTGAAGAAACCTGTTGCTGTTTCACTTTCTTAGTTGTTACTTGTTTGGGTTTTTTCTCTCTTTGTTTAGAAATGATTTTATGGCATGGACTTACTGTCAATTTTAGTATTAAGAATAATCAGTGGCTGAATTGATTGTTACTATTGTCAAATCGCGAAATTGAAGATCAGAGGAAGAAGAATCACGGATCCACAAATTTTTTCTTATTTATTGATTATAAAAAAAATAAATGATGGGCATATAGGTAACTTAAGACTACGTATTATAATTTTAGTTTGTGCAGAGTGCCCAGAAAAGATAATAAGAGTCCATATTTGTGCACCCCTAAAAACCAGGGTGCGCATTACGGCTCGCCTGATTGATTTAAACTGTCTATGAATGGTTTTCGAAAATCATGTTGACTTTTCTTAGTTTTTTCAATTTACATCGAGAATAAAAAATTAAAAACAACGCACAATATTTTAAATCTCCAATAGCAGCTTGTTCCTCCATTAATATCTGTAAACTTCATGTTCCAAATAAAATTAAAGAAGAAAATCTTTTGAATTATACACGGCTTCTTTCTGTTTTTGGTATTTGATTATTTTTTCTTTTTGTAGTTAAAGCTCTGAACCTCTAGTGGCGGAGAGGAAAATTGAGTTCTTCATAATTCATGATTCCAAATTCGATCATGAACTCAAATCTTCAATGGGATTAAGAGGTTCTTAACTTGTTAAAAGTTAACCCTAAAGTTCTTAATTCAGTGATTTTGGATAATTTTATGATTTGGGATGTTGTTATTCTTTTGGTACATATTGAAATAAGATCAGAAACAATAATGGATTAGTAATCTCAATCAACATCACCATCAAAATCATAAATTTCATGTGACACCATGTTGAAAGGTAGAGAGATTAATTGATAATTCCCATTGACAACAACTAGGATGTAAAAAAGAATACAAGAGTGAGTAGGCATCTCTCCGATAGTGTCAATGGACAAGAGAATGAAGAAGAAATACGCAACGATGTTAATGGAGATATAAAATAGTGACCATCTTTAATTTCTTTCTATATTTTAAGTATAAAAAGTTAAGAAAATAAAAAGGAAATATGGCTTTCGGAGTGGTTTTTAAAACCAACTACAAGTGATTTACATCAATAAGATGAGCCGTAACGTGCACCCTGGTTTTTAGGGTGTGCACAAATTTAGACTCAGATAATAGGACCATAAAATTTGAATTCTTAATTATTAAAAGAGTACTTAACTCTGTTTGTCTTCTAATGTAGGAATTCAAATCCAAAATTATTTAACCAATTATGTGTTGGAATATGTGTTTATCCTGATTTATGATTTTTTTCTCTCTCCTTTCTCCGGCCAATGTCGAGTGTACTTTGTGTTAATTTTTCAACCACACATGTGAGATATTGAGAATTGGGGCAACTTGATAATTTGTTGTTTTAAACAAATCTAGACCATAGTGCTCGAGTTGGAAAACATGAGACACTAACGGTATGCTTAAATGGCGGGAAAGAAATTATGTTCCCAAGAATCATATACCCTGATGAGGGATATTATAAATCCATAACCTCTGATGGATTTTGAATTCTCTTATTTTGAGAAAAAAAAACACAGCACTGCCCATGCCAAGCCAACAACAACATCATAATTAAAACTCTGCAAGGCAATTTGTTGTGAGCTTAGTCCCAAACTCACAACACCCAAAACCTTGCAATCAATGCCTTGTGGATTATCAATACCAGTCTCATTACAACATAACATGAGCCCTTTAGCATGAGGTGGAATCCAAGTAAAGTCGTACAAGACGAACTTCGATATGGTTTTATACATTTCATAATATCATAAGTTCTTTTTTCCCTCTTTCTTCTGGGGGTATTCTCATTATTCTTTGTCACCTTCGGTAGAGATCGGATCTTGCTGGCCTTGAAAGAGATTTTTGTTTTAGATCCTTACGCAATCCCATCTTGTTTTAGATCCTTACGCAATCTCTTTTCTTAATGTCGTTATTCTCCTTTCACCCGGAGCTTCTGTAACTTGGGCTCATCATGTTATACTTGCGGAAAAGGAAAGATGCACAGTTTATGCTTTAATAGCTACCGTTTTAATAGCTCCAGTATCCACTGGCTTTTAAGTAGCTGTCAAATATGAGAATGAAATTGTACTCCCAGAAAAACGATTCCACTGCCTCGGACCAAAGACGCAGCAGGTTAAATTTTAATCCATGACCAAATGAAACTATAATTATCCCTTGACTAAAATGCTAGATGTACTTAGTATCAGTGGTGAATCTACAGTGGTGCCAGTGGGGTCACCGACCCTACAAGTTTTGGGAAAAAGTAAAACTTTTCTTTGAATTTTACTGGAATTATATTTACGGCAATACCCTATAAAATCGCAAACTAACTTCAACCTTACTCTATGCACGCTCAATTCCTTTTAACTGAAAAACTACTTTTAAATCAAGGATTATGTTTGGATGTAATCCATATTTATCCAATTTCACAGAAAACAAGGTAATTTTCTCAGGTTTAAAGTTTATATACGATCAACATGAATTTCTAATTTGAACGACCCATATGGTTTTCAATATAGTTCTTTTTCGCTCTGTGAGATTTTTCCAACTGCATTTTAGTTTGATCTTCAAGAATGGTTTGTGCCCCCATTAGATTGTCGTTCTAGATCCGCCACTAATATTTATCCGGAAGAACATGTCACATAAAGAAAAATAATTAGACCCACTTTACCTACACCCATCCCAGTGATAGAGAGCTTAACGAGGACCATCCGATTCGTTTTGGGGAGAATCCTCGGTGCAAAATTCGTTGTGAAGAGCGGAAAAGTAAAAAGATTGTAGGAAATACCATTAGGTCCTAGGAATAATATATTAGGATGAGTCTAGTCCATTTGACCCAGTCAAATATCTGTTTGGTCTTATTTGGTAATATAAATTATAGTTTGGTCCTAAATATTATTGTTTGGTCTACTGACGATGTCATGTATGATGTAAATGTCACCTCAGTAAGCGAGAAATAACCTTATATTATTGTTTGGTCCTAGGGGACCACATATATACAAAAATCAATAACAAAATATCTTATTTTCATATTCACATTCTCTCTTTTCTCAATTTCAGATCTAGTTTTCTTTCTCTCTCCATTTGTTTTTCTTTTTTTCTTTCTGCTTGTGTTTATATTTTTAGACGATGAATCTTGATGTGTAGATTTGATCATTCTTGTTTGAAGACTAGAAAAATGATAAAAACTTCTCGAGATCTTTCTTTGTTGAAGATGGTGTTTGTTGTTATTGAAAAAGAAGATTGAAAAATGATGAATATGATAAAGACGACGAAGAAGATGATGAACGATGGAGTTTTTAAGGTTTTTTCTTATCTGCTGGTGTTGATGTTGCTGCTGATGATGTTGAAGTATATGAAGATGATGAAGACGATGAAGTTTTCCGTTTATTTTTTGCGCATCTGCTGTTTGTTGCCGCTGTTAAATATGATGAAAATGATGTTGATGCTGCTTGTTGAAGACGATGATGTTCTACTGATGTTGTTGAAGAAGACGATGAAGTTCATTCCTATAATGAGTTCATTCCAGAAATGAAGTCTGGTTTGTATAGGTTTTATATGGACTTCATTTCTGGGAATGAAGTCTGTTTTTTTAGCTTTTTGTATGGACTTCATTCCTGGGAATGAAGTTTGTTTTTTAGCTTTTTGTATGGACTTCATTCCTGGGAATGAAGTCTGTTTTTTTAGCTTTTTGTATGGACTTCATTCCTGGGAATGAAGTCTGTTTTTTTTAGATTTTTGTATGGACTTCATTCCCAGGAATGAAGTCTGTTTTTTTAGCACGGAAGAACTAATTACAAAAATAAAAATTTAACACGGAAGGGTATTTTTGTCTATTTAAATATTTTTAAATAATTATGGACCAAACAGTAAAGGCGTTTGACCAAAGGACTAAACAGACATGGGCCCACCTAAAAAAGGACCAAACGATATTTTTCCCAAAAAGATTTAGGGTAAAAATATCAGTCGGATACAGAAAAACGACAGAGTTAGGGTGGAAAAAGGAAAATTTAGGGCGGAAACATCACTCTCTCTCAACATTCAAAAATTCAAATCTCAAATGTAAAGCGGAAGAAAATAAAATAAAAATAAAAATAAAAAGCCCTCTATTTCAAACTGAACAAAAATTGAATCTCTCTCTCTCTGTCTCTCTCTCACACAGAAACGAAGGAAATGGAGAAGATTTGTGTCGCAGTTAGGGTTAGACCACCAACATCAACTACACAGGACAACAACACCTCTAATGGAAACCACTGGAACGTTGAAAGCAACCGTATTTCACTCCATAAACCTCTTGGTACCCCTGTACCTGGCGCCTCTTACGCCTTCGGTATCTCTCACGGACTCTCCTTCGAAATTTCGTTCAATTTTTATTTCTTGAATTTGTAGTTTATGGGTTTGAATTTGTTGATTTGTGTTTTGCAGATCATGTGTTTGATCAAAATAGTACCAATTCTGGGGTTTATGAGCTTCTCACCAAAGAAATTATTCTAGCAGCAGTTGAGGGTTTCAATGGTAAATCAGATTCTTCTTGAAAAAATTTCTCTTGTATGGGTTCTTTTAATGGTATAAATTCTTCATTTTGTTAGGAATTTGGGTCTAGGGTTTTCTTCATCTTGGTAGGAATTTGTGCCTAGTGTAAATTCTTCATTTTGGTAGGAATTTGTGTCTAGGGTTTGGGTTATAATTTGATGAAAGAAAAAAGAAGAGATTTTTGGTGTGTTCAAGAAGAAAAAGGGGGGATTTTGGGTGGAAATTAGAAGATTTGAATATGTGATGTTTGTCTGTGTAATGTTGTTTGTAGGAACTGCATTTGCATATGGGCAGACAAGCAGTGGAAAGACTTACACCATGAATGGTTCTGAGAATGATCCTGGAATCATTAGCCTTGCTGTTAAAGATGTTTTTCAAAATATTGAGATGGTGAAGTTTTTTTTCTACATTCATCAAAGCTGGTTTATTTCTGATCATACTTATGTTTGTAGTTTTGGTTTTACTAATTGTTAGTATCTGATTATTCAGGCGACGAGTCGGGAATTTTTGATTCGTGTTTCCTACATGGAAATATACAATGAAGAAATTAATGATCTTTTCGCGCCAGACAATCAGAAGCTTCAAATCCATGAGAGCTTGGATGTGAGATATAAGAAAATGAATTTCAGTTCTACATACTACATAGGTTGCAAATGGTGTCATTGGTGTTATTTGTCATTTTTTTTTTCTTTCTGAATTGGATTTTCTTTTTTGGTTATCTAGCGTGGAGTCTTTGTTGCCGGACTACGTGAAGAAATTGTCAATAGCGCTGAACAAGTGCTTAAACTCCTGGAATCTGGAGAAGGTTTGAACTCTTTATGGTATAACCAGGTTTAGTTGACTGCTTATTATTTTGTATACATATCAATAATGGGGGATATTCTGTTTGTAGTTAATCGGCACTTTGGAGAGACAAACATGAACGCTAGAAGTAGCAGATCTCACACTATATTCAGGATGGTATGGTCTGGTATAAAGTTTGGTAATAGATAGTTTCATTTCTTGTAATGTTGTGGTTTTGAAGTAAACTAAGTATTGCTGTATGTGAATTAGGTTATTGAAAGCAAGGGAAAGAATGCTAACTCTGGTGATTCTTCTAACTTGGATGCCATCCGCGTCTCCGTCCTGGTATGTTAGTTGTTTCAGAAATTATGTTTCATCTACATCACTAACAGTGTGTCTGAATGGTTTATGTTTTATTAGAGTTATGGCCCTCAATTCTTGTTTTTGTCATGTGGACAGAACCTGGTTGATTTAGCCGGTTCTGAACGAATAGTTAAAACCGGAGCTGGTGGAATACGTTTGAAGGAAGGAAAACACATTAACAAGAGCTTATTGGTTCTTGGCAATGTAATCAACAAATTGAGTGAAGGCCCAAAGCAAAGGTACTTAAATCTTATGTAAACAGTTGACTTGTTTTTCTTATTGAAAATGTTAATTGGCTAAAAGGTGTGAAATCGGTAATCAGGGGGCATATTCCATATCGTGATAGTAAATTAACTCGCATACTACAGCCTGCTCTTGGTGGTAATGCAAAAACGTCAATCATTTGTACAGTAGCTCCAGAAGAGGTACACTAAACTTTTTTATCAACTTGTTCTATTGATTCCCATAGAAAAATTTTGTCTGATCATATGGTTAATGTTTAGGTTCACGTGGAGGAATCAAAGGGAACCCTCCAGTTTGCTAGCAGAGCGAAACGCATTACTAACTGTGCCCAAGTTAACGAGGTTTGTCTTTTTTACTTTCTGAAAAAGATTTTTTCTTTTCCTCATCATGAATACCTTTTTCTCATTTGTTTTTCTGGTGATAGTCTACTTTTGGGGATCATTGTGGATTTTCTGAAGCAGAATTACTAATTTCCATCTCCATCTTTTGGTCCTAGCCATCCATTCTTAGTTGCGTTCCTTATTTGTTTCTGTGAATTCATGGTCGATTTTGTCACAGATCCTGAGTGATGCAGCGTTGTTGAAGCGACAAAAGCTAGAAATAGAGGAGCTCCGTGAGAAGCTTCAGGTGATGGCTCATCTTGTTTTTGATGGCAATTGGTAATTTCCAAGCTAATGAACTGACAAGGTTTCTTTTATAGGGATCTCGGTCAGAGGTGTTAGAGCAAGAGATTCTGAAATTGCGGAATGACATGCTTAAGGTGGGTTTTACTTCTATGTCTGCCAGCAGTGTCTACTTTCTTTGTGTATTATATGTCTGAGTTCCATTTTGTTTGTCAGTATGAATTAGAGCGTGAGAAGCTAGCGATGGAACTAGAGGAAGAGAGGAAATCACATAAGGAAAGGGAAAGGTGCATTGGTGAGAAACAGGCGAAACTAGACGATTTCAACAGTCTTGTTATGAGTTCAGATCACGACAAGAGATCAGCTCAGGTATGAATCTAACATTAGGTTTCCAAAAGTCTTTTCAGTCCTTTAGTGTCATCAGCTATGAAGCACGGACACCTCAAAACCGGTGACGTATCCGTGTCGGACGCCTTATCAGTGTCGGACACTTGGGGATACGTATCAGACACCCCATTTAAAGTGTCCCTTTTTATTAATTACGAAAAAGATAGGGGATGTTTTTGGGATACTTCTCGGATACTCTAGAGGGGACACTTCTTATAGTATATATATATATATATATATATAATATATTGCCAAATATTTGTATACATAATATGTTAAATATTTTTAGATATGTAATATATTCGTATTTATCAAAAATTATTCTATAGAAGCAGTATATAAATATCTAACCCTAACATTCTTATTCAATATTGATGAGTGATGAGTTATCTTTTTTTTTTTAACTTTTTTTTTTTATATATTCCAGATAATATTTTATAATTTTCTTACTTTATGAGATTCTTTCACTATTAATAAATTAAATATTTTTTTATTAATAATTTTTTTATTTTATAATTTTCTTACTTTATGTAGCTAATACACACTCGTCTCACACTTTTAGTCCTGCATCCTGAAAGTAATAACAATAGCCTAGGTTTCTTGGTATTGTATTAGCATCGTAAGGATTAAGCCAAGTTTGTTGCTGATGATGAGTACCTGGCCTTTTTAACAAAAAGTAGAATCAGTGAAATATTCATCATTTACAAATTCACAGACTAGAACGTAACAAATTCAACATAGTAACTTTTATCTTTGCAATTTAGTAGTGAGTGATTTGAAGGTGGCAGCTCCAATTATTAAATTAAAGTAAAAACAAATGTATTTGAAGCTGCCAGCTTACGTACTTGATGTGCTGAAAATTGTGGTTTTCACCATGACTCGCATGCAGAAATCCTTGAGTTCATTTGCTATCTTAGTCGTGTAGTCTTTGAGCTGCAAAAGAGACACTAATAAGTGATTTGAGAAAATGGTTTCATAATCCAATCAAGGGCTTTTAGTACTGTCACGGTCCGTATTTGGTAATCCTAATGTAGTGCAAATTATGCCTTGGTTTCAGTCATTTGATTCATTTTTAGTTCCATTAGTTCTTTAGCGTGCTTAATAATCTGTTTGTTTACTCAGAATTAAATATGTTTTTCCTGGAATGGTGTTCTACAATACAGGATCTAAAGGAAGAAAGTGCAGATAAACATTATTCACATGATTCGGATACTTTTCACACACCGTCTTTAAAATCAGATCCTAATGGATTTGTTGCAAAAAGATCAAATTATTCACAGCCAGCTGAGTTTAGTCCTGTGGTGGACAATTTTGGCGATGTAGCAGATGAGGACATGTGGTTGAAAATGAATAATGGTTTTACTGTAGACCTTGATGCCCTTCAGTTTACTCCTGCAAGGACAACCCAATCCTCGACACTGAATGAAGAATCTCCTGTGAGTTTATATGTTTCCTCCTTTCTTTTCCTATCTTCCTCTGCACAGTATTTTTTTTTCCCCTATGCTTGTTAATATAGAAGTTGCTTCTTTCCTTCACAAAAAGACTCTGAAATTAACACTTTTTGAAGGTCTCTCATAGTTGAAACACCATTTTATTTTTTGGGGGTAAAGGATATTATAAAACAATGTGCACAACTTGGACCATGTAGTTGTTGATAGTGGAACACATTCGCTGACAACATATGACCTTTTTGTATGATTTTCTTGGTGATAATTAAACCTTTGCTGTATTTGATAATCGTTAGGATTTGTCTATCGAGCATTACAAAGAAGAGATTGAAAATCTGAAGAGGCAATTGGAGAATGCAGTTGGAGAAAAAAATGAACTTGAGGTTAGTAGCATAATGTTCCATTTCACTGAAGTATTGTGACTTCAACTTTTAACGGATTTCATTATGTCCGCTAATGAGTTTCTTTCGGCATTTCTTAATTTGTTTGAGATTGTCCACAGGCTAATAACTGATCTTGTAGATAATTTAAAGATGATAAGATGATGCATACAAATATTCATGTGACAGGAACTTTCACTTTAAACTCATTATCTGTTGTCCTAGAATAAGCTGACTTGTTCTGTGATTAAATGTTACTGTGTAGTTTATATGGTTTTCAAAAAATATCTCCTGGTGCAACGCGCATTTGGCTTTATGATAGATCAACTAAAAATGGATTAGAAATTGTTCCCTATGTTTGTAAGATATAATAGAGTAACAAAGAAGTAAGCAGTCATCTTAAAAGAATACTCTAAAGAAAAAATTGTTCTCTTTTTACTTTTACTCCTGGTTTCTGTTTTACATCTCTTCCTAGTTTAACACTATCATTTGTCTGATATTGCAGAGAAGTCATGCAAACCAATTATTATTGAACAATCGACTAATGGAAGAGATTTCCGAGCTTCAACAAGAATCACTCCTAATACGAGACGTTCCTAAAAGACTGAGTGAATCAGTAGGAAATTGCAAGGACATCTATAAGGACATTTTATCAGTTATGCAGGTAAGAATAGTGTACTTTGTTTTGGTTATTTCAGTCCTTTGTTTTTGAGCTAGTCAAAAGGAAAACTTGTGATGTTTGACTAACCATCAACCTAAACAGAGTTTTGTAGCCGATGAAAAATCTTTGACTTCAAAATTGCTCTCTACCACAAGCGAGATTGGTGTCCAACTTTTTTCAAGTTTGGAGACCCAGTTCTTCATTGCTGCAGATGGTCATAATGTATCAGTAAGTGAGAATTCTCCGGTTCAAGAACAAGGCAAGGTGATCTTTGAGAGGTTAAACGACACAATCTCAAGTTTGGTTGCATCACAGACAATAACCACCAGCGAACACAAGGTAGCTGCTTCGCCTCAACTATCAAGATGTCATTATTTCATCGTTTTAGTCGCTGTTATTATATTAGGATTTCTTGTTACCTTGTTTCTTCCTGGACTTGCTTAAACTTGTCACTGTCTAATAGTAAATATGTAAATAGATGGTGCATAATATCATAGTTTTCTCCATACCTTTAGCTTACCATGATCCACTGCAATATAACAGTCAGCATTCAGCCTTGAATCACACAAGAGTTCTAGGTCAAATTTAAGGAAAACTTCTTTTCATACTTACTATAGTGGGGAAAATTTGTATGAACAACACAATGTATGCTGTTTGAAATTATGAAGCTCCTACTTTGTTTATTTAGACATTTTTGTTATTTGGTTTCTTTGTGGTTTATTATTATGCATATTTAGAATGGTTTCGCTTGCAGTTATCTGTGGTGTCAATTTTTCATCTTACTTTTCGCCTGCCTCTAGACCATAACCATAGCATACGTTCTTAGTTAGGGAGACTGAGATTATCTTTGTATGACTTGCTTTCTTAAAAGTGGACAAGATTATGTTTTGAGTTTCATTTATTGCATGTAATGAAGGAATCGTGTTCGGAAGATGCAAGTGCTACCAGGAATGAGGAAATAAGCAATGAACTGGACTCGATTAAGGAGAGTTACCATATCTTGGAAAACAAATTCAAGCTCAACAACCAACTTCTTGAGGACTGCAAGGAAAGGTTTTGTAACTTGGAAAGAGAATGTAACATTCTGAAAGAAGAAAAAACTTCTCTGTTCCAGAAACTCACAGTATCTGACAAGAAGCTTGGTTTGGTTCATGACAAATACGAAAAAATCTCAAAGGATTTGAACTCAGAAACACAGAGAAGAAAAAAACTAGAAGAAGAGATCACACAGTTCAGTAAGGCATTTTCTCATAGACAGGTCTCTTTCAGATCTTTCAACAACGAGCTGAAGTCTAGAATCGAGAACTTAAGAGCCCCAAGTTAGTTTCAATACTCAAATCTCTTGGATATTGAAAATGAACCAAATGGCTTCCATCTCCTTGTTGGCAATGTAAGACTTAGGATTCCATGTATGGTTGTTGTTCTGTGTTGATTATGTATTGCAGCATCAAGAGTAATTATCCTCTTCAGATCCTACAATGTTTGAATACAGTTATTCAATGTTGTTTTAATGTATTTATGACTGTCAGCTCCACTGTGATTTGGATGCATCTCCTCTTATTTAGATGTACACTTCCCTGTTGCAATGGTCATAGGATTCCAGTGAAAGCTGTCCCATTTCTTGAAAGAGATATTTTAACTGCCTCAGGTAAAAGCTGTAGGTGGTTTTCACTGATCAATGGTCATAGGAAGGTATAAACTGCTAAACACACTGCAACGTAAAGGCAGCTAGACCAGCTTATTGGCTATGCCAAATCTACCCGCAGAAAAATTCCACTTCCTTTCATAACTTGCCAATTTGTTATCAAATTGTGCATAAAATATGACAATGCCCGGTTCATTAGAATCATCTAAAGAATGAGATTGACATGTCATGTGAACGCGAATTAGAGTGTGCACATGATTGGGCGCGGTTTGTTATGGTAAAGCAGAAAGACTAAAAACATAAAGAGAACTTTTACCAGGGAAGGAATAAATGACAACAACAAAGGAGTCGTATTCCAGTTAGAAGAATCAATACAGAGTGACAGACATTCTTTCATACCCAGATTTAAGGGGTTTTTTGTATTTCTAACATGCTCATGTTTACTAATCAGCTCTTTCCAGACTACTAGTACTACTAAATCGGATTAGACGTAAACACTAAATATCTTATTAGATTTTGAACAGTCTGGAGAATCTGTACTTTAAAGAATTTCGGTTTGCAAATAAACAACATTTCAATTAGGTGCAGGTTGGAAATTAGCTGCTGGCTTTTTCTGCTGACTCTAACAAAAAGCTTAAGCAGAACCATTTTACAAACTAGCTGGCAAAAATTAAAAAATTCATTGCACTTTTTTTTTTACGTCTGGCCGCAAATTTTATGCATAATATTTACAGGTCATTTTGTGAAATCTGCATCAGCTAGTCAGTCTTTCAGCCAGCCTGATCGACTCGACATCTTTCCCTGACCGGTGACTGGCGATTTCCAATACTCTTTCCCCACTTTTCACTGTCTCCGTTTTTCATCTTGCAATCCATTAAATCAAACTTCTGCAACTTGTTGCATTATGCCATCCCCAAAATTCAGAGTAGGGTAGCTTCACAAATACTACAACCACACAATATATAAAACAATGAAAAAAGTGAATGCTGCTGCATAATAGTATTAGCATTAACACTGGTCAATTAAGGGACCACGTTTCGCAACTACCTTACTTAAAATGAAAAGCAAGTAATCACAAACAACATTCGGACCTACTGGCATGAATACATTCTGGATATCCTGACAGACACAAAAAAAATTTGTTAAACACACTAAAAATATGACCAATAGTAATGTTATCAGCAGCGGTTTCCGCTCGTCCGAACAATTTTACATGTCGACGAATCACGATTGATCTCTAAAACTGAAAACATTGCTTGAAAGTAATGTGCATATTAAAATTTTTGGAAGATTGCTAGAAGGGACACAGCCCCATACCCATTGGTTTTTACAAAAACACAAAAAAAGATATAAGACAGAAACTTGGGCTGACCACCAAAACCAAACAAATATGCAACAATCTTGACATTCAATTTGCCTTCGGCAATCTTCTCAACTTTTCTGTAGCAAAGGGTCCCTCCTCTTCCCACTAGAATACAACCCTCCAAGGACTGGACCATTTGTATGTGTATGTGTCTTGAGATAGAAGAGAAAGACATGCCCCAACTTTCCTGCCAAACAGCTCCAAACAATCTTAACTACTGCAATGTCTTCTTCCTCTTCTATCATTTTTTTTAAAGAGTGATATGCCTGGACTCAATGGTGACATGCTCTACTCTATTTATCTCCTCATCCACCTCTCTATCTCTTTCTCTCTTTTTCTTTCTTTCTTATCTCCACCATCATAATCAACCCTACTGCCATCATTTCAAGTTCTTGAATTTTGTACCTCTTCTAATGGCTTCTTCAGCATCATCATCTATGTTGCCTAAAACAAACCAGGTTAAAAGATTGAGTGAACTTCTTGAAGAAGAACAAGAACCATTTGTTCTCCATGAGTACCTTTCTGAAAGAGGGTATTCTAAGAGAAGCCAAAATTGTGAAGGTGGCTATTGTAGTTATAATTCCAAAGGAGGAAATTCAAGTAAAGACTTGAAAAGGTTGTCTGAATATGAATTGTCTAATAGAAGAAAGAAGAAAAATAAACACCATCCATCAAAGGTTTTGAGATCTGTACTTAATAAGCTGCTTACTTCTGTTTATCATCATCATGACAGCCGAAAATCGGCACCGGTGACGGTGAGTAGTTACAATACTAGAAGTAATGTTGATTTGGATAATAGATTTTCATCGGCTAGTAGTATGACTTTGTTCGAATCCTCCTCGGAGGCGGATACCGAAGAATTGTCAGCTGAATTGTTGTACCAAGTGAATTCTGTTTCTTCCTTAACATCATCTGCTGACAATTATAAACACAAATTAACACAACAAGCACAAAATGAAGTAAGAAACTTCTACCCTTTACAATTCGGTTTTTGGCTGTTTTTTTTTTTTCATTCGTAAATTATGTTGTAGACGAGTTTCGAGCTCAGGTTCCTAACAAGTTTTGCTTAACAGATTCCTGCAAGAAGAGTAAATCAATGGGGATGCATGGAAGAGACTAAACAACATAGCCCTGTTTCAGTTCTTGAAGAATTACTCTTTGATGAAGGTATGTCAAAGAAATTTACACTCAAATTATTGATTACTTATTTTTACGGTGTTGCCGAGTTTCGAACTCAAGTTGTTGATATCGAACTAACATGGCCTCCTATTTTCAGTTCAACCCAGTCCAAGAACAAGTCATAAAAAGAAGATAAAATCAAATTTCATTCGTCAAGAGAGATCAGTCATTACTGATGAATCAATATTTTCAGCTTCATTATGGGAATCACTTGTACATACATTGACAGAAAAACAGGGTTCATCATCATCATCATCAAACTGTTTGAAGACAAAAAGAGTACTAGAGCAAACCAAACAACTTCTGTTCGATTGTGTAAGAGAAACAGTTGAAAATTACTCTAACCAAGGTGGTAAAATTGTGAGTACTAGTGACAGTGTCAGGGTTCATTGTGGTCATGAAAGGGTTTTATTAGGAAGTGAAGATATTGGGAAGATTATTAGTGAAAAGATATGTTTATGGGGTAAACAAGCAGGAAACTTAACAAATATAACTCAACTTGTAAAGTCAGATTTATCCAAAAGAGGAGAAGAAGAAGAATATTGGAAGGAAACACCACAAGCACAAATTAGAGAATGTATTGGTATTGAAATTAGTGATGAGATTTTGGAAGATATTCAGAATGAAATTGTATTTGAGTTGATTCAAAATTTTGAACCAAGTAAATAGTAATAATATTTTTAACTATTCTAATGTACATGTTTTGTTCATATTTCTGGTTTTGTTCGTTGAGCGAAACTGGTATGAAATAAGAGAAACAGATCAAGTCTATTTATACTCATGCAACATACTCAAAATTTTAATCTATTTAGTCGAAAGACTGAAACCAGACCTTTTGCCAAGTGCTAAATTATTTCCATTCCCTTTGTTTCTCTTAAGTGCATTTCACTATTTCTTTCTTTAATTTCTCCTCTTTTGGCTTTAAAAAAACAAAAATTATTCTCTTTTCCGATTTTCTTTTGGGTAAAGGGATTCTTAAGGAGACAACTTTAAGTAAAGAATAATAGTTTAATTTTAAAAATTTAAATGGAAAAGACTTAACTTAGAGGCTGGTTTAGTTAATTTAATCAACCATTTCGGATCTCAATAGGCTACAATTTTCTAGTAAAACAAGAAAGATTTTGGAAGACTTGGTCATAGTGGTTGATGAGGTGGTTAGATTTGAACTACCTACCAATAGACTAGCTCACTAGCTATATAGGCTATAGCTGAGGGTTGGACTGACTGAAATACCTACTAGTTCCAATTACTGGTCCAAAGAAATAGGTGGTATAATTGTCCTCGGGAGCAATCATATGCAAATGAGATATCATTTCGGGTAACTTTCAGGTGTGCACGTGTTAACTGGACCATCATTAAAACTTACACAGTAGTCTGTCTGGATATGTTCTAGCCTTCTAGGCCTTGGATATAATTGCAGTAGATAAACCAGAATAAGAGATGGATTGCTGGATAAACCCACGAGCATTATGATGTTCCTACTCTTAGACCTATCAATGTCCCTTCGTAGTGGAATCACAGTCACCTGACAGTCCAAAGACTTTGCTTCCGAGTCCAACAACTTCTCTCCCGTATGACTAAAAGAAAAAAGATTGACCTCCCACGAGAAATAAATTTTTTCCTCTTAGTTCTAGTTTTCCTTTTTTTTTTTTTGTGGGTAATTTTTTTTTTCCGGAAAGAAAAACGATTATATTAAACAAACTAATACATATGGATAGAAAATCATGCTTACCCTGAAACCTACTAAATATCTAATCTCCAATACAAAGTAGGAATTATAGTTACCGCCTTGTGATAGAAACCAAACCATTTTTTGTGTGTGTGAATAAGGCAATTCATTAAAAAAAACTAAGTATCATGTGGGACATGTGTTACAAAAAGAGTAGAGACATCTAATATCGATCCACATGAGGATGCATTGATATTACATTTATCTACTAATAACTGATTTCGATATCCACATGAGGATGCATTGATATTACATTTATCTACTAATAACTGATTTCGATACAAGAGGGTCTAACAAACTTTGCTAGAATGTCTGCCACCCTATTTCCTTGTCTTGGGTCAAAATAAAAACCTAAAAAGTTGTTACATAATTTAGCCAGTCTTTTCGCTTCATCTAAGTATGCTTTTGAACGCCAAGAGATATTTGAGTTCTTTCCATGTATCTATTTGAAGAGGCTTTCACAATCTCCTTCTATGCTAAAGTTTTCCAGACCCTTCTTCTGTGCCCAAGTAGCTGCTTGAAGCACTCATATAGCTTCCGCTTCTTGTGGGTCTGGAGATGTTGACTTTCCAGCTTGTCCTCCTCCTGAATTACCTGCATCATCTCTCGGAATTATAGCATAACTGGAAGGTAAGATGTTAGAAATCCAAGCAGCATCAACATTGATTTTGAGAGTGTTCTTTAGAGGTGCCTGCCAGACTGTAGATATATTATTCTTATGTTGTTTGGTATATATTTGTACCCTGCAAACTCCTTTTTTTTTTTTTGACCAGAAAGCAATGTATCCTTGAATTTCTAGAGCCAAGGACTTAGCTGGTGTTGATATGTTTTCAAAAACTCTGTTACACCTTTTTTTCCAAATAAACCACATCTTACTTAGTATTAATTCCAAAGAGATCTCTCTTATGGGATTATTGATCAAATCCCCATAGAGTGTTAAGAATATTGTTGAACTATCTATGCTAAGAGAAATCGGATTGGGAGCTAAGTTCCAGACTTCTGTGGCATAAGAGAAATGTAGTAGAAGATGTTTTGTATTTTCAGTTGCATTTCCACACATGGTACATTGTACTTCTACATCCTTTACCTTCCCGTACAATTTAAAGTTAGTAGATAAAGCGTTTGAATGCATTTCCACAGAAACAATTTAAATCTTTGAGATATATCTAGTTTCCATATAGCATTCCAAAAAGAGTCAGGCAAATCCAGACTAACTATATCAGTACCATTTTCATTCAGTTTGTCATATAGGGATTTCACTGTGTAGTCTCCTAACTTTGTTAAAGTCCATCTTAACTGATCTTTCTTAAGAATATGGATCTTATCCTTAAAGATGTGTATTTTCCTAACTTTATTAGCTATGTCTTCAGGAAGAATAGAGTTTATGATGTTCATATCCCAAGAAAAAGAGTTTGTATCAATCAAGTCTGAAACTAAGCTAATGGGAGTATATTGTACTGGACAAAGGTTTTCTAGAGTATCGGTTAATCCGGGGATCCATTTGTCCTTCCAAATATTAATATCCTGACCATTGCCCACTTCCCAAAATCTATACTTATATATGAGTTATAAGCCCTGACTAGGGCTGCACAAAACCGAACCTAAACCGTGAACCGAACCAAAACCGAGTCATTATTAACCGAACCGAAGTGAAACCGAATCGAACGGTTTAGGTTCCGGTTGTTAGTTTTGATAACCGCACTACTCCGGTTTCGATTCATTTGCTACACATAACCGAACCGTTATCCCTACGGTTAACCGATTAGTAATGACCATTAGATCTTAATAGTTTTTAGCCGTAGATTTTATACTATGTATGTTTCCAAACCTAATATCTTTACAAGTCTCGTACTCTTTTTCATTCTTATGAATCTTTTCACTCTAACTTCTTAAGTTTTTTTTTTCTTTTTCTTTTTTTGCAGCGGCTCTTTCTTCTTCCACCACCGGCGGCAGTCACATCCCTAGCCTAAAAAAGCATCCACAACCGCCTTCTTCCTCCTCCACTCTATAAAGATTCAATTTCAACAAGTAAAAACATCCCACCCCTGATATTTTCTTCTTCTTTTTCTTCTCTTCTTCTACAACCACCACCACCACACCCAAATCAATTTGAATCTATCTCTTAAACAAACCTTTCATAACCGATTGATGGTGAATCTTACAACTATTGTTCTAGATTAAGAGTTTTTGTTTATTTAGATCTATTAATGAGTAGAATCCGACAATCGAAGCTTTCGAGTTTTGATTATGTATTTGAAGCCGCATGATGTAATTTTGTGTATAATACTTGTTATTGATTTATTTTGGGTATTACCAAGGTTGGGAATTGGTGGGTTTTGTTGATATTTTAGGTTAATGGATTCTTTGGAAAAGAAAAGATTTTTGATTAAGCGTATACAATAAGGGGAAAAGGTTTTAATAAAATTAGTTTTTGATTTATTTAGGGTTGATTTTTTCATGGGATTGGAGTAAATGAGGATGATTTTGTGTTATTATTGGGGATTGATCGAACTTTGGGTGTTGTATGTTGAAATTTATCTCCATGTCTTCTTATTCATATATGTTTGTTTAATCAGAAAATGTCTTGTCTATTCTCTGTTTTGGATTTTAAGATTAAGTTGTGGGTTCAAAGAAGCATCGTGGGTAAAAAAACTAAAATTTGTTGGTTAACCGAAACCGCCGTTTTGTACCGAATCAAGTTGGAACCAACCGAGTAAAACCGAATAAGCTTAATGGTTTCACCGGTTTTCAAAACTTGAAAACCGAGTACTTCGGTTTCGGTTTTTTTTTAGGCAACAACCGTACCGAACCGAACCATGTGCAGCCCTAGCCCTGACTGATGCAGTTCCAGGTCCAAGAGCCATTAGTTTTAGCTTTGGCTCTGAGAGAAGATGAGTTTCGAAAATATCTAGAGCACATTGTTTTGACCCAAAGAGTATCTGGTTCCTTGACTAGTCTCCATGCTAACTTAGCATGCATTGCTAGGTTAAATTTACGAGCATCCTTAAAGCCTAAACCCCCTTTCTGAATTGCTTTACAAAGACTTGGCCAAGTTTTGGGGTGAAATCCTTTTTTCCCTGTTTCTTTTCCCCACCAGAAATCTCTCTGAATTGCATTAATTTTATTAGTTATTATTTTGGGAAGGATAAAGCATCCCATCTGGTAGGTAGGTATACTAGCTAAGACTGCTCTATTTAGGACAGAGATCCTCGGTTTCCGCAGTCATACTACAAAGAGGACAAAGATTATCAGAGACTATACCTAATTAAATAAATAAGCTTTCAAAGGTAATATATTATGCAAATATTTCCATATATGAAAATTTAAAATCTGGGAGTACATTCAAATATTAATGTCAGTCATCCAATCTCAACTTTAAATGAAAGCATCGTATCAAGGAGTAAGATACCAAGCTGACCAAGCTTGGTATACAAAAAACCCACTCATAATGGTATACAAAAAACCCACCCATAAGTTGGGATTGATAAAATCTTTATCTTCAGCAAAATAATACAAAAACCCCAAATTATCATCCATTTTCTAATAATCCCACAATTCTATTAATAATATAATATTCTGATCCATATTAGGCTTATATAATTCGTTAAATTAACAATTACTTAATTGATAAAATTTGCTAGTCACAACAGGGCATTAACTTTTAGAGTTTCAATTGTAAAACGTATTTTTCATCTATTTTCTTCTTTTTTCCATGGCCTCCTCCTCCCCACTTCCGCTACTATCAAACCCACTACCACCAAAATTACCTCCGCCTCTTCCTCACCGACCACCACTACCACTACCACCAACACCTCATTCTCTTTTCTCCTAATTCCATGTTTAGATCCTCCACAAACATCACTTCGACCACCACCAACCAGCGACCGGCCATGTTCAGGTTCGCCACTAACGTCACCTTCGCCTCGTCCTCCTCCTCCACCACAAAAACCAAAAGCACTTCTTTCTATTTCTCTTTCACCACAACCAAACCCATTACATATTTTGATTTTCCGTCAATAACAACTCCGACTCCTCCCACACCAACATCACTAGCACCTCCTTTTCTTTTACCCACACCGCATCATGTCCAGATCCTCCACTAGCAAAAGATCTACCTTCTCCTCCATCACCACCAACACCTTTTTCAATTAGTCTCTCACACCATCAACCCTCTGACATGATCCTCTACCAACACCACATACGCCTCCTTTTAATTTTCGATTGTTAAAATTTGAATCATCAGAAAATATTGTGTTGGTGAAATGTTATGTTCAAATCAAATTTGGTTTCAACAAACCAATGTTTTTGTTGGTGAAAACAGTAAGTTTTGCTGAAACCAAAGTTGATTTTATCTGATTGTTGCCTATTTTTTAACGTGAAACCAACATTTTAATGGTGAAGCACAGTAACTTTGTGTTGAAAAAAAATTTAAACTAATTTTTTCTTAGTCTATTATGTCTGATTTGGAAGTTGGCATGTTTGGTTTCATTGTTGAAGTTGTGTTGATGAAATGGCAATTTTATATCAAAACCAAATTTGGTCTCAACATATTTTTTCCTAGTTTTTATCGTTAAAGCCAAAGTTTTCAGTGATTTTGGTGGTGGTGTTGATGGTTAGCGGTGGCGATAGTTGGATGTGGTGTTGTTGTTGGTGATGGTAGTGCTGGTTGGTGGTGGTGGGATAATGTTGATATTGGTGGTGGGTGTGGTGTTGATTGTTTGGTGATGCTGGTTGGTAGAGACAATAGTGGTTTGTGGTGCCGATGTTGATGGTGATGCTGGTTGGTGGTAGCGGGTTGGTGGTGGTATTAGGGGTGCAGATGGTGGTGGCACCAATGGTGCCAGTAGTTGGTGGTGTTGGTTTTTGTGTCACAAGAATGAGTTTTTGTGTCAAAGAGTGTTTGTTTACCATCTCTCTTGATGAAAAAGACAAAGAGTGGTATCATTTCATCCCCTCTAAAACAATCACCACCTGGGATGGTCTTGTAGAGGTTTTTATTAAGAAGTTATGCCCATACCATAAGACCGTTGATGTTCGTCAGTCTATTCAAACTTATAAGCACAAATTGGGTGAAAACCTACACGATTATGTAGAAAGGTTTCATAAATTTGTTATACCAATATCCACATCACGGATTTGAGAAAGCCCACATGGCCAAAATTTAATATGAAGGCCTAGACAGTGAAACCCGTATGCAGGTATGTAGAAACAACGAGTGGTGGAGAATTCACCCATCAGGACCCAGATATATGTTTTGACTCGTTTATGGAGTTAGATGAAAAAACTAAGCAATGGGATTCAACAATAGAACCAGAAATATCTAGGAATTATATCCATAAGGTGATAATTGGTCAAATATCCTTAGGTGTCTAGAGGCCTTAGAAATGAATCAAGGGTCAATCCATCCTATGAAAAGATGTAACAATGAGCTTAAGACCTATTGATGTACTATATATGGTGACCAAAATCATATTCGACCTTTTATTTTACCAAGGAAGTACGACCCATGACCATGTTAGTGTTTTACATGGTGGTTTAAATTCTAGATATGAAGGTATGCCCAAACTTGATCCATATTCAGGAACCTATAACCCCAATTGGAGAAACCATCCTGATTTTCCAAGATAAAGGCTTAATCGGACTTCCCCACAGGTTTGGCTATACTAAGAATCCTTCATGACCATCTCAGTTTCACGTAAGTTTAGAGGAGTCTCTCGCCTCGTTATTTCAGAGAACTGAAAATTTTTAACGATCGGTTGCAAAAGGTTTAGAAGACAATAAAAAGATGGTTCAGGCTAACTTTCATGCAATTTCCGATTTAAAAATTCAGGTTAGACAGATAAATGCTTTGAGAGAAAAAGGTAAGTTTCTTAGTCAGACACAACCCAATCCTAGAGGATTTCATGAAGTATCTTCTGGAGATTAACCATTCAATCATATGAACTCTGTCAGAACCCTTAGGAGTGGTCGAGTGGTAGACAATAAGGTAACCATGCCTGATAGTGAACATGTTGTATTTCACCCTTTTGAGTCAGTAGCTGAAGACACTGATAGAGTCCGATGCGGCTCCTAATAAGCCCAACTTTGTTCCCAGAGACCCATTCCCACAAATACTAGTACCAACTAAGAAGGAATCCAACTTTAATGATATATTTGAGGTTTTTAAGCAGATACAATTAGGCAGATTCCTACTTATGCCAAGTTCCTTAAGAATATATGTACGCGTAATAGAAAGCTTAGTATACAAAAGAAAGTGTTTTATCTAGTCATGTAAGTTTGATTATCCAAATCACCACAACTCCTAAGTACAAAGATCCATATTCCACTACTATTTCTTGCACAATAGGTAACGGGTGTTGAGAAAGCATTACTTGACTTAGAAGCCCAGGTGAGCTTACTTTACCACGTATACCTCAAGCTAGGACTTGGTAAGATGAAACCTACCTAGATAACACTGGGTTATCCGATATGACCGTGAAAATTCCGTTAGAGCATTTTTCTGGCTGAACCCACCAAGCGTTGGTATGTCAAGTTTGGTTGTCATATTTTAGTGAACCAAAACTCATTTAAAGAGTCGCTGATTATTTACGAGTCAACTTCGTATAGGTTTACTAGAAAGTTATTAGGATATGAGACTTACAAGTATTACGAGAAGACTTGAAGAATGTGAAGAAGTAAGGAGCTACAACGACGACATCATCCTTCATCTTGGGGTTAGTAATATTTGACTTGAACTGCTTCATTCCTAACGTATATTTCAAGTCGTACATATTGAAAACATAACTCTTAAGATGTGAATGATTATACTCTAGTTATACATACATAGTATTAAGGAATTACAATACTAAGATAACGTCTATCTTTTGAACTTCGTGATATAAGACATCTACATGATCGTATGAATGCTATTGTGATTATGTATGGTATGGGTGAAGATTTCACATAGGAAACAATGTTTTACATTCGCTTAAAGGAAGTACAATTCATAAACTTGTTTTATGAATCGAAAGGGAAATCCCTAGGCTTATTGGTATTGTTATTCATTGTAAATCTTTGGATTACCAATATGTGGGTTTAGTATAACCGCTCATAACTTGTTTATGTATCTTGGTAAAACTATTCATAAGGCCTGACTTTTGTATTGGTATGACTTTTATTAGTGAAACCGATCTTAAGTAATCACCTGAGATGGTATGATCGATTTGTTGTAATTGGTATGACCAACTCTAGACATTGGGGAACCGATCCTAGTAAGAGGTGCAACCGATCACAAGAAAAGGGGAATCGATTCTTATAAGAGGTATAACAAGTCTTAGATATTGGTAACCGATCCTATGACTTGTGCAACCGAATACAAGTTAGATACCATAAATATGTGGTAACCGATCCTAGTACCTATTCAACCAAATTTGGAAAGCTAGTGTGACCGATCCTAGTACCCACATGGAGGTAGAACCGAAATTTGTTTTGGTAGAACCGTGAAACCCATGATTAGTGATTTGATAGGATAATCAATCACATAGTTCTTGGAAGTCAGATGAACCAATTCTAAACTTGTTTGGAAGTGTGTCAATCGGTTCCAAGATTGTAAATATGAAAAGGATTTACAAAGTAAAGATGTCGACATATTTTGAACATGTGCAAAAGAACGCTTATCTTTTATTGTTCAAAGATATTCCTTAATAGCTAAAGGAGAATCCCTGATCTAAATAAATTGAGAATCTTTAATTAAGGTTTTTAGTTTTATATGCTTTTAATTTTCAAAGAATTAAATGCATATCTTTAGAAAATGAAAATTGGTACTGTGCATTTACTAATTGTAGATTTTCTACTGAGATTTCGATCAATATTTGGACAAAGCATTTCTAGGAATTATGGAAACCGAATTTGGAAATATATTGTATATCTTGAGAATATTTTCGGTTTTGGAAATTCCTTGGTGTCCAAACTTCCTTGGTCTATAAATATTGAAGTTTGCATTTCGAGCAAACTAATCCTCGTGAGCAGAAACTACCTTGTTAGGTTGTTACTTTGGTAGAGCCGCCTATTCGGAGAGGAAAGTACCGTAATTAGGCTAAATCTCTACGCACCTGCCGTTTTAAAACTTCTTTTGGATTGGGAAGTTTCACGAGTACCGTCAGGGAAAATAGATAATTGCAGTTTATTATTAGTTTTCGATTGATTTGATTGACTAACGGTTTGTTGAACTTTGATTGCACCTAGTTTGTTTATGCTTGAGAATCTTCTTCCGATATAAGATTCACTCAAACTAGATCAAGTTTCGACGGGATCTTAGACCGCTTGTAGATCTAAAGACGCCTTGTGATAATCCATTGTTAATGCATTCGCCTGTGAGTGATTGATCACAAGAGATTCAAGTTGATTTGTGCAGTGTTTATCAAGATCTAAGAAGATTTGAAGACGAAGAAGATTTCGATTTGGGTTCATAATCTTTGGTGTGCACAAAACTTGATCTACTGGGATCCAACTTTAATCGGTTTATCTTTGTGATAGATTGATTGATTAGTTGAGTAGACCGGCATCAATACGTTTTGTGATTCAAGTATTGATTGCATAGTCTTAACAATTACTTTTGTAGTTGTCTAAAAGATAGATCTAAGGACTCACAAAGGAGTTTATTGGGATAAAAGGAAGAGACTTTTGTCAAACTCATATCACTTGTTTGAAAAGATTTGTTAATGAACAGATTTGTTGTTCCTTTATCGCTTGGAATACTTAACCAAAGGAATTATTCCAAGTGCGTGACTTATTACAAGTTGGAGGCGCATGGATACGATACTAAACTAGGTGAACTATAGGCTTAGTTGCTTGATCTCAACTATAATGGGTTGGCTTAGATTTTGTATAGCGCTTAACTCGAGAGTATTCAATTCTCGGACAAGGTCCCGGGTTTTTCTCGCATTTGCGTGTTCCTCATTAACAAAATCTTGTTGTGTATTTTACTTTTCTATTTCCGCAATTATAGTTGTTTTATTATAATTAGAAGTAAAATACACAAACGTCAATTCATATTTACTTGATAGCAATCCGATAGTGTTTGGTTAAGTCTGAACCTATTATCAAGTAAACATATTTCGTTGTTGTATTGTCTCGATCTTGTATCCATAGTCAATCACACAAGTTATCTTGTTGTCGTATTGTCTCGATCTCGTATCCATAGACGATTACAAGTGTGAACCGATTAGTTGTATTGTCTCGACTCTGTCCATAGATAATCACTTTCGGATAAAGGACTTATAGGTGGAAAAGTTTTAGATTGAGGTATATTGGGGTACCCTCATCTTTTCAAATCCCTTATAGAGGATATTCTTATTGAGGTCGACAAGTTTATTTTATCCAGTGGATTTTGTAATCCTAGATAGGAAAACTGTCCCTGACCTAGAGAACTACATACCTGTGATTATAAGTCTTCCATTTTTATCTACATCCAATGTGATCATTAACTGTCGAATATGTCTTTTCGTAATATGACTATTGAGCTGAATATTTTCAATGTTAGTAAGCTACCCCCTGAACTAAATGACACATGCATGTAAGAGGTAAACGGATATGAGCATTAGTATAGGAGTAATGGATGATGATGATAGTGTAATTAATGAGGTGAATGATTTATTAGATTCCGCCCCTTTGATAGGCACTAGTAAGGATGTAGACCTAAGTTCGAACCGCTACCGCTTCTAAGTCTACCCTAATTTTTTCTTTAGAAGAGCCTCCTAAGTTGGACCTAAAGAACTACCGGATACCCTGAAATATGTGTTTTTAAGCTCATGTGAGACTTTACCTGTGATTGTAGCCTCCTACTTGGATAGTGATCAAGAAAGTATGCGCCAGTAACCATACTTCAAAACAATAAGGAAGTTTTTGGCAAATGCAACTTCGACTTAACCCTAACATGAAATAAGTAGTTCAAACAGAGGTGATACCAAACCTTCTTGGATATAATTTCTATTGTTTATATGTATCATATTTGTTTAGAGAGTGACACCAAACCTTCTAGGCAAATGCAACTTCGACTTAAACCTAACATGAAAGAAGTAGTTCGAACTGAGGTGCTTAAGTTGTTAGATGCGGGTACTATCTACCTAATTTCAGACAGTAAGTGGGTCAACCCCGTTCAGGTTGTTCCCAAGGAATTAAGTACGTATCACTGTAGTCCAGAATGATAACAATGAGTTAATCTCAACCCGGGTGACCAAGGGTTGGCGTGTTTGTATTGACTACAAGAACTTGAACAAGGTCACAAGGAAGTATCACTTTCCCCTTCCTTTTATCGACCAAATGCTAGAGCAATTATCTACACATAGTGTAACACCCCGAGTTCCGGACCAGGGTCAAACCCATATGGAGATCCGAACTCGAATCGTTACGGGTCGGGAAGAGACTTAAATTTTATTCTTAAACTAAACATAATTAAAACTTTATATACATTAGTTGATTCATATGAATTTACTAAACATCTTTAACAACATTTTAGTTCAGATTTACATTTCAAGCAATACAATAAAACAATTCAATCACTAAGCTACTCATTCATGGTTTCCGAAGCGCAACTCTGATAAATCTGCAAGGATTTCAACTGGGGTGAGATGACAGCTCACTAGAATGCATTCCAAATCTCAAAACATGCATAACAATGTCAATAAGTCAAATAACATACAACATGAGCATAAGACATAATTTCGAGAAAGTCACTAATATAGATATTCACCCAACATGATCACCACACAAGTAAATTTGTTTAATCATGAATTCACAATACAAATATTGTTTCTAACAAATCATATTAAGATTTAAAAATAAGACTTCACAATATTAATATTATTTCAATAAATCATCCTTCAATCATGAGTTCATACTACCTATAATACTTTCAATAATTCATCCAATTAGATTTCAACCTATGAGTTCATAACACGAATAATAATTTCTACAAATCTACCAATTTAGGTTTTAACAATTGAGTTCATGGTACAAATTTCCTTGGTTCGTACACCCATCTATCGTGTATCGGCACAGATAGCCTCCATCGATGGTCAGGAACAAAATTTCTTATGGGGATCATACCCATCTGCTATCGGGGATCATTACCCGTTTCATTCATGGTACTAAAACCTTGTTTCGTATATCCACCTATCATTTACTGGTACGGACAGCCGCCATCGATGATCGGGAAACACAAGTTCCCATGGGGATCATTACCCATTTAACTCTCAGAGATCATTACCCGCCATTAGCATGAAACCATATTTCATCTAGCGGTAAAACATGAACTCATTTCAATTTTTGAAATCATTTTTACAAACAATACAAGCAACCATGGCTTAACAACATACTACAAACACTATGCATTTATCTTAAGCATTTAATCAAATACACTAACTGCAGACATTTTACCTTATGTGTTTCAGGTGATAATTTTTCCTGATCATCTTCATATTTTACAGGAACATTCTTAACACATTCATATATTATATATCCAAAATTTACACAAAACCAACTGTTCATAAAAAATATATTCGGTTTATATGATCATTCTAAAACATGGGCAGATAACATCACATTAGAAAATATTCACAGTAGATTCATATTATTCTCAAATCAAGCAATTCCAAAGCAAAATGAAAAATAAGATATTTATCTACAACTTTTGTTAAGACCTCAAATCGGTTTAACATCATTAAGACTGCCTAAGAACATCAAAATTACAGCAAAACGAAACTGTCCAAAAATTCAGAAACTATCACCCAAATCAAACAAACTTTCAACGTTGAATATACGGTAGATTATTCTTAAATTTTAACTAGTGATACCCAATTATGTTATCTACCAAAATTAAAAGTCTGATCATCAATCAGATGCATTAAATTAAATAGACAAAATTCAGAACCCTAATGATATAAGAATACAAAAAATTGAAATCAAAGTATAACAAAGAAACACAAAGAGAAAAGGGATTAAACATTTTACCTCAATTCTATTAAGCCTCCACTGATTTTCCATAGCCTTCCTCTCTAAAATAAACCCTAGTTTTATCTCCTTTTTCTCCATAACTTTTAGTTTTCTCCTCCCTAAAATTCCTTTCCTAAACTTTTTGTCATAAATTTTTAATAATACTAATGTTTATCTCTTTTAATTGTCAATTCATTTTCTCCTAATTATTATTAATTATTCTATTTCCACCCTAACTTATAGCCTTTCTAGTTCAATCAACACACCTAGGCTAAGGCCAAGGAATAACAACCTAAGACACAAGGTTAACTAATTTCGGTATAACCCGACCCAAAACCGTAACTAAAAATACCAAGTATCACACATAGTCACTATCGTTTTTTGGATGGCTACTCTGGTTATAATCAGATTGTTATTCCCCCAGAATACCAAGAGAAAACCACTTTTACCTTTCGCTTTGGTACCTTTGCATATAGACGCATGCCTTTCGGGTTATGTAATTCCCTGCGACTTATCAACATTGTATGATGAACATATTTTCTGACATGGTTGAACGGTTTTTAGAGGTCTTTATGGATGATTTTTCAGTATTTGTTTCATCTTTTGATGAATGCTTGCATCATTTGACATTTGTGTTGACTAGGTGTAACGAAAAGAATTTTGTGCTTAATTGGAAAAAATATCACTTCATGGTTCGATCAAGAGTTGTTTTAGGGCATATCGTATCTTCTAATAGAAGTAGACAATCCAAAGTTGACCTTATTAAGACTTTACAGGTCTCCAAAACCGTAAGAGATATTAGGTCATTCTTACGGCATGTAGGTTTTTATTGCCGACTCATCTAAGATTTTAGCTTGATTTATAGACCTCTTTGCAATTTTCTTGCAAAAGATATTAAGTTTGTCTTTGCTCATTTTTTTTTCTTCGAAAAAGAGGCGAACCTCATACATTAATCTGCTTCATAAGAGTTATAGGACTGACTCGACTAACAATTGAGATTACAATCAGTACAACAGTTTCAGAATTAAACTATCACCCTCAACACTTTCGACTTTGCACGGATCAGATAGTTCAACCATTTGAGCAAAACCAAAACTTTGCTCATTTGAGAACTAAAGAGAACCAATCACTTGAGCCATTTTCTCATGTTTTTTTTCTTCTAATTTATCCTTATGAAAAAGTGGTCCCTTAAATATTTTAAAGAGAAAAACATGAGAGAGAAAAGGTCCATAATAGGGGCAAAATAGTATCATAGAACATTTGATTTTGTTTTTATGAAAATAAGCAAAAAAAAAAATAAATTACATACACATATATGAAAACCTTACCTATTTTTGTGAAACGAAGGGAGTATATATATAAAAGTAAAATTAAAAGGGAGTATATATATATAATTTTTTTTTAATATATCTATATTATATATTATAAAAAGAAGTGCTGTTTGTGTAGACTGACAAATCCGACCATCAATTTCGTCATTCTGCGGCGCAGATTAAGAGTTAGGCGAGGGATATTTTCGTGCGTCGGATGTCCTGGTTTCCTGATTTTGTTACGGTACCTTTAGTAACGTGGTTTCCTAATGCCGACACCATGTAGGGAACATTCTTTATATAACTTTGTTTCCTTAATATAGTTGTCCAGAGGTGGTTAAGCGTTAAATATAGTTGTACAGTATGACTCATACTCATACCAAATCAAGGAATCACAAAACTCTAGCCTTCTTATTCTTAGTGTTGTCAAATTGTCGACACTTTATCACTTGGATACTACTTCCATATCCTTCTGGAGCATCATCCCTGATTGATATTCATGATAATTAATTAGATTACTAACGTAAATCGTTCTATTAGTTGATTAAATATGGGTGTTGTAAAAAAATATCAACATTAGGAAATTAGTTTTGTTAATGACTAACTTATAGGCTCGATGCTTGACACTTCTAATCTAATTAGTTTTGTTAATGACTAAAATTTTGTGAGAGAATACTGACCAGCCGACCAAACAACAACAAAAAATCGAAAAAAAAATTGAGCCTGCCATAGGCCGGGGTGATACCTAGTATATATTATAAAAAGAAGTGGCCTCTGTGTAGCCTGTTGAATCCGACCATCGATTTCGTCATCCCACGGCAGAGATCGAAGTTGTACGAGAGATATTTTCGAGCGTCGGATTCCCTAGGTTTCCTGATGTGGTCCCAATAATAATTTGGGATAAATTACTGGGTTTCCTCGTATAATCGGGTTCCCTAATTACGAACAAACCTAATATAGATTTCGTTTCCTCGGGGCTGGCCTTAGGCAAAGTTGCTGAAGTCCAACTTCGGGCATCATGTGAAGAGGGGAATCAAATCTATTATTTACACCTGACTTTCCTTATCGCATACACTCTCTAACATAGTTTTTGTCGTAATTTTTAGTAATTAAAAAGGCAACATAATAGAACTATAAAAGTTTAAAGTGGGAATGATATATATACCCTCACTTTTAAAGGGTCTTTCATAAGTACCCTTATGAACATTCACATATACCCCTAGTGGCATAAATGAAATTTCGTATGCTGGAAATAATTTTCAACATTCCTTATTTAACCTTTCCCTTCTTGCTTCACCTTCTTCTTCTGATAAAGCATCAGTCCCCCCCGCACCACCACCAACCACCATTCCCATCGCTCTCACTACCACCGCCGCTACCACAACCAGCATCGCCACCATAATTTTAAAATGATAGAGTGGGAGATTTGAGTTATAATCGATTTGTAAGAGAATATATTTGAGATCTGCGATTAAAAATCAAACCAAAACCACCATCACCATCTTCATCGTCACTAACTGGTTCGGGATTTAATCGACAAGTATCAACAACAAATGAGGCTTTCTTCAGCTACTAAAGATTAATTTTTAAAATCAGCTTCAAAGATAGCGAGATCCGGTTTTAGGTTTCAATTTTAGAGTTAAACTTCTTCAAATTATTGAAGAGAGAAGTTTTCACGATGATTGTGGTGGTTCTGGTGGCGGCGGTGGCAGAGGAGGAGGTATTTATTTGAATCTAATTTTTGGATGATGAAGTGTTAAGAGTAAATTGGAGGTGCCTCCTGAGCTGTTTATTACGATTTATTTTCTGTTATTTTGAGATTTGGGGGTTTTGATTACTTTGAAGAAAAATGCATTAATCGAACCTAGTGTTTTACCTATGTTTATGTTAGTGTACAATGGACTTTTTATGCTTTTTGGATGTTGCAGTTGGTGGTTGTTGTGGTGATGGTTGTTGTTGATGTGGTGGCGGATATAATTTTGCAGTGGAGGAGGTGGTGGTGGTTGTTGTGAAGGTGCTGGTGCGGGCTTTTGTTGTAGTAGTTGGGGTGGAGATGGTGGGAATCAACAATGCTAAGATAATATATGCAAGAGGTAGTCAGGATCATTTTTCAACAATGAAGGTAACAAAACATACTAATTGCTTTTTAGCTTCAATTAACATGTTCTGAGATTTTGTTATTAATGTACATGTATCTGTTAAACACAAAAATAACATCATTGTCAGGAATGGGCCAGTAACCTACCCTTCATGTGGTATATCATATATGTACCCAAAAGGAAGCATTACTCTTAACCTAAATGACCAATACTACAGTAATGAAGAAATTTTGGATTGTGTCAACGATTTTCATTAGTACTTGGGTAATTCAATTATTTTGCTAATTTGCAACTAAACAAAGGCTTGAATGCTATCAGTTCAATGGGAAATGTAGAAACTAGTGGATAAGGGAAGCTTGGAATTGTTTTGGTGCACGGTTTTGGAGGGGGTGATCTCCTGGACACATGTGATGGTAAACAAAAAAAAGAATATTAAACTTATGTTGTTGATGTAGTACTTTTAATTTTGTTAATAGTGTTTTTAATTTTGAACAGACAATTGTTCATGAGAGGCAGGTTAGCCGTTTTATTTTATGTTGATTTTCATGCTTTTTACGATGCAAATTAGTGCTATATAGGAGCAGTTAATTAGGAAATTCAAATGTCTTGGACTATAATTTAATTTTTTTTATCCCATTTATGAACATCCAAATCCAAGAACTAAATAGTTGACAAACCCATAGTTGCGAACAAGTTGATAGAGAAACCAACAGGTGATTGCAACGGCTGTCTTCATTGCTCATACATTTTCATATTTTGTTTTTTTCTTCTTGTGATATTTGTTATCGAGTTGTACGTCATGTATATATATGCAAGGATGACCAAATCTTATTGCAGGGTCACAAATTTATACCACTGCCTGGTGCCGCATACTTTTCCATCTGGAATACTGATGGTATTATCTTTTAACGGTTTTACTTCATATTGGTCCCGTTGAATTGCAGCACAATTTGGCTTGGTGAAAATATATGTTCCCTAGCTTATAAAGAGCAATTTAAATGTGGCAGAAACTGTAGACAACAGATAGTTGTTAGAAGTTATGTTTTTATCCTTATTTTACAAATATTGGATGATTAAATTCAAGAGCTGCAATTTCGTGATTTGTCTTCAATAACCTAGTGATTTTAGGATCCTAACTGCATACCAAATAGACTTGCGCACTTGTATTTTTGTGAAGTACATCCTTTCAAGTGCTACTACTGTGTTATAAGTTCATATGGATGCTTCTATTAGTGATCTCTGTAATGGCATATGCAACAAACTTGTCCAACTTGATGTTGCAGTGGCCAGGTCAAGAAGTAGTTTGTAAGATGCAGATGGTGTTTGAAGCCAGGGAATGAGCTGGAATTGCAGTGACTGGTACTGGTAAAGATGCAAGTGCAGGAATTGCAGTTTTGGTGATGCTGCAAACGCAAATTTGCAGCTGTTGTTGTTGGAGTTGAGCTATAAGTTTGCGGAACAAGGTTGTAGTAGGTGAAGCAGTGAACAAATGAGAGTTGAAGTGTGCATAATAGTTTGGTGTTGCAGCTGAAGCTTGGTGAATAGAGTTGTGTTTGCATATGTTAAGTTGAGCTTGTTTTTTCCAAACCAGATAGTTTTTTATATGCATGTTACCTTATCTATGCATGAATCTATGGTGCAATGGTAGCATAACTGACTATATGTCAGAAGATGTGTGTTCGACTCACGCTAGGTTCACTCTAGACAACTTGTGCTAGTTGCTTCTATATCCTGGAGACAACTTTGGGATAGTTGCTTTCACTTTGAAGACAACTTTGAGCTAGCTTGCCTCCATATATGGAGACAACCTGGGCCAGGTTGCCATTTTCAAGACAACTTTGCATGCTAGTTGCCTTCAGATTTGGAGACAACTCTGAGCTAAGTTGCCTTCATTTGTTTTTAAAGAACCCGAATTAGTTGTCTTCATTCTATAAGAGATAACTTGTGCTAGTTGCCTCCACTTTCGAAACAACTTAAGCTAGTTGCCTCAGATTTGGAGACAACTTCAGCAAGTTGACTCCACATGGTGGTGGTGTTGATGGCGGCGGTGGTTGCTAGTGGTGGTGGTGGTGTTGACGGCGGCGATGGTTGCTACTGGTGGTGGATATTAGGAAAGTGGCGGTGGTTGGCGGTGACGGCGGTGGTTGGTTGTGGAGGCGGTGGTTGACAGTGGTGGTGGAGGAAAGTGCTGGTGATTGGTGGTGGTTGACTGTGATGGTGGCGGTGGCCAACAATGGCGGTGGTGGTGGTGGTTGGTGGTTGGCAACGACGGTGGTGGTTGGCGGC
This sequence comes from Papaver armeniacum, assembly GCA_023531295.1. Lineage (NCBI taxonomy): Eukaryota > Viridiplantae > Streptophyta > Magnoliopsida > Ranunculales > Papaveraceae > Papaver > Papaver armeniacum. The sequence continues at coordinate 957,989 of JAJJWW010006488.1, forward strand.
GGTGGTGGTGGTGGACATCGGCGGTGGTTGGTGGTGGTGGACGACGGTAATGGTGGACAGTGGTGGTAGTGGTTTTTTTTTTTTTTTAATAGTGGTTAGTGGTAGTGGTTTTGTATATACACCATACAGAAGAGGGTATTTTAGTAATGTAATAAGTTTAGGGGTATAATTTAAGTTAGTAAGGGTATATTTCAATGGGCCTCCTAATAGGGTATCTCCCCACCTTTAATGAGCGCAACCCAAACCAAAAACCGCTAGCCAATCTTGGTGTATGCACGTACTTTTCGTTGGTGAACGTATTTTAAGTTGCCCTGTATATTTGCGACGCTCGTATATCTGACAGTTGCCATTGGATCGTCTCCTTCTCAATCTAAGGCCGTTTGATCTCTCCTCTTAATAGCAGCAGAACCAACTCTCCACCCAAATTTTCTTCTCTCCTTTTCGACTTAGGGATCTCAGAAAACGCAAACTGTGACGATGACCATGCATCCATATCCATTGGAGTAAACCCTGTTCTTCGACTTCAATCTGGTAAGTGAAGTAGTGAACTTATCAAAGTTGATTGATTTTCGACTTCAATCTTTTTTTTTTTTTTTTGGCAATTTTCTCTGTAAATAAAAATTGAAATTAGGGAAAATTTTATATGAATATATGATGTTAGGGCTGAATTGTGTGCGGTTGTGTAATTGAGTCGTGGTTGAGCTTAAATTCGTAATTTTTAGATTCAATTCTATGAGAATTTAGGGATTATGGATGAAAACCTAGACTTTTAATAATTCGTATAATTCGTAATCATATTAATAGCTTCGATTTTTAGTTTCAAATCACAATTTGTGATGAGTTTTGTTGTATGGCGGTGTTGAAATTCAGTGTTAAATTGAAGATTTAAATCGGTTTCTTTTTTCTTCTTCAATCAGGTATGCAAGTTTTCTAAAATATAAAATCCTTTTGTACCGTAGTTTGAGATTCAATTAGGTATGCAAGTTTTCTAAAATATAAAATCTTTTCGTACTGTAGTTTGAGATTCTAGGGTTTTATAAATTTATGGATTTATTTGATTTCTGTTTATGAATAATTTTGAAGGGTTTTTATTCAAGGACAATATCAATATTTAGTGTATAGTAAATGTATTTTAATTTTTCCCTGAAATCAGTTGAACATGATTGGTTAAATCCTTTAATTTCATCTGTTTACATTGAATCGAAAATTGTGGTTTTTGTTTATGGTTTCCCACTTTGTGAATTGGATTTTTTTGAAATGTGAAAATTTATTTGTCGGCATATAATAGTTTGCTTTAGGGAGTCAGCTTAGTGTTCAAAAATTTGGGTTGTATGTGACTATTGGATGCATAGACTAACGCTGGTGATGCATATATGAGAACTTCATTGCAAAGTTGTGCGAAATCAGTTGAAAACATCTTATAGGTCTATGAGTTTCATGAATTCATCTCTCTGGTGGTTCAGATGATTATGTTATATTTGATCCATGAGCTCGGCAACCACTGGAATGTTCTAAAGTTATGGACTATAAACTCTTTGGTGAAGCAAGAAGATAAAATAACGAAAATGGAAAACTAACGAGTCCAGTGATTAGAACGAAGATGAGAAACTAGCAAGTGTGGTGATTTGTAGGTTGTGGAGCGGTTGGGGAGTGCGAAAGGGTATGCCAATACTCTGTTGAAGTGCATTTCTTGGTTTCTCTCTTATACATTATGGTTGTTTCCTTCTGCAATTTAAGCCTTTCAAATACCAGTTTTTTTTTCTTTGTGTGATGATGTTAATTGGTGCAGATATTTTCAATTGCAATGGAGTGAAGCTTTGTTATTGTGATGGTGATCTTAAATGCTTTTATATGCTTAGATTGGTGTCGTCACATGTAGACTATGTAATCTATGTTAGAGATTAGCAAATCATTTGTAAGATTTGCCAATCTGATGCTGGGTTCTGTTTTATGCGCTACAGTTGGTTTCCCACTTAGTTGGGCTCATTTGAAGGCTAGGAAGAAGGTAGATGAACAACATCTAAGCTGCCAGATAGGTTTGTGGAGAACTTCAGAAATTCGACATAACACATGCAAGAAGATAGTTATATCTAGGGAAAGAAATGAAACAGTTGCTTTGTTTTAAAGTTGCTAACTTCTTCTAATGTTGGTCTCAAGTTTGATAGATTACATTACCAAATTTGTTGTTTGTCTTGCACTCTTACTGTTTTTCCAACTTCATTCCATTTCATTCATAAAGAAAATGTTACAGATTTCACTTTTGTGGAGGTGTGATAGTTTGTCGACGTGCAACGCACGTGCACTCTACTTGTATAAATAATGTTCCCAAGTTTAAAAACAAATGACTTGCTCCTATTCTATGTTAATTATTACAATCATGCTCTACCAAAAGTAAATTAATACATATGGTTATAATCGTAAAATGAGTACCAAGTGAGCTATTAAAAAAGAACAAACACCCATAACTTCCTGTCGTTTTGGTTTCCCCCTCTTTTTATTTGCCTGTAATCAGTGTAATATGCTACTAACTATCGCCTATTGTCAACCTTCGTTGACTTAGTCAAATGGCTGCAAATCAACGTTACATTGGGCAATATTTCTGAAGTTTTCTTTGGGCATCATCGACCTCAGGGCCGGCCCTGCGTTTCCTCATATAATTGTGTTTTTTTAATTACATAGGTATCTTAATATATGCAAGATACCATCTCCGAGTACATAGAGTTTTCCATGAGATCCTCAAATCCAATAGCTAGCTAATTCCGGAAAATACTGCTTCCATTTAGCTATTAAGATACAAGTAACATGATGGAACTGGAAGTGCGATAAAAATATATGGTACACATCACACTACACTTACAGGGCTATGGCCATCTTATATGTACGATAAGTTTAAATTCATAGAAAAATTCCACAATACTGTACAGAATTATCGGGGAACCACGGGTGATTTCATTAGCATTATTCATTAATGGATGCATAGTCTACAATTTTGTTTTATTTTTTTTGTACACAATTATGGCGCTGAAACCTTCTTATATATATGGCTATAGCTTGCGTTGAATGATACTTACGGGTGTGGGACTGTCAGGGCTGTAGACACGGCTAATTTTGCCCGACCAACAAAATACGGTAATTTGCGAAGGGACCACGGCCAGGCTGTAGGCCCGGACTAATTTTACCGACCAATAAAATACAGAAATTTGCGAAGGGACCACCCCGGCTAATTTTACCCGACCAACAAAAAACAAGAATTTGCTCAAGGGACCACGGTAATTTTACCCGACCAACAAAAAACAGGAATTTGCTCAAGGGACCCCGGCTTATTAGACCCGACCAATAAAATACTAAAATATGCGTAAGAGACCACGGCCGTAGCCATAGGCCCCGGCTCATCTACAGGCTCAACTCCCAGGCCGTAGGCCCGGGTAATACCCAGTATATATATAAAAGTAACATTAAATGAACAAAAAAGTGAAAACCATTGATACAAAAAAAGAATTAAAAATAAAATAAAAATCAAGGCACCCAATTCCCAAACAAAGGTTACAAGCCAAACAAAAAGGGAAAAAAAAATTGAACATATTACCCACGAGGCCACGACCACACCCCTCGCAAGTAATTCATTCAAGTAGAACACCAGTTGAAAGCCACTATCCCACTACCATAATCACCATATGTGGTTTCATAAGAACTTAAGAGATATGGTTTTAATTGTCTTTCTTGGCCTTTCGCTTAATGCTGTTTTGCTTGAAAGTTCGTCGGACCTCCTTTTCGGAAAAAATAGGCCGGCGGTTCTTTGCTTTCAAGACACGAGGCCAATATGTAAGACGTACCATTTCAAGAAATAAAGGAAACTCCAGAGAAGCAAATAAGAACACAGAAATAAAACCAAAAACCGCTATCGGAATTGGAGCCCATGAATATCGGTGTCTAAGAACAAGGGTGAATGCTGCACCAAAAGCTACCAGTATGCTGGCCATAGAAAGGAACAAATTTGCAAGACCAATTATCAGTTTCTGTGGCAATGACTTCAGGAAATCCTCTTCGGCATAACGAGAGCTCATGATAGCTAAAAACATAATAACGGAGGTGATCGACGAGAATAGAGCTACAGCGTCTGCTAACGCAAACATTGCAAATGTGTTCTTTTTCAAGAAAATTGGGACGCCATTTCTAGGGTTATCTGGATCACTAATATTACCTCCTGGGACAGTGAAAGCAGCAGCAAACGCAACAGTAGCGATAAGGGTCGCAACCACCATGCAAGATCCAGACGTTTCTTTCATCCATTTTTCTCCTGTCGCTACTAGCTTCTTGTGTTCCTCTATGAATACAAATTGAGCTGTATCCCCATTAACATTTCTGGTGTGTTTCAAGATTGGATGTACCATGCTTTCAATCCCCTGATAAATTAATTTATGAGATCAGGTAGATAGACTTAGCGGTAAATAATAATGAAGCTAGCTATAACATTAGTAAGACATCTATGACTATTTTCGGTTGTATAGTGGATATCGACTGTAATCCTTACCTTATACCACTGTGTTTCGCGTTGCATTTGTAGCACAGCACCGGATACTGAATTGAGTTGGTAAGATGGTGCGATTTTGGCAACATAATGTAGAATACTGTTACCATTTTCATCTATTTTAGAAAGCAAATCATCCTTTTGATCTTCACTGGTTTCCAATATGAGATTCAAAATCTTTTCATTTCGTTCTGCAATGGCTATTTGTATCATTGTTTCATCTCCCGCAAAAGGAAATATACTCAGACACTCCACAATAAACTCAGTGATCCCATATTTAATAGCCGTGTCTACGACGCATGTTTTATTAAGAAAATGAATAACTTCTGTGATAGTGGTTGTATTGTCGTCAATTTGTTCTAGCATCTTTTGAACCAAAATAACGGCTTGTTTGTGCATCAACTTATCGCTGTACAGACGTTTCACAAGTGGCACTGGAATAAAAGAAGGGTAGCTGATAAGACATATAACACTGAATTCAACTTGAAATTTTGCAATATATAGACGACGAAAAAAACACCTTTTGTATAGAAAGGCATGATATGTCCGGAGATGAACTTTTTCAGCATTCCTTTGTTACTAGCTGAGGACTTAATTGAGGAGACGACTGATGAGACAACTGACAGTTTATCGAACTCAGTCTCATCATTTTCATTCTCTTCGTTTCCTATCTGGCCATCTAAATTATCCAAAGGATTCTCTTCGTCTGTTATGGGGAGTTTAGAACTTTCTAAATGATTGTCTTCATCTCTAATTATAAGGCCCTCTGAACTCTCCAAAAGGTTCTCTTCGTCTCTAATGGTGCTTTCTTGGTTTTCCGGAGGATTCTCCTTATCTTCTTCCGAATCGAGCTTGTCATATGGTGAACGCATGTCAACACGAATCACTGTACCACAGACATGCATATACAGTAGTAATGAGAGAAAAACAGAGGAACATAAAACCTAAGTATAATTTAATACATGGGGATAGTAAAAAACTGAAAGTAAATCTCGGCCGGGTGATCAGTATAACTAACAAGAGTAGACGAAGCGTTGCCACCATGATAACTTGGTTCCACTAAGAAATGAAAACGGCCTGCAGACTATCGACTCTAGCACGTACATCTCCCTTTTTTCAATTTTCTCCATGGCCAAATCTGGGAACTGTTCAACAATCGAAATCGCCACATCTACAAACACAAAATATGTTTACAAGAAATTAGCTTATCAGATTCTGCTCATGGTAGACCATCAATAAATAAATAAATTTTACGCACCGTAGAAACTGGCCTCAATCGCGCAGCATAAAAGCTTAGCACCTTGAGGACCAGAGAATAGACTTGGGTAGTACTTTAGAGTTTCAGTGTAAAGACACTCAACAGTCTTATTTTGTCCATCTGAGACGCTTGATATTGCAGTTTCAAGTGGGATATTTCCGTCATTATCGCGTAGTTTTATCAATTTGCGATTTTTCTTTACCATAGACTGAGCAGCTTCAACATTTCCGAGTGCGGCAGCCATGTGAAGTGCTGTCAAACCAGATTTTTCCTTTATTTCAAGAACATCTCGAGATACGAATTTCACCATCTCCTCCACAAAATCCCACTCTGTAGACTTCACAGCTACATGCAATGCTGTTTCTGACTCACTTGTAATTGGTTTTTTGATTGAATCTGGATGAGTCTTAAAATATTCTTTAGCGTCTTCCCACTCACCATAACATGCTGCGTAAAACAGATCCTCGTATTCTTCCAGGATATAAGGAACAGCGGCGTTTTCTGTACTCGACATGGATAAACAACCAAAATTTATCAAACTATATAATAATAATTCTGTAAACGGCAGTCTGGGTACATTTGTATCAGGTAAAACATGACTTACCAGTAGTTTTTTGCTTCTTTTCATCAGCTTTAACTTTTTTTTCGCCATTTGAATTTGCTAATGCCTTGTTTTGTTGCCTTAGTACTTCCTCTAGTCCTTTATTAAAGTTTGTTGTTAACGACTCTAGCAAATGTTGTTGGCTTTGTGCTTGAGTCTCTAACATTTGTCGTTGGTTATGAGCAAGAGAGTCGACAAGTTTGCTAAGCATCAATTCGATACCAGCAATATTACCTGATTCAATTCTCTGCAGCCTCGCCTCTTGCGATTCATGATTATGTTCATCACCTTCCCTAGTAGTAGACATAGCTAGCTAGCTAGAGAGACCAAGAGAGAAAGATGGCAGAGATGGAGAAAATGAAATGAAAATACATAGCTATATATAGATATAGATATTGAACGGAAGCTGTTCAAACTACATATGTACACTGTTAAAACCTGACGCCTTGACCTGGCTATCCCGTCTCTCTGGTGCGATGTCGTGAAACAGGTGAGACTGTGACAGACATAATGTTGATTGAATCAGTATAAACTAATGATTAAGGTTCATAGATAATAAGCAGTGTTATTATTAAGTAATAAGCATGCATATAATGCTTGGTTGACTTCCATTCTAAATCGGACACTCCTATATTCAACAACAAATCATTACATTATTCTTTCCCATGCTCCCTTCTATTCTAAAAATGAGATACTATCACTTTTTTATTTTAGCCTAAAAAGTGATGGTATCTATTTTCCCAAAAACGGAGGGAGTATATGTTTTGTTTCTGGGTCATGTTTGATAGTAACGTGGCCGTTGCTGCACTTAGGCGAGCTATGCCACAGCCTAGGACCCGATTCAAGTCTCATTAAGGCCATCTTGTGTCAAATATTTTTTTTTCTTCTTCTGGTCGTTAAAATTTCAAATCACGAGAGAAATTCCTCTCATTTGTAGGTTTATTTAGCAGAGAAAATGGCTAATTATATAAATTTGTTACAACTACTACCACCCTAGTATATTGTTAGCAGATAATCATCCAATAAATGAAGTGTTCTAAATAGGGGTCATTAGCTGTCTTGACAATTACCATTATAATACTAGATGACCGCTGCCACGGTGGGAAGGCCGACCGAAGAAGAAAAAAGGAAACACTGCTGCAATTGGAAAGAAAAGAAAATTTATGGCTAAAGTGAAAATATCATTTTTTCTTGAAACGGAGAGAGTACATCGTGTTATTAGTTGCAAAATAAAATTAGTTGATGCATAAAACCAAAATATGGTTACATAAAGTATTATATATCATTCTTTGATAGTTTGCATAATGGATCTCCATTTTATTTTCAAAGGTGTGCCTAAAATGATAAGTATTTTTCCAAATTTTTCGTAAAAACTCTAAATTTAATATTGTTGTTTATACTCATTGCGTAGATTTTTTTAAAACCTTTCCAACGAGATAAAATTTGTAAAATTCCAAGGCACGGATTTTTAGATATGTTATATTAAAGTTTGGTCATCCATTATACCCCAAAGAAATAGGATACATGTTAAATTATAATAAAATTTGGCTCTTATATCTAGTTGCCCTTCTCTTTCTTTGGTTTATTTACGAAAATGTCTAATATCTTACTGCCCTTCCTCTTTGGTTTATTTACGAAAATGTCTAATACCTTAGTGCCCTTCCTCTTGGGTTTATTTACGAAAATATCTAAAGGAAAAAAAGAAATTTTGATTTAGAGGGGCAGTGTCGTCCTTTCATCGTTGAACCAAATCCAATCTTTTGTGTCTAATTGGAAAAAAATGTCACGCTTCACATTGACACAAAGTCACCATATAAAGTCCTCCCGCTTCATTCTATTTCGCCTAATAATAACTTTGTATGACGTAGTTGAAGAAGTAGGAAATACCGTATGGTCTTAGGAATAATATATTAGAGAGAGTCTAGTCCAGTTGACTGAGTCAACTGTCTGTTCGGTTCTTTTTGGTAAAATATATTATAATTTGGTCTTAAGGTGACGTCATGAATGATGTAATTTTCAAATGGTAGTGGCAGAAGTACCCTTTTAATGGGGACCATATATATACTCATTATTAGAGCTTCTTCAATGGAATGTATGTGAAGATAAATTTCTAAATCCACATAGGATAGACATTCATTTTTCTTAAAATCCTTCTCCAACCCCTTCATGTGAAGATGACATGGTTTAGTTTTTCTTAGACATTGTCAAGGTGAATGTCTAAAACTTGACATTCACCTTGACAATGTCAAGCTATCCTAGTAAGCTTTTACTTCATTAAAATTAATTCCAATATACAAAATAACCATTTTTAGTTCTAATAAAATATTTAAATTACTAAAAATAAAAATTTACATTTAATAAAAAAAGAGTCCAAATCTGTTCACACTCCTCTAACGAGTGTATATTTCACATATTCTTCTGATTGGTTGATTATTTAACTAATGGCCCCATTACCCTCTATGTTTAGAATCACAACCCTCGTTACGTAACTCCCTAAATTAAATCAAAGGTAGAGATTGAAATGTGAAATATACACTCGTTAAGGAGTGTGCACGAATTTCATTAGTATAAAACAGGGTTGGGATAAGTTTGCCTTTGTTAGTGGTGGTCATGATTTGTCCGGACAAAGATAAATCAAGGGTTGTGGTTCTCCTGACCACCCCCTACATCTCGCACGTGTGGCGTTAATTCCAATATTATGAATGAAAAATGAATACTCAAGTCAAGATATGGAAATTCAAAAATTATAACAGGGAGTTTCGAACTCATGACCTATTGTGTCATAAGAGTGGCCTCTAACCAGTGTTCCACCTTGGTTGGAATTGATAGAAAATATAAATCAACATGGGTGGTTTGTTCAACTCAAATACCATAATTGCTTAATTAATTAGTGTTTCACTAATTGCACATAATAAATAATATATTCATTATAAAGTGTTTTATTAATTAGTGTTTCACTAATTGCTCATAATAAATAACTAATCATTTTTTAATTATAAATGTTTTCTTAATTAATTATAATATTTATTTTTATTAATAAGTAATTTTGATAAATAATATCAATAGACATTTTCTGCGACAATGAGTAGTAGAAGAGGTGGAGGCCGAAATATTAGTGGTGGTTAATGGCAAAGCCAAGCACAATTATATTTATTTTATTCTTTTATCGTAAATGGGATACAAAGTCCATTTTTCACATGTATCCAACTTGCCAAGAATTTTTCTCCCTCTCCTCAAAATCTGGCTCGCCCGGTTTGTGGTGGAAAAAGGAGTGACGGTGAATGCTGGTGAATAGTGATGGACAATATTAATTTTATGTTGTCGTTACCACATCGATAACATCGTAGTGTGGATGATATGGTTGGTTGTTTTTAACACTTATTTCAGGGATGATATCATACAAAACAATATTTTCATGATCGTAGTTGGATCACCCAAATGGTGCCCCTGTTATCTTTGGTACTATATCGTATAAATCATGATATTTTAATGTTAAAATAAAATTGATTGAAATACAAAAAAAAAAAGAATATATACACGGAAAAATAATAATGAAACTAACCAATAGACGAAATTTTGTTCAATCTAAACCTCATACATGGCATTTGTGATTGAAAATTTGAATTTCCTCCAACAACCTACATGGGATGGGGGCAGTGATGGTGCCAGTGGTGGAGTCAAAAATTGACATTGAGGAGGCCTATTTAAAAAAAAACATGTAAACTTTGGTGGACTAAGCCATAAATATATATGGACAAAGTACTATTTATAAAATAAATTAAAATATTTATGTAGTTATTAAAAATTTAAGGGGTTAAAGTCAGGTTAGTCAACCCTTGGCTCCTCCACTAGGTGGTGGTGGATAAAAAAAGTGGATTCATATGGTTTTATGGTGGTGGCGGGTATTGGTGAAAAAAAACATATTATGCTAATTTCGTAGCGCCACAAAATGTGTAACGTTATATTATAAAGTATAAATCGTGGTTGATCATTTTAATGTTAAAATAAACTCGATAAAACACGTGTCCATTTTAAAAAATTGGTGCAATCAATTGCCATGTTATGTAATAACTAAACGAACGACACGAATCAAGATCAGAACATATGAAATTATTTATTATCGATTTGTTTATGTAAAGAGTAGTCGATTTGACCTTTGGCAAAGATAAATTTACCGCTAGGGTTTGTTCAACTTAACCATTTTTAAACGTTTTATTAATTAGTGTCTTATTGATTGTTCATAATGATTAATTAAATTTCTATTATAAATGTCCCTTTAATAATCTAACATAAATACATAATTTTATTAATAAATAATTTTACTAAAAACTATACTAAATCTAATGGTGACTATAAGCGGTGGCTGGTGTTTGTGAATTGTGGAGGCGGTAACATTACTATTGGTGGAAGAAATACTGGCGGTGGATGGTTTTTATGGTGGTGGGTGTTGGTAATAGTAGTGTATAATAATAGTTTTTGCTTTTTAGTGAGTTTTATTGACCAAGTAAAAAATAATCTTCACAAAACATGAAACATTGTATTGTGAAAGATGTAATTGGTTGTTTTTAGCACGATTGATAAGGACAAAAACCAAATATTTCGAGGATGATACCGGAACGTATAAGATAATATGATCATGATTTGCTCGATCACCAGTATTATATAAAGGAAATTGGTATACCCGCGTAAGAGAACATTATCGCTCTCTCAAGTACTATTACATTCTTTTCCCGAAAGATCAGTCAATGTCGAGTTGTTTCGCGACAACTACCTACAAAGACAACAACTTTCAATCAATTCCCGATATAAAACCTTATAGACCGGGAAAATGTATTTGCATTCTAAAATATTTGTTTGAAAATTATGTTTGTTCATCAAAATCATCATAAAAAACTCTAAATCATAAATCTAAATTTCGAACTCGATGTTTATGGAATATTTTTTATATTTTACATTCTCAAATCATGCGACCTCTTGATAGTAAATCAACAATATCAAATTACTGATGAATATGTATAGGTTTCATTCATTTGGGTTATAAGGTAGAGTAGACACAGATGGGTAGATCACACAAAGCAGAACATGACTGAGAATACTTCAATAATTTGGTCAAGAGATAAGGTCAAAAATTTAAGATTAACTTTCTATAGGAATAATTAGATCGGCTTCGATAGGAGATGACTAAAATATGGATTAATAATAATTTTCACGTAAGACAATTGCAAAACATAGTTTGGCTATCTCTGCGTATGTAAAGAGTGGTAAAGATTTTCCTTCCTCAATTGCTATGTTATGTGAGAAGAAGGTGATATCTAAGATTGAGGTATAATTCAAATCTATTAGATTCATACCATTTACAAGCGGATGCCTTGAAAAAATTGACGTGTTGTTATTATTATTACATGCAAGGGATACATTTACATTGACCACACTTGTGCAAATAGCTCACTTCGCCAAATGATTGGTGTTGCATGTACTTGTCTAGAATGCAACGAGGAATTTGAGGAAACAAGGCACCGTAAGCGTTGTCCAGGAGTATTTTGGATATAGTAACTTAGACCCGATGTAATACTTATATTTATTTATTTTTTAGTTTTTCCACAATCTATTTATTTAAGAAAATGAACATTGCAAATACATAACATCAACAAAAATTAGACAGATTGCGTTTGAAAATAATGACTCTTTTGATGGTCCGTAAACGGCAAAAAAAGAAGGAAATGTTGGGATATATAACAGATTGCTTGATACGAATGAAAGAGGTATAACTATTTCGATTCTGAAATCACATAAAGTTCACAGTAGAAGATGACATCAAGTTTAAAGTTAGTAACAAAAATAATATGGCTAACTAAAATGTTAAAAACAAACAAGATATATAAAAGCCGTGGGACTTGAAGAGGACAATTTTGAAAACTACAATCTTAGAAAGCAACGATCCACAATACAGTATTTAATTTTATATAAATATTCAACGTAGAATATGTCAACTTTTGGTAAAGGATCTATTGAAAACCTATTAATTTGAAATAGGATCAGGAGTACAATATGTGTTCAAGGTTCTTTATGAGGTAATGTGTCGCCAGATTGTATTCCAAGTGAAGGTAGGAACATACGAAAGTGACAAAATGTCCAAGACTTTTGAAGTTACTAAATCCTTCGTTAAGAGGCAATTGTCTGGGCACAATACTTTGTTGAAGATTTAATGGCGAGAGGTTCGCATATATACAATCCCTTCTAAAAGGTAATGGGTACACATTTTAAAAATTGTCATATAATGGGTGTTGAAAAATTATAGGAAAATCATGTCATATTGGATAGTTTGTATCATTCGTTCAATGTAAAAAAAAAAATATTGTTTCTCTGCCTATTTGGAGGATCGGCAACATGACCATGATAGATGAGTCGGTGGAGCGAAATAGGAGCATGTGGAGACTTTTATGGACGATATTGATTAGTTGATTTCACCGAGATGAGCTGCCGACGACATATTTCCAAAAAATATTTAAACTTCCATGTTCATGTAGATCATTATCTCATTATAAGCAATGAACCTAAATAAAAAAGTGTCTGGAAGTTAAGATTATATTTCTTTCGTTTGAGCAAATCTGTAAAATATTAAAGGAAAAAACAAAGAAAAAAAGAGAGGAAAATCCCAACTATTTTTATGACAAACACATATTAAATCATAAGGACTTGATAAATATTCAGAAAAAAATTATACGATATATTAAAAATGAATCAACATCATGGCCCGTGCCGTTACGGCACGGGTTAAGGGCTAGTGCACTCATAAAAAAAGGATCACAAGCAACACCATTGGAGATGAATTCTTTTTTTCACCTAAACTTAAGGAAAAATTGGAATGAAAATGTCTAAATATGTTGCCACCTAGGAATTACACACAAACCATTGGAGAAGCTCTTAGGAGAGAAGAGAATAATTTTCAGATTTATTTTCTCTCACCTCCTTTTTTTTCTAGATCTACTTTTTCTTCTTTTTCTTCTTCTTCTTCTTCTTCTTTCTTCTTTTTTCTTCTGCTACTGTTTACGATGGTGTGTTAAGATGAAGATGATAATGAAACGATGAAGATTTGTATGTTTTTTTTTCTGTGTTTGTTGTTGTTTGTTGTTGAAGATGGTGGACATGATGAAGACGATTTTTTAATGAATTTTTCTTGATTTTTTTTGTCTCTGCTGATGATGATGATGATGAAGAAGATGAAGATGAAGTTGATGATGATGAAGACGACGATGATTTTTTTCGTTTTTTCGTCATTTTTTCCTGCTGCTGCTGTTGAAGATGATGAAAAAGATGAAGATCTGCTATTGTTGCTGCTGTCAAAGAAGATGAAGATTGAAACGAAGAAGATTTTGTAAGTTGTTGCTGCTGTTGAATGACGAAGAATTTATTTCTGCTGCTGTTGAAGACGACGAAGATGATAATGCTACAGTTCATTCCATAAATGAAGTCTGTTTTTTTAGGTTTTTATATGGAGTTCATTTTTGGAATGAAGTCTGGTTTTTTTAGGTTTTTATATGGAGTTCATTTCTGGAATGAACTCTTTTTTAGGTTTTTATATGGAGTTCATTTCAGGAATGATGTCTGTTTTTTTAGGTTTTTATATGGAGTTCATTTCAGGAATGATGTCTATTTTTTTAGGTTTTTATATGGAGTTCATTTCAGGAATGATGTCTATTTTTTTAGGTTTTTATATGGAGTTCATTTCTGGAATGAAGTCTGTTTTTTTAGGTTTTTATATGGAGTTCATTTCTGGAATGAAATATGTTTTATAGTATATAATGAAGTGTACAGTTTCATCAGGCAGAATGAACTGCTACAAAAAAATAAGTTAAAATTAACACGGAAGGGTACTTTGGTCCATTTAATATTTTTAAATAATTATGGACCAAACAGTAAAGGCGTTTCCCAAAGGACCAAACAGACATGGGCCCACCTAAAAAAGGACCAAACGATATTTTTCCCGTTAAAGAAAATCCTAAGTCTGGAATGTGTAAGTCGAACCGCGTTATCAAAAATAAAACCACGTCGAACCGAGTTTATTGAATTTTAGTGAACTTCTACACCCGGCCGGGAACACCAGGAGTCCAGGAGGTGCGTTCAAAACAGCCTTCCAGTATAGTTGTCACAAAAAAAGGGCATTCAGATTAGGAGATTAATGGTTTCATAGCTAAGTCGGAATATTTAAAGGGGCGGGATCGGGTAACAGAGTTTAAATGACAGAGTCTCTTATAGACTCCTACAGCCAATGGATGTAACAGTTTTGAATGGCTGAGATTGAAATAGAAAACACGAGTTTTCTTTGGATATCCATGACCCGGTTCAAACTTGAGAAATAACTTCTGTTGGAAACAATGCAAAAATTCACACAAAAGTAAATCTCAAACAGCTGAGTCGCAGACTAGGTCGCTATCTTTAAGGTGTTTCGCGACTCTGCCTCTTGATTGTGCTAGTAGTCAATTCTTTGTCGAAAACCCTATGGGATAAAACAGCTGATACTCTCTTGTTTGATTTCTCCGCACCTTGAGAAATCGAACCAACTATCACTCTTTCTTACACTTGCTCAGACCTCAATAGATGTAAAAACTGTATGTTTTTCATCCTCTGTAAAAACTGGTCTTATAAAACTCGAGAGAATCAATCAACTTTAATGAAAATAAATTCTGAGTAACTACACTCAATTAACCTTCCGTAACAGTCAGAAAATGGGCAAGATATATTGCCAAGATTAAAGACAATTAATTAGAGAATAATTACGTTAAAACGGTTTTCAAAACCAAAAGTCAAATCTGCAAAAAATAAATTTTTTTTTTTGAATCACAGACCTCCCAAGACCCCATTCTCCCGGATTTTATTAAATACATATAGATATATAAATATACCTAGTCAAATGCATGGGGTGAGACTTGAACCCAAGTCTATAGTGTGGGAGCCCAAAATAATACTACCACACTATCTCTCTAAGTTTGGTACAATATTACAAAACTATGTTTTTAAATATATATCCCAACAACTTCTCCTTCCTCATGGTTATTCTTTCACTTTTCAGCAACAAAAGAAATGAAAGCCAGTCAATCGATGAAATCAACGACTTCATTTACCATAGAATTTTTTTAAAATACTCAAAATGTTCCTCGCTTTTTCTAGGTCAGCTAGATTTTTTGCGTTTTCTATGTATTTTTCATTTTATTTCTATGGTTTGGATCTAAGAATTGGTTAAATACCCTCTTTAATCAATGTTCTCTTGTTCACTAACATTGATTTTTTTTTATTAGGCCGACCGAGCGAAGCGAGGGAGGACTTTATATATGGTGACTTTGTGTCAATGTGAAGCGTGACATTTTTTTCCAATTAGACACAAAAGATTGGATTTGGTTCAACGATGAAAGGACGACACGCCCCTCTAAATCAAAATTTCTTTTTTTTTTCCTTTAGATATTTTCGTAAATAAACCCAAGAGGAAGGGCACTAAGGTATTAGATATTTTCGTAAATAAACCAAAGAGGAGAGGGGATAAAGATATTAGACATTTTAAGTAAATAAACCAAAGAAGGAAGGGCAACTAGATATAAGAGCCAAATTTTATTATAATTTCTTATGTATCCTATTTCTTTAGGGTATAATGGACAACCAAACTTTAATATAACATATCTAAAAATCCGTGCCTTGAATTTTACAAATTTTATCTCGTTGGAAAGGTTTTAAAAATCTACGCAATGAGTATAAACAACAATATTAAATTTAGAGTTTTTACGAAAAATTTGGAAAAATACTTATCATTTTAGGCACACCTTTGAAAATAAAATGGAGATCCATTATGCAAACTATCAAAGAATGATATATAATACTTTATGTAACCATATTTTGGTTTTATGCATCAACTAATTTTATTTTGCAACTAATAACACGATGTACTCTCTCCGTTTCAAGAAAAAAAATGATATTTTCACTTTAGCCATAAATTTTCTTTTACAGTCCAATTGCAGGAGTGTTTCCTTTTTTCTTCTTCGGTCGGCCTTCCCACCGTGGCAACGGTCATCTAGTTTATTTATTATCGGCTTCACTAACAGTGGTTTTAAACTTAAAATCATTTTGGATTTAATAGATTTATATAGAACCATGGTGTTATTGTGATAGAAGATCCATCTAAAAATTAAAGTACTGATGGTGGTGGAAAGAAGAAAAAGGCCTGTTAATTGAGAATTTTTATCTATCAATCAGAGAATTAAAGTACCGATGGTGGTGAAAGAAGAAAGGGGCGTGTCAATTGAGAACTTTTGGTTTGATTTGTTTGCAAATCTAAATTCCCAATTCAAAGCCCCGAAAGAAAAAAACCTTTAAAATCCACATAAGGCTTAGTCCTATGGGCTAGATATCTAGCTGCTAGATTGGTCATCCACGTCAGCCTGGGCAACCTCCTAAGTCATATGGTATTGTTAATCTAGCAGTAAATTTGAATAAAAATGCTTAAACGTAGAATGGTTCGGTGTTACATAATTTTATTTTTTTAAAACTAATCATTGTATCTCTCTCCACCTTTTTTCTCTCTCTCCAACTTTTTCCTCTCTCTCTTTCCTTTTTCTCTCCCTCCATCAAGTTCTTCCTCTTTTTCCCTTTTTCTTCTCTCTCCATCACATTCTCTCTCAAAAATTAATAAAAATATAGAGCGCGAATGGTTCGGTATTTATGTCACTTTTTGAGCTGCCGAACGGTTCGGGAGTTTCAATCTCGCTGATAATTGGACTGCGAGCACTTGCTAGGTGAGAGAACTATCAATTATCACTGTTAATTTTTTTCCAACACTTTTTTCTTGATTTGCAACACTTTTTGGCCAATCTAGCACTCCAATCTAGCCCATAGAGGTTAGCCTTAGACTACCTAATCAATTTTGAGATTTAGTGCCTTTCCACACTAAAAATTCAATTAATCGTTGGAAGAATTCTAATTATTTCCTTACAGAAGAAGAAGGAACATAGAGGAGATAAAGATAAAGAGAGAGATATAGCATGTAGACATCAGAAAGGAAAACAATTACAGCCTACTAAAACGGGTCTCCGGTCAAAAACAAAACCCGCCTGTTTTAGCAATCGATCTCAGCCGTTAAAAGTGGCGAAAATCAGTGGTCACTACTGTTTGTGATTTGTCCGTGAGTCTAACTCTGTCACCCGATCCTGCCTCATATTTAAATTCATTCAGTTTAAGAGATTAATTGTTCGCAAGTACGGGGCCAGACCGGCAGGTCTTAATTTTGGTGAAGGTTTTGTTAATTAATACTCCGGTTAATTGGTGTATTAATTAACAAAAATTAGTGATGAGTTGATTGGTGTAACTGTGTCAGTGTGAATTAGATATCTTAGTAGTGATTATGCAGACTCACCAACGTTGTTATTTAATTATTACGCCGAGGAGACTTGGACTTGGACTGGGTCGCAGTTTTGGTGCCGCCATCCTCTTAGCCAGCATCATAGAGAAATTGATGCCCAAAGACTTTGGATGCATAAACCTAGATAGCTAACTCTTGTTTGTTGAGATAGTGTTATCTTGAGTCTTAATCTCATTTTCAACGAGTATCATCGTGGATTAGTTTTTGGATTGGTACGCAGTTTTGTCATTGCAATTATAAATATGCTCAATAATAATGTCACTGCGTATGAGACACTTCAACAAACAAAACATTTATTTTTTTTTCTTTTGTAAAGCTTGAAGTAATAATTATAATTAGAGACTTGAAGTCATGATTATAGGATGGCCCCTTCTTGCTAATCTCGTTTCTAGTTCTCTATAACAGGACAGCGAGAAATTTTTAAATGTCCCAAAAACCTGAACAAGACTACAAGAGCCACCGAAGACCAAGATTGCTAATAGGGGTACCAAATTACTTGAAGGTATACCAAAATATATATAGGCCAAAATAGCTATTGTCTTTGGATTGGTACACCCCAAGCGAATTGGCACCGCATTAGCAGCCTTGCTGAAGACCCGATAGCTAGCCCCATCGAATGTATCAACAAAACATCATGCACGTCACCACCGTATGACGAATGTATCAACAAAACATCATGCACGTCACCACCGTATGACGAATAGTTTATTGGTTGGCCTTAGGTAGCTACGTTAATTGCTGCAAGTTGCTTATCGAAAATAAGATACTTTAGGATTGTCAGTTATCATAGGCTTAAGTCTGCCAATAATCAAAATGAGGTTACGTTTCAACCAAGCTCTCACGATTATATATATTTCTTTGACTAATTTGGTGTGTAGTACGAATGATAAAATAAACGAAACTGCTACACTGGCTGCCGGTTGCACCCTCAGTCTGCCTGGACTGAGGCTGTAGGGTGGGCCCCCTCCCCAATCCATGGTCTAACAGGGAACAAGTGTAGGATGAGTATCACCTCATTATCTCTGTCAGGACAAATCGAGGGACCATATGGAAAGGGATAAACGAGGATAGAGATTGAGATTTTGACATGTAAGCGGTCCAAGCGATCTCACGAGGATAGGGATGGAGACCCCGGCCCTAGTAAGCGAGACCCCGGCCCTAGCGATCTCACGAGGATAGAGATTAGATTTTGTCACCAGCTATCGAGACCCCGGCCCTAGTAAGCGGTCCAAGCGATCTCACGAGGATAGAGATGGAGATTTTGACATGTTGGGATTTGAGCAGTCCCTTACAAAGAGCCTTCAAGAACACCATATGGACAGGGATAAACGAGATGGACATGGAGAAGGGCAGGATCAGGTTAGAAAGGAAGTCAGGCAGGGATTGGAAGAGGATGCCCATGGAAGCAGGGGAGGCATCTCAACATAACTCTTTTCCTATGAAGATCATGACTTGGAACTGTAGAGGAGCTGCTAAGCCCTCTTTTACGCGAGTTGCTAGGGATCTAATCTCTACATATAAACCTACGATATTTGTTATTCTAGAAACTCGAGTTGGTGGCGATCAAGCTGGTCAGATCATTCAGACGCTAGGCTATTCGGGTTCCTTTCACATCGATTCACAAGGTTTTTCTGGAGGAGTGTGGTTATTATGGAATAGTTCTGAAGTTAAGGTTCACGCGACTATAATCTCTCGATGGGTGATTCATGCGGTTGTTACTGCCCCTGAGTCGGAACCATGGGTTTTATCTGCTACTTACGCTAGCTCAAATCCTAAATTGAGAATTCCAGTTTGGAACGAACTGGAGGCGGTTGCTGCTATTGATTGTCCTATGGCGGTGGTGGGGGATCTTAATGTCATTGCAAATGCTTGTGAGAAAAAGGGTGGTCTGATTCCTTCTTATTGTCAACTGCAGGAGCTCAATGATGTGATGACTAGGTGCCAGCTTATGGATAAGCCGCCGCAAGGGCCGAAGTTTACATGGACAAATAAGCAAGTGAATGGCAGACATATTCAGGAGCGTATTGATCGTATGCTTATTAATGAAAAGTGGCAACTCTTATTCCCGAATTGTCAGGTATCTTACTTGAACTTTTACAATTCGGATCATCGTGCTTTACTAGTTGACACTCACCCTAAAAAGAGGTTTCGCTGTAGACCATTTAGAGTTGAAGCCATGTGGCTGCAGGATGCTAGATTTAGAAATGTGGTCCAAAAAGTTTGGTAAAATCGTGATCCACATATGTCTAGCTCTTTGAATATTGCTCAGAAGTTTAGGTTATTGGCATGTGAAGCCAATTTGTGGAATAAACACATATTTGGCAACATACAACATAATGTCAACCTTGCTAGGTCTGCTTTAGGGAATGCTCAAGACGTTTTTGTTGCAGATCCGTCCCCAGCAAATAAAGCTAATGAGGCTAGATGTCTTAAGCACTATTTAGAAATGTTGAAGTTGAAGGATATTTTATGGGCTCAAAAGTCCCGTATTCAATGGCTTAAGAGTGGAAATTTGAACACTAGGTTCTTCCATCTTTCTACTATTGTCCGTAGACACAGGAATCATATTTCTTGTCTTAAGGATGATAATGTAATTGGGTGAGTGATGAAGATGGCGTGGGGTTGTTGATCAGAGATTACTTTCAATCTCTGTATTCGACATGTAACCCACCTGAGCCAACTAATCTCTCTGTACTTCTACCAAAGATTATCTGATGAAGATAATTATGTGCTTACTAAACCAGTCTCTATAGAGGAAATTGCTTTGAGCATTTCTCAGATGGGTCCTTTCAAGGCCCCCGGACCGGATGGTGTTCCAGGTTGTTTCTATAAAAACTATTGGGATATTATTGGGCCTTCTGTTATTACAGTTGTTCAGGACTTTTTTGTTAGGAAAACACTTGATCCTGAGTTAAACAAGACATTTATTACTCTTTTTCCTAAGGTTGATAGGCCTACTGTTATTAAGAACTTTAGACCCATTAGTTTGTGTAACTTCATTTACAAAATCATTTCCAAAATTCTAGCCAATCGGCTTAAGCCTTTTCTTCCCAGGTTTATCTCGAGTAATCAAAATGCGTTTGTACAAGGCCGGTCCATTTTCGATTCTATTCTCCTTACTAATGAACTTTTTCATTCTTTTCGTTATAAGTCGGGCTCTAAAGCTTGGATGGCTCTCAAAATTGATTTTGAGAAAGCCTATGATCGATTAGAGTGGAATTTCATTTATAGGGTATTTGAAGCTTTAGGTTTTTGTCCGGATTGGATCGAATGGTTGAGATTATGTATCTCGGGAGTTTCTTTTCAAGTTTTTTTGAACGGAGCTCCTGGGCAGGGAGATCCCCTGTCTCCTTATATTTTCATTACCTGTTTGGAGGTGCTAACAAGGATAATTAATCATGGTATTGCTACCCATCAGATCACAGGGTTTAAAGTGTGTAGAGGGGCACCTATGATTACTCACAGCTTGTATGCAGATGATAGTTTGGTCTTCCTAGAAGCTACCCTACATAATGTTAGAGGTATCAAGGCTATCCTTGACAAGTTCTCACTTTGGTCGGGGCAGATGGTGAATAACTCTAAATCTAGTGTGGTATGTTCGTCTTATCTTCCTAAGAGATTAGCTCGAATACTATGTAGGGGTATGATAATGAGGTATAGTCCTTCTCCTGGGAAATATTTGGGCATAAATATACAATGGGGGAGGATTCGAGGAAGTGATTTTACTGACTCGCTTATTAAGCTTACCAACAGGCTTGGTGGATGGAAGAGTAGGGCCCTGAACTTTGCTGGCAGAGATGTGCTAGTCAAGGCAGTGCTAGACCCTTCTCTTAATCATTTAATGAGTACACTTAAAATTCCTAAGTTTATTCTTGATAAAGTAGATAGACTTCGCAGGAATTTCCTTTGGCAGGGTCGAAATGAGTGTACGAGAATTCATGCTGTCAAATGGGACTCTGTTTGTAAGCCGACATGGTTAGGGGGTCTTGGTATTAGACAGTTAGATTTTAATAACCTAGCTTTTCTTGCGAAGACTGCTTGGCGTATTGGTAATAACCCAGGGTCTGTGTTATCTCAATTGTTTAAAGCTAAATACTATAAGCACTCTACTTTTTGGGAGGCAAGTAAGCCCAATAGAGCATCTTGGAGTTGGAGGAGTCTGTTAAGGGGTAAAGATCTGGTGAGGGAAGGTCTTAAGTGGGCTATTGGTAATGGCGAGAAAGTGGATTTTTGGTCTGATAGGTGGTGTTGCAATGTGTCTATTGCTGAATTATTAAATTCAATTAATATCAGTTCTTCTTTTTCTAAAGTGGCTGAATTTATCCACCCCACTACTAAGGAATGGGATCTTACTGAGGCTCAAATGTTTCCTGCTGATATTAAGCGACACATTCTCTCCATTCCTATAGCTAAGGCTGAACCCGTTGAGGATCGTTTAATTTAGAGGCATAGTCGAGATGGTGCTGTTTCAGTGAAGTCTTGCTATAACTGGCTTATGTCTTCTCAATCTCATGGCCCTAGTATGTATTCTAGTTGGAAAAGATTTTGGAAACTTCGTTGCCCATCACATATACGTCATTTTCTGTGGCTTCTCGTCCTTGGAAAAACTTTAGTAAGAATGAATCTTGTCAAGCGTGGACTAAATGTTATAGATACTTGTCCACTTTGTGAGGAACATGGCGAGTCGATTTATCATTTGTTTTATTCCTGCGAGAAAGTTAAACCAATATGGAGTGCTCTTTCCTTTGCTTTTAAATTCACACATCAAGTTCCTAGTTTTCAGGTGAATGACTTATTACAGTTACTTAACTTAAAAACTGCGGAGGATGATCTTAAATGGGAAGTTTTAGTTTCGTATATTCTATGGTCCATTTGGTGTTGTCGCGATAAAGTGGTTTTTACCCGAAAAAAGTTCACTTGGCAGGAGGTTATCATTACTGCTTATAATGCAGCTATTGAATATAGTGATGTGTGCAATTTAAAGTTTAAGCCTTATAATGTTTCTACTGTGTGTATTTAATGGGTTCCTCCTCTTGATGGCTTTGTCAAATTGAATGTAGATGGAGCTTCAGATGGTGATAGCAATGCATAAATTGGGGGAGTTTTTCGGCAACCTACTGGAGGATTTGTTGCAGCTTTTGCAAGAAATATTTATCATAATTCCAACAGTATGGCTGAATTGTGGGCTATTAGGGACGGTTTGCAGATGGCCTTGGAGCTGGGCATTTCAAAATTAGTGGTTGAAAGTGACTCACAGTTTGCTATCGATATATGTAAGGGTAGCGCTAATATTTTTTGGAGTAGTAATGAGCTTGTAAAGGATATTGCTAGGTTATCTTGTAACTTTGAACAAGTTTGTTTTCAGCATCACCTCAGGGAGGGTAATTTTGCAGCAGATCTTTTGTCCAAAAAAGCTGCCTATGAAGGTATTACTGGAAAATGGGTTACCAGGCCCCCTGATTTTTTGTGTAATGTTTTGTTCAGTGATGTATCGGGGAGAGCCTTCCCCCGGTTTGTAAGGCTCGTCTAGTTTTTTGTTAATATACTTCTACTTACCAAAAAAAAAAAAAAAAATCGAGGGACCCAAGCGATGGTCTATTATCATTTATGTAAAATAATGACGGGTGGGTGCCAAAGTTAACCTATAAGCGTGAAATATTTTTAAGAATGAGATGGTCGTGATTTTAGCATGAGTAGGTTATTCTATTAGGAGATTTTAGTGGCCTTGGAGCCTTTCCAAGAGACTTTAAGTTGTTTTTTTCCAGTCATCTTAAACATCATCTAGATTTCAGCAATTGGATTAAAACTTTGTTCGAATTGAAACCCACACATAATGAGAAAGAAATAGACAAATTGCTAAACTTCATAAATGAGTATAGTCACACTGGGATGAGTATTAACAGAAACAAATCCGAAGTACATTATTTTTAGTTTTTTATTAAAAAAATATAGCGTTGATTATGTAAGATAATGTCAACTTAACATTGTCAACGTCGTTCTTTGGTGAATGCAGGAATCTATTGTTGTTGAAGACATCTCTACTAAAACCAACAAAATTTTTCGATCATCGATTACTTGTCACAATGCGTCAAAATTATATCATTTTTTCAGTCAACAAAATATTAATGAAGTATAAGTAAGAAGGAATATATTCCCCTGAAGGCTATTGTTGTTACTCAATTTCAATTTTTAGTAACAAGAGGTTTTTTTTTAGTTTTATGATAGTAACAAAAGATAAATCAAAAGCAAAGTAAATAGTTGAAAATAATCAATATTTGATAATATTGGTCAAGGAGTTCATCTTCAATCTTAAACATGTACTTCAATAAATGATTAGAATTGCAAATTAAACTCTTATCATCAAAATCTCTAGAGTACCTTGGTCGCAATAATACTTCATTAATTTCCTAAGTTCATCAACAAACACATTAAAAAGATGTGCATGTGAATTTTACCTAAAGAATAACATAAAGTGTAAAATAATAATTGGATTTAAGTCCCTAAGAGGATTAAGTATTCAAAGTGTAGATGGGGAAAAATGAGTTGCTGGTTTTTACGGAATTGAGGAGACGACCGTGCGGAGGAAACTCCTTGAACCGAGCGAACTGTTAAACCTCACACAGATGCACTGCAAGAAGGGAGTGCTTTGAATTCGAGAGATCAATATGTAGTACTCCGGCCTAAACCAAGACAATTGCCGTTCCAGAGTAAATTCGATCACAAGACAGGATGGGTCGATCTGTATGAGGGAAGCTGAGAAATGTGTGAGATCAATGGTGATCGAAGATTGTAGGTGTGTTGTGTATTCTAAAAATAAGATAAGTTCTGAATGATTGAATTTTCTCTGTTGAGAGTAATTGCTCAGATGTTGAGTTGTTAATCTCGTGTTGTCTGTTTGACGTGAGATTGTCTTGTGATTAGTTAGTCAGTTGCTGACTTCATGGGACGATGAGTCCTTGTATTGTTAAGTCGAACATGATTTGAAAATGTTCTGAGACTCATGAATTTGAACATGTCTGTTGAGACAGAGGTATAATGTATGAATAAACATAGTTAACGTGAGCAAATATTGCTCATTCGATGAACTGTTGAATATTGATGATTGAACCAATGTTCCTTGGTTTGAGCAAATGTTGCTCGTTTGATGAATTATTGGTAGCATGACCAAATAAAATATTAATTTAAATACGCAATCGAACCAAGTATAATTAATAAAGTGTTGACCATGAGATCATCGTAAAATTATTAGTGTTTGAATCTGGAATTATGAACCTTGGACTCAAAACCCTAATTCGATCAATTGATGGTTTATTGAAAATTAACCACGGAGTGAAGGAGGGACCAGCTACATGGGATCATGGGTCGGCCATGTAGCGCCCAGATGCTCAAGTGAGCAAATACCAAGGTCTCTTGAAGACTTGTTGATTTGTTGATGAAAGAATGATTAAATGTTTGGTTTAATCATTTATTAAAATAATGCTCGTCCGAGCCTTAGGTGATAAAACCTAATTAATTATGAAGAGATGAGGGACCGACCAAGGGGTCATGAAAGCGGCCCAGGTGGTCACGGGATCGAATGACGATTGTTTCATGAAATTCCAAAATTGTTCGGAAGAGTTTGAACCTAATATGAACAATTAGGTCAAATGATGAAAATATGAGGTACCGGCCTCTTGCAAGCCAAAGAGCCAACCCTGGTCGGTCAAGGTAATATGCTCATGTCACCAAAGTGTTCGCGTATCAGTCCTGTGAATTTTGATATTTTCTGATGTGTGTTTGAGCAATCAGTTGGGAAAATATGAAGAAATCATGGATTTTTCTTTGAATCGAGGAAACTTCATGATATGAAGGAAAATAATACTCCCTCCGTCCTAAAATATTAGTCCGCTTTGACTAAGTCAAGATATTAAGGAGACCGTAGGAGTGTACAAAACTACCCCTATTAAATGATATATTATTACTAAAGATAAAAGGAGCATATGGAGTATGTTAAAAAAAAATACATTGGTAATTATAATATTTATAGAAATGTTTAAATAGAATATAAAAATAAAAATCTTTATGGATTGATTTAGTAGATTTGTTTCCTATTCAGTTAATGAATTTAAGGATTAGAAATAATTAATTGATGGCTCTATACTAGCAGGCATGCTGTCTAGGAGCATTAATTATTAGAGGATTGGGTGATATGAGCTAGTTGAAGCGTCATATTTATTATGTATAATATAGTCAGGGAAAACACGTTGTTGTATCCTTAAGACGTTATCGCTCTATACTAGCATGCAAGATGTCTAGGAGCCGTCCAATCATAATGATTCTATACACATGTCTTTTATATAGTTAGGGAAAACATTGTTACATCCTGAAGACGTTATTGCTCTATACTAGTAGGCAAGCTGTCTAGGAGCCGTCCAATCGTTCGATTCTATATAAAAGTAATTACTGAAATTGCTCGGTATTCATGAGATATACCGTTGTCTCGATTGAGAGACTACACATCTACTCTAAGAGACAGTATTCTCGATCAGAGGTTCTTGCGGCATGAACTTTCATGCTCCAATGAGAGACATGAGCCTCAATACTCATCTGATTGCTGGATCATGAGTATGTATAATTATGGTTTTACGATTTTACCCTTTGTCGATAATCCACCATCTACATTAAGTCCCCTGCTTAGTGAGGGACAGTCATGTTCCTCAGTCAAGACTGGATGGTAATTTTCCAGTTACAAACAAAATAAGTAATTGAACTTAGTCGTAAGATAAGATGTTCTGGATTTTCGATTGCACGAGCGAACCATGGCTTGAACGAAGATCCCAATGGCAAGATAGAGTGTCATCTAACGAGTATAAAGTGGTGCAGCACCGCCTTTTTTTATTTATTTCTTTTTCAGAAGTTGATAACTTTTTCACGAGTTGTTCATGTTAAAAAAATATATACATATGCATGTATAGACGTGAGTTTTGTAAAAACCCTTGTTTTAGGAACGGACGTTCGTTCGATCGTTAGTTTAAGAATCTAGCAATAATCCCTAATGTAGGAGAGATTTTTTTTAAATATGTGACATTTTAATAAACTCTCGTTTCAAAGGTGGATGCTTGTACGAGAGAAAAAGTTTTTTTATTTAATAGACGTGCGTCTGTTAGTAAAAAATTCGTCTATGAGCTTTCATGAAAAAATTTATTTTCGATATGTAAGCTTTCACAAATTTTTGAAAATATGCTCTTGAGGGAGCAAAAATAATATATATATGTTTTTCAAATTCACGTGAGTTTCACGTTGTTGATGGTGGTTTTTAGCTTAGGGTTAAAATCGTAAAACCCTAGTCGAATGTGACGTCACAAAACTTGAGTAATAATGTCTCCACTAAGCGCACTTATTGAACCCTTTAATATGTCTGCGAGAAAATTACCAGGGTACCTTTTTTTTAATACTAATTAGGGTTTCGATAGGCCGAACCCTAATTCCCACACCACATGTGCCAATGGCATGTTGTGCCAGCCACACCTCCGCGCCAAGGCATGCCAACCATGCCAGCCGCACCATTGTGCCAATGTCAAACCATGCCAGCTACATCTCCGCGCCAAGGCATGCCAACCATGCCAGCCGCACCCATGTGCCAATGGCAAACCATGACAGCCACATATCCGTGCCAAGGCATACCAACCATGCCAGCTGCACCACTGTGCCAATGGAAAACCATGCCAGCCACGTCTACCATGCCAAGGCATGCCAACCATGCTAGCCGCACCATGCGCCAATGACATGCTAAACCCTTGGCCCCACCATACCAAGCCAGCCGCACCTAGCCTTGGCCCCAACCATGCTAGCCGCACCATGCGCCAATGGCATGCCAAACCCTTGGCCCCACCATGACAAGCCAACCGCACCTTGCCTTGGCCCCACCATGCCAAGTTGTCCATGCAAAACCCTTGGCCCCACTATTCCAAGCCATCCGCGCCATTTTTTGCCTAGGCCCCACCATGTCGGCCTTCCCCACGCGGCTACCAAAATGAAGGCGTGCGACGATCAACGGCCACCCTTCCCTCCATATGCAAATCCTAGCCGTCCAAAGTCGCCAAACAACGCATGGTAACCTTTGGCACAACACCCTAGTTTTGGCCACGCCAAACCGCGCCAAGGCATGCCATGCCACATGTGCCAATGGCATGCCAACCACCTTGACGCGTCCCACCATGCCGGCGTTCCCTATGCGGCTGACAAAACTAGGGCGTGCGACGATCAACGGCCACCCTTCCATCCTAGATACGAATCCTAGCCGTCCAAGGTTGCCAAACAACGCATGGTAACCTTGGAATTCTTCCTGAGTTTTACTTTCGGGCTGTTTTTCATCTTCCGAACGAGCTCAAAACCTAAATATTCCCGCGTAGGGAGATAGGAAATTCTTTTCCGTACAAACCCTAATTTAGACAAAGCCGCAAGCGCTTCCCTTCCAAGCCGCACACTGCTAGTGGCTCCACTCCACGTTAAAGCCATGCCAGCCATGCTTTCACCAAACGAAGGGTTGCAACGATCAACGGTCACCCTTCCGTCTAAGATGCAGATCTTAGTCGTCCAAGGTCACCAGCTAACGCATGGCCACCTTTGGCCCAACGCTAAAATCATAGCCTGGCCACGCCAAAATCCTAGCCTGGTCACGCCAAAATCCTAGCCTGGCCACGCCAAAATCCTAGCCTGGCCACGCCAAAATCCTAGCCTGGTCACGCCCGAAATCCTAGCCTGGCCATGCCAAAATCCTAACCTGTCTACGACGCCTATCCTTTGGTCACGACACCAACCTGGCTACGACGCCTATCCTTTGGTCACGACACTAACCTGGCTACGACGCCTATCCTTTGGTTACGGCACCAACCTGGATACAAACGCCAAATCCTTTGGCCACGAAACACGTAGCTACATGTTTTCCACGAAGACACTCGAGACATCAACGCATGTCACAAACTGGGGGATGCTCATTGGGTATTAGTTTGGCGGTTTACAGCGTGCGGCGTACACTACGCCCGATATAAGAAAGTGTCATAAGGATGAGGCGGTTAGTAAATACAGGGAGTAATGGTGAAACGCTTTCTTTTATGGAACATCAATTCCATGCGTTACCGGTTACCACCTCCTTCCATTTACTCACCCGTTTTCCATTTCTTAATGAGACCGATACGTTTCACTTCGACTTGTATAAATGGGTCTTACCTATTTCCACCGAACAACAAGTTCGAGTCGGAGCATACAACACTCGAAACCACTTGCTAGATTTCCCATCTGTTAGCTTTCACTTTCTGATACAAGTCAAACAGCTACTCTTCCAGAATCAACTATTCTGTCAACAGTTTCTTCGCTTCCCTCCCTAAAACCAACCCTTCTCCTTCACTTTGTGACCGAAGAAAGTCTGGAACGTCCGTTTCTTGGTTTAGGCCGGATTTGTACAGATTAATCTCTCGAATCTAAAGTACTCCCTTGCAGTACATTGTTTAGGTTTAGACTGGGTTTCTCACCCACTCACGCGAAATTACCGAAATCAGCAGAAACCGTTTTCACCCTCAAACAATTGGCGACCACAGTGGGAGATTGATATTTCGGTTACAATGTCAATTTTCGACCATCGATCTCATGCTTCAACCTGAGACATCAAGATGGTAGAAGCAGGCGGTCCGCTCAGGGATCGACGACTCAGTTACCAGACGACCCGATTATCAGTCTTGCACTACACCAAATTCTGGGATTTGAAACAGAACCAAGCCGTTACTAAAAAGGGTTGTAACGGTTCTTACTGTTGCAAAAGTGGGTGTTACATTTTTTTGTAACGGCTTTGTGGCCGTTACGAATTTTGGTTGTAACGGCGGCTCGTGAATAGTGCCGTTACTAATTTGCTACGTGGTAACGGCTCTGGGCCGTTACTTAATTATTTTTTGTAATATGTATTTGTCGTAACGTTCTCCAGCCATTGAACTTTTTTTGTAACAAAAAAATTATCGCGATCAACCTTGACTCGGTCAATATTGACCAATTTTGACCAGGTCAAGGTTGACCGAAGCAGATTCATTTCTCACGGAAATAAGCCTAATTCCAAATATCCCGCATATGCCTTTCAATCCATTCATCTATCCATTCAACAACAATTTTTCAATCAATTCATATCACATTCATATCAAATTCAATCATTTGATATAAAAAATAACTGAAATTTTCCTAAGTAGCATTTTTTTTTTTGTTAAGGGAATACATAGAAACTTCATAAGTTCAGTTCCTTCTTACTTAGGTCAGTATAAGTTCAGTTCCTTCTCACTTAGGTTAGTATAAGTTCAGTTCAAAAACTACATACAACTTACTCAAAACTCGCAGATAGTTGCCGCCAAGCATTCTTCATCAAGTTCTCCGTAATCCCTGACTTATTCATAAGGATCATAACCAGGCCGCTTGCATAGTTCTCGACAGACCGGCCACCGCAAAAGAAGGTCCAAAACAAAATCAAAACCGCTAAGAATCCAAGATTTAAATTGCATGGTAACCAAATCAAAGCGGATAGAATTCTTCAACTTTGAGCATACATTAACACCTCTTAAGCCTTGAGAATAATTGAAGCTAATATGATCAAAAATAACTATGAGATAAAGCACAACTTACAAGCAAGATCACTCGTAAGTGGTGCATTGCTCGACAACATTTCGCGTAAACCTACCAACGTCATTGTTCTTCAATGCCTCGATCACTGTAATCTTGGTCTTACCATCTCAAAGTCATTGTTCTTAAATGCCTCAATCACACTGTGAACGCTGGTCTTCCCATCTCAAAGACAATATTGCTCTTTGCTTTCCATCATCCTCCCGCCTTTCTAAAATATGTCGTAACAAAAATTTCATAAACACAACTGAAACTGACATATATAGGTACCAAATTAAATTCATAGAAAAAACACGTTAAGAGGGAAGTCATAGAAACTCAAACAAATATACATGCAATTTTGACGTAATTTGCCCAGCTTAGTGCTTTTAATGAAATTATCCTATATGAAACTCTGCAAACGATATGTAAAGGTTCCTGAAGTTCTTTAAACTGATCCAAAACTACTTATGTAAACTGCACTGAAGTTCAAATATGCTGGAAGGTCTTTATATTTTAGAGAAATCTAGCTATAGAAATCACCAGAATTCACCATGAAGGCAATGAGAACCAAAATATTACCATATTTCTCAAGCAGTTCGCAACCCATGTTCTTCAAAGCAGTAGTAAATCGATGTTGTGGCGCTAAATCATTCTGCAGTTGACAAGGTATAACTTATTATAAGAGAACACATGATTTCACTGAAGAAATGACAAAAAGCACATAGGTACTTTCTGCAAAAAAATTGGAGGAGGTGACTGAAGTTGATGTAGCAAGAAATGTATGTCTTTGTAGAGCGTATTCAATACCTTAGAAGAAGTAGGATTGAAGCGCCGTCAGATTCTGCAAAACAGAAGAAAGACACCAAAGAAACTTACTGGATGATGTACATGATCTAAAAATAGAGAAGACCTCAGTGTTCTTAATGTTACCAATAAGTGATAAGTAAAGGGGTAAGGCAGTCGGTTACCTACGAAGCATTTAACTCTCACGCTACATCTCTTCAACAATTCTGCCCTATCTCCCGTTATGTGTTTAAGGTACATGAAAGGAAGCCTTGGCTGTGGAAAAGCAAATAAAACGTATCAGTCTTTTGATATGCATGTCGGATGTCCCCTTCCATGTAATAATTCCATAAAACCACCAATGGTGTAACAATCATGTAATAATACAGTGACGACAAAAATAGAAGAAGCAAATTTAGGTCCATCTTAAGAAACAACTTTACACACTACTTAATCTAGATTCCAACAGATTTTAAAATTCATTCACTAATAGGCATAATGGATCCTTTGCCTCAACATACTCAACTAAAGGCAAAAAGGTAATGCATCTGCCTTGTACAGAAGAAAAAAATGATAAGAAGAACAAAAGAAAAGATAACAAACAAAATGAATATAAAGAACAAAGTTGGGCCTCAGCCAACGAGCATCTGGAAGAAGACGACCTATCTGGCGAATCGATACGCGACAGAAAGTGTCAAAATTTTCAGAAATGCCACATTTATCAGTTTCTAGCTTCTCCAAAATCCTATCAATGCTTTCTTTACCCTAAATAACAGATGTATAAACAATTAAGAATATTGAAATGCTACAATAATAACCAGTTATGGTCGCTAGTCATAACAATACCAATCTTGACCTACCTCACGAACAGGAAAGTAGACGCATTTCAGTCTGGCATTAGCTTCGACTAACCTGGAACCTGAAGAGATAAGGTGATACCATTTAGACATAGACAGATGAGAGTATAAAGTACCACATCGGCATTTTATATACCATATAAACTAAGCAGACCCATGAAAGTTGTCTACGAAATACATTCATCTGTTCCAGGAAATTGCAAAAATCAGAATATCATTTAATTGGCACGCGCCAACACACCTTTCTCACATATTATCTCTTTAGCTCCTCCCAGCGCAATTTGCCTTTAGGGGAAAAAATTAGGCTCTACCACCCATCATAGAGGAGGTACCTATGAATAAAAGATGGTTATGAGTATCATTTGGTACAAATACATATATTAAATATACTATAAACTAGCTAGTTCACTTTAAAAAGCTCTAACTGAATGAGAAAAAACAGTTCTTTAGATGATTCAGGAATCCAAATGCTACCTGTTGCCGCTTTAATGCGTTGAATATCCTCGTACTCAAAGACATAACCATTCACTTTGTGTTGCATCTACCACAGCAAAGAAAGTATGAAAATAAGAAACTTGCGAATATAATGCAGAAAACGTTTTGCTCCAGAATAAGAAGTGTACGTAATCATTTCAATGCTACTTTTTTTTTAGAACAAAAAAGAAGAGGAAGTTAATTATATCACCATCTATATTGATTCCACCTACAATCAACCTAAGAGTGCAGACCAAGCAATGATCTCAAGTAATAGGAACATCTCATCCTTGCAATTTCAGTCAACAACCATCACCAATTAATCTCATCCATTTCTTTACAGCATCAGAACTTCTGCAGCTGCAGCTCCTAGTTACACCAGTTTGCAGCTTCAGCCATAACTCCTAGTCTTCATATTAATTTCAGTTGAGCTAGGTTCCTGTTTCTACATCGTTTCAATATTAGAATCGAACTTATTTAACTGACGGCAAGTTAGCAACATCACATTGATTATTTAAATTAGTCTCCTAATATTTAACAAATTAAACTCATAGGAATTACCTTTTCTTGGGCTGAGGATATTAGATCACATGAAAGAGATATATCTTTGAAGTTCAAAACTGCACACTCAAGGCATGAACGAGCGACAAGAGAAGCTTCAGATGGGACAAGTGTCACACCTACAAAAATAAAACCTTAGTAAGAAAAAAGATACATCATGGCGACTTCATTGAGAAACAAAATTGCAACTTCAGGTAGAAGAATAAGAGGATGCAACCTCATTTTATTCTATCACAACACTAAGATCAAAGGATAATGCTCACTTGTGATTTCAGCACATCTACGAAGAATATCACGTAATGCCTCAAGAAGATCAGGCATGCTAATGACCCTTGTCAACCCATCCAGAGATAAAGCTGCTTGAACAACACTAAGATCATCATCTTGAAGCCGCCTCAGAATTGCTTGTTGGATAGAAGCAAGCTTCTGGAAGACAAAACATAAGGGAGAACGAAATCAGGTAAATATATTGGACGGCGCAGAGAGCTTTAATTTAAATTTCTGAAACTATTCCTCCTGAATATTTCTATATTAGCAGTACATGTGTCATGTATAGTTCTCTCTGCGGTGAGCCTTGAACCTACAACGGAGAAGATGCAATGACATGCTTGGGTCAAGAACTTGCAACCACATATGAGTGCCTATGCTCAAATGGGAAAAAGATAAACCAGAGCAAGCTTTAAACGAAGTACAATAGTGTGCAGCTCTTTCTCAAATGTCTTATATCAATGGTAGAGATGTTATGTGAAGGGTGCACAATGCCCGCTGTGTATCCCATGAGTTATTGAAGAGCAAGAGATGCACACACCTGTAAGATCTTTGGCAACATTTACCGAATAGATATCCTTTAATGGAGGGAAAATCGCGGGCTCACATGTCTGGTGGAAGCAAAATACTGAATATTACTTCTTCGAACCAAAATCAAACACCAAATTATTCCTACTATCATAAAACTCGAAAAACACTAGTTCGGAAAAAGAAAAACACCCGAAGATGGAATATAACAAGCAAACGAGAGAGAATATGAGTTTAGTGTTCCATTCTTCGGGTCATTGATCTTTTGCGACTTGGCCCACTCCTTGATCTGCAAACGCGAAATAAAGAATAAGGGCAGATGCATTCAACTACCACACTAGAATGTATCTTGTGGTACCTGACCAATAAAATCATATCGCAGAAGCGTCCATCAATCTCGGTAAGCCAGAGAAACAATTTGGATTTGATTTGGCCTAGCAGACATCGATAGAGATATCACAAGAGATATTTTGGAGGTTGGTCTCATATATTAGGAGGGGTACCTAGCCTCGCAAGATAAGTTGCAAGTTCCGAACCATGCCCGAAAACCAAAATACTCTATAAGAAATCAATAAAAAAGTGCAACATGGTTGTATTACATATAAGGGTTTACAATTAGATACCGAGTTTAAGCCCAAACCAAACAACTAGGGTAGAAAGAAGTGGTTGAATACACGCTACCTACCCCTCTTGCGCAAAGATTTAGTTATCTCTTTCAAGAATTTCTGCTTCTTGTTTTTGACCATAGATGAAACGAGTTCGCCACATGGTATTTCAATAGACATATCCAAATCTCCTCATCTCGTGTAGAGATTAGATACAAACGACACAAACGGTTCCATAGTCGCACCCGCATCTGTTCACAATTGAAAATCAATTCATATATGAATTCATCTCAAAATCAAATCTACACTTAACAGTAATAATGAATCATCAGTGCAAACAAAGGAGGATTGAACAACAGCTCACAAATCGTTAAAACAAAAGAGCTAAGTTTATTCAAGAGAGATGTTTTAAGGCTACCAGATTTCATGTCAACTCTATCAACAGTCCCATACTCAGAGAAGAGGCGTTCAAGATCATATTTACGTGTCTCATAATCAAAACTCCCATAAAATACTGGTCTCATTATCATCACCAATCTTCTACTTCCTTCAAATACCTTCAGAGAAATTCTGCAAAAGAAAAACAAGCACATGAACAGAAAATTAAAACCCAGAAAAAATCAATCAAATCAAATATAAAACCTAATTGGATTTGTGTATTGGATGAACAAGGAGAATTACAAAATATGCCACTCCTATGATGATTTTGATTCTCATCTTTAACACGAAAACACCTAAAGAAAAAACTCATAATGGTTTTCTTCACCGATTCAAGGATGAACCCTAAATCAAACTCATTACATATGGCCGATTCTAAATATTGAGCTAATCTAATCTTAGCTAAGGATTTATTTGATTTTTGAAACCCTAGCTTTCTCCTGATGAGATTTTGCAGATTAATGAAAGCTCCACCACTCTCCCCTGAAAATTGAAAACAAATGAAACCCTAAAAATCGAAAAACGGATTAAAAAAACACTTACAAGGGTTTCATCGATTCATTATGGTTTGATGATTGAAGATTCAAAAACACTTACTATGGTTCGATGATTGAACAGATTCAAGAGATTTCACTAGGGTTTCATCTGCTGGGAGGAAGAGAAGAGAAGACGGGCAGAAGAGAAAAAAGAGAAAAAAGAAATGAAACTCGATCTCATTTCACTAGGGTTATATTCTCAAACTCACGCATGTGAATGGCACACTCATGGGAGGAAATATCCCTAGTATAACTCATCTTGGGCGGAAACATAATATCACGCATGTGAATGGCACACGCACAAAATCCAAGTGTTACGCCACAAGTGTGACTAAGCGTGTGACTGGCACGCCTAAAAAAAATTCGTAACGGCTGGCCTCTGTTACGAATTTTTGGAAAATTAGTGATGGCTCTAGCCAGTTACGATTTTTTTGTAACGGCCATTTGTAACGGGAAATTTGTAACGGCCCATAAGCCGTTACGAATTGCTGTTACTAATCCGGGAATTTGGTGTAGTGTTGACACGGCGAGGGATGACTGGGGACTGCCTAGAGATTATAAGCGAATTATCCAACTAGGGATCGACGACTGGGGACTTTCCACAATCACGGTGGTGCTCCCCATAAAACTCGGTCTTACACCCGGAAGGTTCCCTTTTCATCAGGAGGTCTGAAAAACCGAGTAAGTCTTACCTAGACAAGATACATGGTTTGCTATTTCAAGTTTTCACGGGAATGATAAAACCAATAGTCATGTTATGTTTCACCCCATGTCATCTACCAACACACGGTTCCATGGTTTTCCTGGGATATTTGCGTCACTTGCAATCGTAACCAAGACAACATCATTCCCAAAACAATCCATTCCAAAACAATTCATTCCAAAAGAATAATCCAAAACCCTCATAGATAACAGTTATCTATAAATTCAAATCAAACCATAAACCAGGCGCTTTATTTGCCTTTAAAAAAAAAATAGTCACCTACCCGTACGTGCCTACTTTGCATAATAATGATTACCCGTCACTATTTATGAGGTAGCCGACGTTACTACGGTGATATTCGAAGAGGAATTGTTTATGATAAAGTATTTCTACAAGTTTATGAAAGGCATACCCATGGCTAGGGTTTACACCAGTTCAGAAGAAAAATATTTCTACAGATTTATGGAAGGCATACCTATGGCTAGGGTTTGCACCAACACAAGAAAACAAGAGAACAAATTGAAAGACAAAAGCTGGAGTACATAGCTGGAATATGCTTGCCACTTTATTGCTACCACGCTACCGCTAACACCAGGACGTGATAACAAAGATACGAGATAAAAAGGGGAGCCAACCCCTTTCATAAGCATAACACTTTTTGGAATTCGAATAAGGAAAGGATTTCCTGTTTGAGCTACCTATGGAAAGAGACAACTGGGCCCGCAAGAACAACCCTCACGGTGCCCAACAGTCCGCGCCACGCCAAGCCAGCGCCGTGCCAAGCCAACAATCTGCGCCACGCCAAGCCAACGACGTGCCAAGCTAGCGTAGTGCCAAGCCAACAGTACGCACCATGCCCAGCCAACAGTCCGCGCCATACCAAATCCAAGCCGCCCCATTCCAAGACGATCCAGCGCTGACAACGCCAAAGAATTTGCATCCTTTCCAGCGCTAACAGCTTGCACCCTTCCAGCGCCATCTTCTCCGCTTCACAACCAGCCAAAGCAGCGCCATGGCTCCAGCACTCTTTGATAAAAACCGCGCCATCGCTGCACGATACACCTACGATCACCAGAACCAGAGCCACTTCCGCCACCCCAACGTTTCTTCAAGTATGACAACTCCAACCGTCACCGAGAGACGTTGTTACTCCACCATCGGGCAAGATACCTCAGGAAGATCCGGAAGATGCCGACCTCTTTTACTACTACTGTTGATTTGATGGAAAGACAAAAGGTTCTCGTAAAGGCTCGGGACAGCACGTGTTTATAACTCGGAAAGAGATACATATTTCCTCAAGACACTAACGGAGCGGCTACCATAAGAGTTACGTCAACCCAAGGCAATGACAAGTAATACTTTTAACATCCATCACAGCACTTCACAGACGTGCGCGCCTATAGATGAAGGCTCGCGTTGCTCTTGAACGCCCAAGAAATGGAATCAGCAATCCAATTTCATCACACGTAAAGATCAGGAACGACTTCTCCAAAATCAAGGCAAAGGAAATCATCAACCCTCCTGAATTCACAGAGACCCTCTTCCCGCCAGGATATGCATGATTTCTGGGGACTTCGCCTACAAAGTCGTGCAGTCTATGATGAAACAGTTATGTGAGATTCTATATTTCTCCAAGGAAAGCGTCAATACATATTTGCATCCCTCAACCGCACCGTATCGAAAGCATCTGTTTCGGTGACAAGAAAGTCGTTCCCAAACCCCAACCTCTCCCGGGAAAGCATGATCGATAGATGAAACCGGGACTCAACCACCGTTCACTTGAGGGATTTCGAGTTTGATGCACCGAGTGACGCACTCTCCGGCTTCAACATTGTAAACCAAGGCTCGGGAGTTTCAAGGCGTTGTTTCGATGTTCTCTGTAAAGTGGCTCCGCTTCAACGTTCTCAGCCCAGCCGACTCGCTTCAACGTTCGCTTCAACACCACTCCTTCCTGCAAAGGGTTGTGCCACCACACTCCCATGTCAAGGATCATGATCGCATACTGGCAATCTTCATAGTCATTGCCACCTTTTGATACATCCCGCCAAAAATCATGATCATATATGGACAGTTTGCTCGCTTACACATCCAGCCAATCCTTTTACTTCCATGGATGCCCATACAATTCTAGCCAACCTACTTTTTTCTCACGACAATGTAGTATCTTTTGATCACATCTGCTGCCAAGAACTGTTGCCGCTTATTTGTTGATACCATCCAGAGTTTCACCATAGAAACAATCACTACAAAGGTAACCCGTACTCCTCCATATTTTAGTTTCATGTGGAAGAAGTAACAAAATCACCAGTACGAACACATGATGGTGATATATTTATCATGGTCAACCCACCGACCATACAAGATGGAAACATATAAACCATACTTGGGGACTGGGGATCTACACGGAATCCTTTCACTGTCAAAATCTCAGAAGACATAGTGAACCAAAAAGCCATAACCAAAACAAGGTCATCTACTCTTCAAGGGTGTAGCGTAAGAATATCATCACCTCCGTCTAGAAGACGCCTGCAATACTTTACAAGGCCGCGGTAGATCCCAAGACCGCTCGTAAGAAACAACTTCTTAAACTAAAGAAAGTGGACTGGGCTCGCCATCGCAGCCCATCCCGATGACCATCAAAGATCCATGAGATAACCCCAGACCCTATAAACATTTTCCTGAAGAAGCAGAGGGATCCATGATAAACAACATAACTCTCTCATCTTTACCACTTTGCTATCCAGAGTATTTCATCCATGTGATATTCTGAGCATCCCAACGTCACATCCGGAAGAGTACAATAAGCTTGTATCAAATCCAGTGGACGTGGATTCAAGGCGATGTAATGAAAGCAGGCTAAACATGGGGACTACCAAAGACGGGCGCTTTCACCCCCTCAACCAGGTTATTTCGATTTCAACATCATCACCTGTCAAGTTTTACGAGCCGCAGGAATTTCTCAACACGAAGCCGTACATGTGCATCGAAGACTCCAAAAGCACGCCACAGAGATATACATTCACATGTTCGGTCGTGCCATCGGATCTAACAGAAATATAATTGGGGACTGCTCACCGCATCCCATTCCGTACGATAATCCAAGATTCAGAAGATGGTTCAAAGGATGTCTCTTGGAACAAAGTCCTTGAAGACATGATAGCAGCACGTCGGCAACAAAACGTCTCCCAACTCATCTATTTCATCCAGTGGCTCCGGAAGATTTCGACCATACAAGCATCCAAAACATACTGTCATCGTGATCAGAAGGTCCAGGCACTGAACAGCCTAAAATCAAGGATGGACCGATAATGCAACCACATCCATCCGTCCCAAGAATGCAACGGAGTTTGGTAAATTTTGGAATGCAATCGAGACACTTTCACGAAAGCACGGATTCGGACGAGCAACATAAAATAGAAGAAGGTCAATACCTCTTTTCATACGGACGGAGTTTCTAGATTTTGCACAGAATAAAGTTTCCTTCTTGCTCCATGAACGGGAATAGATAACTCGGCGCGACTATGCTACCCCGGGCCCGCAACATCGCTTTTGAATTCTTCCTGAGTTTTACTGTCGGGCCGTTTTCACCTCCTAAACGAGCTCAAAACCTAAATATTCCCTTGGTTGAAGATAGGAAATTCTTTTCCGATTAAAATGGTGGGGCGAACCATCAAAATCCGAGTTCGTACGAGAATTCTATAACGATTCTAGTAAGAGGCGCTAATTAGGGTTTGGCATGCTAAACCCTAATTTAGACAAAGTTGTCATTATCCCACGGAACAAGCAAGTTGTTATCTTCCCGGCCAGTCATCACCTTCCCACGGAACTGAAGCAAGTTGTTATCTTCCCGAAGCCGCCGTCCACCTTCCCACGAAATCAAGCCAGCCGTCATCCTTCCGAGGAACTCAAGATAGCTCAACTCAAAGACGCCTTGCAATGCAAGTGGCTCCATTCCAAGCCGACCAATGCTGACGGCTCCATTCTAAGCCGACCGATGCTGACGGCTCCATTCCAAGCCGACCGATGCCGACGGCTCCATTCCAAGCCAATACAATGTTTGCGGCTTCATTCCAAGCCTACCGAAACCTACGAATCCTATTCCGAGCCGAGCAACGCCAATAACTCTCTAATCCAAAGACCTCCACGTTCCCCTAGTCCATCCAAGATGATGCGTGACCAAGCCAAGACAACAGTCTACATCTCACCACTTCACGGTCTAGACAGCAACACCACAAGTATAATTCATGCAAGGCCGCCAACACGGGAAGCACAAACTCTCTTTACCTCTCGATAAAGGTTAGATGGATCTTCCGCATCATCTTGCATGATTTACGCTTTCGATTCTGTCCTTTTCTGTCACCATCTTATGCTTAATTACTCGCAACAATACCCTGCTCCGAGCTGCTGTGGGACTTAATGTTGATGGTGGTATTTAGCTTAGGTCAAAATCGTAAAACCCTAGTCCCGAAAGTGACGTCACAGAACTTGAGTAATAATGTATCCACTAAGCGCACTTATTGAACCCTTTAATATGCCTGCGAGAAAATTATCAGGGCACCTTTTTTTTATTACTAATTAGGGTTTCGGTAGGCCGAACCCTAATTCCCACACCACATGTGCCAATGGCATGTCGTGCGCCCACACCTCCGCCAAGGCATGCCAACCATGCCAGCCCGCACCACCGTGCCAATGGCAAACCATACCAGCCACATCTCCGCGCCCAGGCATGCCAACCATGACAGCCACACCACTGTGCCAATAGCAAACCATGCCAACCACATCTCCGCGTCAAGGCATACCAACCATGCCAGCCGCACCACTGTGCCAATGGCAAACCATGCCAGCCACGTCTACCACGACAAGGCATGCCAACCATGCTAGCTGCACCATACGCCAATGACATGCCAAACCCTTGGCTCCACCATGCCAAGCCAACCACACCTAGCCTTGGCCCCAACCATGCTAGCCGCACCATGCGCCAATGGCATGCCAAACCCTTGGCCCCACCATGCCAAGCCAACCGCACCTTGCCTTGGACCCACCATGCCAAGCCATCCATGTTAAACCCTTGGCCCCACTATGCCAAGCCATCCGCGCCATTTTTTGCCTTGACCCACCATGCCAGCCTTCCCCATGCGGCTACCAAAACGAAGGCGTGCGACGATCAACGACCAACCTTCCGTACTAGATGTAAATCCTAGCCGTCCAAAGTCGCCAAACAACGAATGGTAACCTTTGGCACAAAACCCTAGTTTTGGCCACGCCAACAGCGCTAACAGGGGCATGCCATGCCACATGTGCCAATGGTATGCCAACCACCTTGCCGCGTCCCACCATGCCGGCCTTCCCTATGCGACTACCAAAACGATGGCGTGCGACGATCAACCCGCCACCCTTCCATCCTAGATACGAATCCTAGCCGTCCAAGGTTGCCAAACAACGCATGGTAACCTTGGAATTCGTCTTGAGTTTTACTTTCGGGCTGTTTTTTATCTCCCGAACGAGGTCAAAACCTAAATATTCCCGCGTACGGAGATATGAAATTCTTTTCCGTACATAATGGAGGGGCGGACCATCAAAATTCAAGTCCGTATGAGAATTATACATCGATTCTAGTAAAGGGCGCTAATTAGGGTTTCAGCATACCAAACCCTAATTTAGACAAAGCCGCAAGCGCTTCCCTTCCAAGCCGCAAGCGATTCCCTTCCAAGCCGCACATTGCTAGTGGATCCACTCCACGTTAAAGCCATGCCAGCCATGCTTTCACCAAATGAAGGGTTGCAACGATCAACGGCCACCCTTCCGTCTAAGATGCAGATCTTAGCCGTCCAAGGTCACCAGCTAACGCATGGCCACCTTTGGCCCAAAGCCAAAATCCTAGCCCGGCCACGCCAAAATCCTAGCCTCTGGACACGCCAAAATCCTAGCCTGGTCACGCCAAAATCCTAACCTGGTCACGCCCAAAATCCTAGCCTGGCCATGCCAAAATCCTAACCTGGCTACGACGCCTATCCTTTGGTCACGCCACTAACCTGGCTACGACGCCTATCCTTTGGTCACGGCACCAACCTGGCTATAAACGCCAAATCATTTGGCCACGACACACGTAGCTACATGTTTTCCACGAAAACACTCGAGACATCAACGCATGTCACAAACTAGGGGATGCTCATTGGGTATTGGTTTGTCGGTTTACGCGTGCGGCGTACACTACGCCGTTATAAGAAAGTGTCATAAGGATGAGGCGGTTAGTAAATACAGAGTAATGGTGAAACGCTTTATGGAACATCAATTCCAGTGTGTTACCGGTTACCACCTCCTCCCATTTACTCACCCGTTTTCCCATTTGTTAATGAGACCAGAGTACGTTTCACTTCGACTTGTATAAATGGGTCTTACCTATTTCCACCGAACAACAAGTTCAGAGTCGAGGAGCATACAACACTCGAAAACCACTTGCTAGCTTTCCCATCTGTTAGCTTTCACTTTCTGATACAAGTCAAACAACTAATCTTCCAGAATCAACTATTCTGGTCTCAACACTTTCTTAACTTCCCTTCCTAAAACCAACCCTTCTCCTTCACTTTCGTGACCGAAGCAAGTCCGGGAACGGCCATTTCTTGGTTTAGGCGATTTGTACGCATTGATCTCTCGAATCTAAAGTACTCCCCTTGCAGTACATTATTTAGGTTTAGACTCAGCCACTCCAGCTCACGCGAAATTACCGAAATCAGCAGAAACCGTTTTTACCCTCAAACACACGTTAAAACATATTTTTTGTAAAATCAATGTTTTGATTTTGAACAATCTGAAAGTAGACAATTATACATGGTGAAATAATGTATGTATGTGAGTTTTCACAATTGTAGAATAGACCTCTGTCCAATTTTTGAAAACCAAAGTGGATGTTAAAATTCACATGGGTTGTTAACAGGTTTTATGAAAATCAAGTCATGATTTTGAATAATGAATTTTGCTCGTCTTTGCAGGTTTGAAGGAACGAGCAAGTTTTCGAAATTCTGACGTTATAATCACTACAGCTAGTGAAATTGTAAATAGGTAAGAGTTGGATTGTTACCATTTTTGTTACGCGTTTGTTATTGGTATATCCATGACTCCATGTCTTTCGCCTCAGATAGTGGTGACTTCTGGTTACAACCACTCTTCTCGGCTCTTCCGAGGAACACTCTATGAAGTCAAAGATGAAGACTTCTGCAGACGCTCATGCCGAGGTGAATCAACCTTTTAGAGACGCTGGAAAGCCGACACATTGTATGTCTCTCGATCATTTGGGAGTCGTCAGTGCTAAGGTATATGCTTTATTGGTATTAGCAGATGCGGAGGGAAAGCAGGGACGTGATAAAATATCC
The DNA here is from genome assembly GCA_023531295.1 of Papaver armeniacum. Classification (NCBI taxonomy): domain Eukaryota; kingdom Viridiplantae; phylum Streptophyta; class Magnoliopsida; order Ranunculales; family Papaveraceae; genus Papaver; species Papaver armeniacum. The sequence continues at coordinate 1,001,520 of JAJJWW010006488.1, forward strand.
CAGAAGAAAAGAGTCAAGATGAAAAGATCATATCATCACCAGAAGACCACGACTTGACAAGTTATATTATCGGCTGAATGTGAAGTTCGGCTTTGCATTGACGATTGTGATATGGATGAATGAATAATTTCGTCATAATTCGTCATGAAAAATTCAGAAGTTAGGTCTTCTAGCAAAAATGTTTTATAATCTTCGTCCGATGTCGTATTTTCGCGATCTACCCATGTATCCTCATGCCCAGGAAATTTACAAGATTTAGCAAAGAATCTTTTCGTCTTTTGAGCACATTTAAGGGCCAAAATTGGCGAAACAAAGAACTTACGGGAGACCTTCAGAAAATTTTCTGCTGGCATGTGGTCCAATGTTTTGGCCACAACTCTTTGCTCGTTTCTCCAATTGTTGTGAATTTTTAACAAAGGCTAAAATCGTAAACCCATAATTATATATATATTCCTGATCCAGCAATCAGACGAGTATTGAGACTCATGTCTCTCGACGAAAGCATGAAAGCTCGTGCCGCAAGCATTTCTGACTGAGACTACTATCTCTCAGAGAATATGCGGATGTGCAGTCTCTCAGCTGAGACAACGACATATCTTGTAAATACTGAGCAAGTTCAGTAACTATTTTATATAGAATCGAAAGATTGGACGGCTCCTAGACAGCTTGCCTACTAGTATAGAGCAATAACGTCTTCAGGATGTAACAATATTTTCCCTGACTATACAAAAGAAATATGACGCTTGAACGAGCTCATATCATTCGAATCCTTAACAATTAATGCTCCTAGACGATCGTACTAGTATAGAGCCATCAATTAATTATTCCTAAATCACTGGATTCATTCACTGAATCCCTGAAAGATATTCTACATTTTTTCATAATATTTCGTTACTTCAATTCATGGTCCTTCCCAGCAGAATTCCACGGGTTAGTAATAAATATCTAACACACGGGCATCTGAGCACTATCGAATAAGCCAAGACTAAAATGGTGCAAGTGTATTCAATACACTAACGAGCACCTGAATGCACGAATGAATATTTCAAAATACGACGAGACGATGAACCTATGCAAAATAGGAAAGAAAATAATAAATAATAAAATATTAGCCAAGGCGCCCGGGGGACTTGACTCACTGGCCGGACGGGCGTGCCGTGACCGACACCCCACGCCCAGTTTTTATATTTTATCATATTTTTGTTATTTTCCTTAATCTTATGAAGATCCTTTCATTTGAACAAATATCCTTTGTTTTAAAGGAACTCCTCGGTTTTCATAGTGTTTCTTCGCATCAAGGAAATAATATAAATTGGGAAAATGTCGTGGGACCTGTGTTTACTAGCCAACCGGGCTATGCCTTGATCCTGGCCGGTCCCACACCTCATGATTCCTCATTATTTTATTATTATTTCCTAATCTAAAAAGAAAACTCCTTAATCTCATGGTATTTCCATAAAACCATGAAAAATAATAAAAAATTAGGAAAATTTGTGGGACCTGGCCTGATTGGCCGGTCATGCCCTAGCCGGTCCCACACGCCCCTTATTTTATTATTATTAATTTTTATGTTTCCTTAATCCTATGGAACTCCTTGATTTCATGGTATTTCTTTCAAATTATGAAAATTCCTTCAAATCATGGAAATAATACATAAAATTAAGGAAAACTCAAGGGATCAAGGCCCTAACCGCCGACCATGCCCAAGCCGGTCCCACACCCTTATTTTATTATTATTTGTTTCCCTCATCTCATGGAAACTCCTTCACTTCAAGGAAACTCATTGATTTCAACAAAACTCCGTAGTTTCAACAAACTCCTTGATTTCATGATATTTCCATAAAATCATGAAAAATAATATAAAAATAGGAAAAGGACCATGGGACCGTGGTCATTGGCCGGACGGCCATGCCTTGGCCTCAGCCGGTCCCACACTTCATAATTCTTTCATTTAAAATTATTTTCCTTCATCTCATGAAGTTTCTCGATCTCAAAGCAAAACCCTGAATTCTTCATATTTTCTCAAATGAATGCTCAAATGCACGCCAGAAAATATCAAAATTCTCAGGACTGAGACAAGAACACTTTGGTGACGCGAGCATACTACCTTGACTGACCAAGGTTAGCTCTTTGGCTTACAAGAGGCCGGTCCCATGTATTTTCATTATTTGACCTAATCTGTTCATATTAGGTTCAAATTCTTCTAACAATTTGAAATTTCCATAGAATGATCGTCAGTCGATCCCATGACCACCCAGGGCCGGTTTCATGACCCCTTGGTCGGTCCTCATCTCTTCATAATTAATTAGGTTTTATCACCTAAGGCTCGGACGAGCATTATTTTAATAAATGATTAAACCAGGATTTAATGATCCTTTCACCAAGACCTTGGTATTTGCTCACTCGAGCATGTGGGAGCTACATGGTCGACCCATGATCCCATGTAGCCGATCCCTCCTTCACTCCATGTTTAATTTTCATTAAACCATCAATTGGTCAATCGAATTAGGTTTCGAGTCTAGGGTTCATAATTCCGCATTCGAATGCTAATAATTTTACGACGATCTCATGATTAGTATTTTATTAATTATGCTCGGTTCAATTACCACAGTGTTTTAAATTAATATTTTATCTTGGTCACGCTACCAATAATTCATAAAATAAGCAATGTTTGCTCAGATGAGCATTATTTGCTCAAACCAAGGAATACTGGTTCAACTATCAATATTCAACAATCATCGAATGAGCAATATTTGCTCATGTTAATTTCAACGTTCATTCATGTATTATACCTCTGTCTCAACGCAGGCATGCTCAATTTGTGAGTCTCGTAACATTTTCAAATCATGTTCGACTCAACAATACGAGGACTCATTGTCACATGAAGTCATGAAGTCAAGAATCGACTAACTAATCACGAGACGTCAATCGTGTCACATGGGGGATATTAACTAGGGTTTTGGTCTTTGGTCTACGGCGCGTGTGTTCATACATTGATAGGTGTTGTAAACACATTGATATTTATCCATTATTGATGCTTTCTTTGAAGTTTTCATGTAAATTATGTATCTTATGTTTGCTTTTGAGTTTTATAGCTGTTTTGGAGTCATTGGGGCAAAATAAAGTGGAACTCGCTCAAATCCAAGATTTCTTCTCATCATCCTCGGGAGACAACGAAAAGACGAAGCCGGTGGTGAAAGAATTAGATCATTTCGACTTCGTATGAAGAAGTGCGAGCATTTGAAGCGTTTGAGTCGTGGAATTTGTTAGGCGAGCTGAACCGTCGATTCAGAACCCAGCCGTAGAATGGAAAATGTTGTCACTAGCGGTGGCCTACATCCGAAAGCTGGGTTCCTGTATCAATTTATATTCCTCCACATGATCTCAAAATACGAGAAGAAATTATTTCTTCTTATCATCTTAAAACCGAGAGAGGCGGCCATGGAGTTCGAAACCGAGAGAGCAAGACTTGGAAGAAATTTTGGCCGGAGAATACTTTGAAAGATGAGTTGATGCCGTGAATTTCTGGGTGTGTTAGACGCGATAAAGACTCGAGTTTAGAAGCCAGTATGGAAGGGAAACTTGGGTGTGATACATTCAAGCTTACAAGCAGATTTAAGAGAGATTTGGGTTGAGTTTTTGAACCCCATAAATCAGTAAAGAAAGGTGTTTTTGCCTGTGCAGGGAAGGAGGTATAGAATGGCTTGGAGATCAACCTCAGTGTTGTATCTCCATCATTAGCAAAACGTAGACAAGGCATTTGTGTAAATGCCTAAACGACTAGCAGCTTATCTCCACCAGTTTTGTCGTGAGTTTGGCTTTGAAGAATACGGACGAGCATGGCGGTTGAGATCGAGAGAAGATATAAAGCTTGTGATGGCAGGGATCGATGGTTGGTCATTGATGCTGGTGACGACGAGTCGAAGGTTGAGTCAGAGAGAATGATGATGAACGGAAAGGGTGATGAAGAATTAAGGGTTTCGTTTGCTGCCGTCGATTGAAGGCGAGATGGAAGAGTATATACGGACCAATTGAGTTCGAGTTTAAGCGTGTCGAGTTTACTAGGGTAAATAGGTTTGAGAACAGATGCTGGTAATAATGGGAGCTTGAAAGAGCTTGAGTAGGATCAGTTTGAGAAGGAATGAGTTCGGTAACTGAGATGATAGTAAGCTGTGATTGCTGTGATGAAGCCAGTCGAGCGCAAGTCGAACATAGAAGAACTCGGGATGATGTTGTTCGAGAAAAGCTTGAGAAGTCCATGAGTATGATAATAATGCCAATGGCAGTGATGAGATTGAATGATTATTGGAAGTGTTGATGGATGCTTCTATGCTCGGGTATAACTTCGGGACTGAGATTTGAAGAAGCCGAGAAGGACTCGAGGTTTCTTTGTGAACTCGATGGCAGCAATGCCGAGAGATGAAGATGAGTTATTTTCTTATCGGGTTTAGCTATTACTGGAGAGAGTGGGTCTGAAGTGTGAGAGGAAGTCGAGTTTGAGACGAGAGTGAGGAGAGCTACCAGCAACTGATGGTTGGGTTAAGTTTTTAGAGCTTAAGAAAAAAAATGGTGATGATGTTGCTGTCTTGGCTGGAGTTTGAGGATGAGAATGGAGATGGCTGAGGTTAGAGTTCAGGGTGCATTAGTGGTACTGGGAGAGTGTAGCTGAGTAACTAATGCAGTGGACTTGAGAAGTGCAGTTAGAGAATCGAAGATTGAGAAGTTGTTGCAGTGATGAAGCTACAACAGAGATGAAGCCACTGTTATCAATTTGAGAACATGATGAATGTCAAGAAGAGAATGGGTGTTGCAGCTGAAGTAACTGAATTAGCTGTGAGTCTGGTGGAAGTTTGAGCTGTGAACTCAGGAGGTAGTGCACTGATGTTGTTGCAGGTCTACGGGGAATGAGGAGATAGAGCTGAGATGATGTTCTAAAGATGGAAGTGATGCTAGAAAGAGAAGACGGTGCAACTGAAAACGCTGATGATTATGGAATGGCTTGAGCCTGGTGATTTGCAGTTGAGCATAGAAGAACAAGTACTGTTACAGGAATGAATTGATTTAATTGTGTTCGAATAGATGAATGCTAGGAGAACATTTCAAGATATGTAAGTATTGGCAGGAAATGTGCAACTGGTGCAACTAGAGATGCATATGTAGTGAATGTGAATGGGATTTGGTGATTGCAGTTGTAACTACAGATAAGAGTACAAGATGGAGCTGAGCAAGACAATGGCTCTGGTTATGTTGCAGAGCTGAGTAACTACTAATGTTGTTAGATGGTAAGAAGGATTGAAGTGCAATGCAACAATGGAAATGCTGAGTTGAATTATTGATTGCAGTGGAGATTATGTGTGCAGCTGCAGAATGGTGGTGACATCGATTGCGATTAGGCGCTTGCAGGTTAAAGGACTAGTAAGCATGTTGCTGGTGCTCGCAGTTCACAATGGTTGAACCAGATAGAGAGCAAGGAACTGGATGGTATTGCTGTTGTGTTTGCAGTAAGAAGAGATGGTTCTTTTGCCGGAATTAGAAGTTACAAGGATTGCTGGTACTGGTCATGGCAAGATAGGTCGGTCTGTGGCATCTTTGCCAAGACTTGGCCATGGTCATGGAGACAATTTAATGGGCTTATGGGCTTTGTAAGGCCTGAGTAGTAGTTGTGCGTATGGGTATGTGATATGGTCAGTATTTTGAAAACTTAGTCTAGGGTATAAAAGAAAACCCTTCTCTACACAAAAGAGGGATCTCTTGGCCTCTACTTTGTTTTCCAGGGTTTAGAAACATGACGTCTTTTCCTTTTCTCCTTGTTATGAACTCCTATGACATGAGTACTTAATTTTACTGTTGGTTATGGATAAAGTTGATTTCACATAACATGAGTCCTTGTTTGATATATTAGTTTTGTCTCGGTATTATCGTTTATGATTCACCATCAATATTGTTACATGATTTGAATGCTTGTTTAGTCGAGTCGCAAATCGATTGAGTTTGCTTTCAACTTTTTTGCTAGATTAGGGTTATTATACGCAAAAGTGATAATTCCTGATTGCAAGTAGCATAAATAAGATTATAGTTTGTAGTGATATATTCTTATGATCTTATGTGAACCATAACCTTTGTTAAATCGGATTAGTGCTTTTACACGTTCGATTGCTTTGATTGGCCTGATTTCATAGAACCTAATGCATCTTGGGAATTAAACTTGATTAGTGCTTTTACACGTTAGGTTGTTCTTTTAGATATAATTCATATTCGCATCTTTTAATGTGTTTGTTGATGACAAGAGGAGATTAGCGGGATATTCTTGCGATCAAGGTATTCTAGGGCCTTTGATAAAATAGAGATTAAAATACCAATTCTAGTTATTAAGATAAGAATATGTTTGTGAATGAAAAAAACGAAATCCTTAACCAATGCTTTCACATCTTTGAATTTATTTCTTTACTTTTCTTCATTTTCTTTTTGTTTATTTTTATTTACACAAAATCAGAAAACCCCCGGTGTTATTTATAGGAAACCGAAACAATTTGACAACCTAAGACCTCTCTGTGGGAACGATCCTTTCTTGCCCTTGCTTCATTATATATTTTGAGTAGTAAGAAAGTGTAATTTATTTTTGACGCCCTACTGACATCGATCAAATTTTGGCGTCGTTGCTTGGGACGCAATGTTGTCACTTGTTTTTGGTTTCTTATTTTTTGTTTTTAGTTTTTCTTATTTTCTGGTTTTGACATAGTTTTGAGAACTCTTGTTTCAGGTACTTACTATGGATGGAGCATATTGGAGCGATGGATACGGTTTTCAACAATCTCAACACTTTTATGACAATTTCCTACCATCTATGGGAAGCAATCAAAACCAATTTATTGGCTATGATGCATATCCTAGAGAACCTTATGGTGATTTTCATACATACCAACTGTTTATGGGTGAAAACTACTCCTGCAGAATTTGTAATTTGGGGTGTGGATGAGGAATGAATTTAAACCTTAAACAAATGCACCGCGGTGAGTGCTTGTAGATTCGAGAGATCAATATGTGCAAGTCCGGACTAAACCAAGAAATGGTCGTTCCGGACTTGTTTGGGTCACAAAGTACAGGAAATGGGGTTGATCTTAGGGAGGGAAGCGAAGAAGGTGTTGAGATTGTGAAGGTGTAGACTTGCTTATGACTTGCAACATGAAAGTGAACAAGCTTACGATTGGTGTAAGCGAGTGCTCGGGGTGTTTTCTTGTTGTTTTTCTCTCGTTGTTTGGAAATAGGGCGGAGAACCTATTTATACAAGTCATTGACTCTTATTCACGTCTCTCGTGGGAAGTGGAGGAAGTGGAGTGATGGAGTAGTGGAGTTGTGCGTTGGTGATACACGGCCAGCCTTGCCCACTTCTCCTGTTCATCTCCAACCGTCCATGACTTCCTAACACATTCTTGTGATGGCGAGTTGCACGCCGCACGCCGTCAGAGACCGCCAAACCAATACCCCGTATGTATCCCTAGTTTGTGACATGATTGATGTCGGAATGTGTGGATCGTGGATCCACGAAAGATAGCATGTAATCTTTGAACTGAATAACTGCGTTATTCAGGAAGTTGATACTTGTGAAGTATCATGTGTATTTTATGCAGGTACTGCATCTTGGTGTGGTAAAGTGATGGGTAATGACACCTCACTAACCAATTAACTCCTGACCAGGGCTGTATAACCAAGCTGGTAAAGTTGGACGGATGAGATGATCTTTGAGACACTCATCTGCGACCGTTGATGAAGTTAGGGTTTTGAAGAGGTGCGCAGGCATCACTCTTCAGCTTGGTCGAAACCAAGCATGGGATACAACTTTGGCCTAACCGACCATACATGCGTGTAGATGGCATGATGGTGTAGGCGCCTATACCCCATTACCTCATGAAAGTATGATCTGGGTCACTCAATTCATCCGGTGAAATCGAGTGGTCGAGATCGATTTGCGACAAAAAACTAGTGCCGCAAGGGCCGCCGCCACGCCCTCTTGGGCGCAGACGTTTCAAGATGACCAATCTTGGTCGATTCTGCCTGGTATGAAGGTGATAGGCTGGTGTTTACGCCTATACCGAATATCCCATGAAAACGTGATCCGAGCCATCCAAATCGTCCGGTGAAGTTGAGTGTTCGAGATCGGTTGCGGTTTTGGCAGGCGTGACCACGCTAGTTTGGGCGTGCGTTTTGAATTAGCCAGGCATGATATTCCTTGGCCGATCAGGTTAGGAATAGATGGGTCCACGGTGGTCATGCTGGTGTGACCGGACCGCTTAATCTAATCTTGGACCCTCCATTCGTCGAGAAGATGGACGCTCGTGATGCTCAAAACCCTAATTTTGGGTTTCAAAGCCGTCCGTCATCTCTTGTTTGGGCGACGATTTTGTCACGACCAAACATGGTTGGTCTTGACCGATTGGCCAAGTGTGTAGGCGGCCCACGGTGATCGTGTTGACATGCTCTGGGCCCTTTGAATCTACATCTACACCCTCCATCTATACCTGCGAAGATGGATGGTTGAGATTGTTTTGCGACACATGTAATATGCCGCAAACCCTAATTTAGGGTTTTCCGTCCATAATGCTTGGTATGAACGTTTTCTGGCAAGCTAGGCCAATGGCCGACCATGCGGGGTCGGCAGTGGGTATTCCATACCTGCTTGGGGGTGATGGAATTGATCCGGGGTCATCCAATCATGCTTGTGGATTTGGATGATCGCGATCATATCCGTGATCGATACCGGCCATTCTCGATGCTCAATCAGGCTAGTATAACACATCGAGAGGGGCTCAATCGGGCTAGTATAACACACCGAGAGTCATCTGTACGGGTATTTCGTACATGGTTTCATTATAATGCTTGGAGGTTCGTGCTGCTCAGAAGAGTAACACTCGACCATCATGCCACACCGATAATGAGTATAGAAATACAAGGTGACAGTATTAATTAATAATGCTAGAAATTCACAGGGTATATGGGATTGTTGCTACATGTTCCAACTCTGATGAATTTCGTGTATTCTACGTAATGGGATCGTTGCCACATGCTCCATTCTTGGTGATTTAAGTGAGGAGTATCCAACACTTATTAATGGCTTTATCTTTTACAAGATGTCGGCGCATAATTTTCTCGGTTTTTTACAACTTAGAACTTAAATGGAAATCCACCATCAACAATAAGTCCCCTGCCTAGCACATAATGGTTACACTATTGTGGGGTAGGCATGAGATGGTGACAAATTTTGTACATTGAAATGACCAAGCTAAGGTGAATGTATATTTACCGGATAGGCCGACATCGTCAGTGTTGCCCGGAACCGGTTGGTCAAGTTGTGAAGGAAGTAGGACTTGATCTGGTGAGTCGCTTTGGTTCCCCTTGTGTATATCCGAGCTTGGTCCATTCCTTGGGTTAGGTGTACTCCCACACAGCTTTCTTTAGATGTATCTGATAAGCATCGTTGATTGTTATCCCGAATTGGTAGCCTTTATAGGTGGTAAGTAAAGACTTCTTTTCTCATGGGATTCTTTCGACTTGCGAGATTATAAAGAATCATCTCACGCAGTCATTTATTTTATATCTCAGGTATTGCTCTGCACTTATTTGATCTCTTGATTCCTGATTAACTGATCGATTGATTGATTGATGATTTTTCTTTTGCGCTCATAACCTCTTCTCCTTGCGTTTATCATGGAAGCGGTGGACGATCATTCTGTCGCTTCTCCAGAAAGAAGCTTCGAAGTTGACAAGCCCGAAACCCATGCGCATGAAGAAGCAATGGCTAAGATTGATCTTCCACTTCGTGAAGTCGGCCGTGCTATACAGGGGATGTCTATCCTGCACTTGCATATTGCCAGGGGACATATCTGTGCGCTTTCAGCTGCGATTGACATGGAGGAGCGGCGGAGGCGCGAGGAAGCGTTGCAAGTACTAGTAAGCGCAAGGGCAGAGAGATATGCAACGCGGTTGAAGAGGCGGAGAGTTGAGCATAAACATCCCTCGGCGAAGATAAGTGTGATTACCCGATCCAGACGGCGTGATAATTCTCGACTCCGGCACGCAGGAACCTGAACATCTAAAAGCAATTGGTACGGCTCCTAATGTTGATGCGCTCTTTAATGCTCCCGCCGATGATGTTGGGATGGAGTGTCTTCGCTGCGAGACGCCTGATGCGAGAAGTTGAGGTAGATTCGAAGAGAGGAGCATCAATAGGTGATCATACGAGAGAACCTAATAGTGGTGCAAAGCGATGTCGATCCTCTTGACGACTAAAACCTCTTTTCTTCTTTTTTTTCTTTTTCGCTTTCCAAGTATATTCCGTACATTTGAACATCTTCCTTGTATTCAGTGGCAGCTGAGTTCAAGGTTTTCTTCTACTTGATTGTTTGAATAAAGGGTTTTTTTTTTATAACCTTTTGTCAAGACCGCAATTGAACTTTCTCAAAGCGCAAAGGGTGCGCCTTACACATAACTCTTTGTGATAAAAGAAATAATGCCATAATGAAATATCCACGGACTGTGTTCCCGATGCAAGATCCTCCTGTCTTTTGAGGCGAGATGGCTCATATCGTTTTCCTTTTGTGCATACGTTGTGTTTCCTTCTTCTCATGAGATGTTTGCCTAAGGTTTCCTTCCTTGATCTAATGGGTTGATTTAGGCTGACTCGGGACCTTTCGTTTTTAGGGGTAGAGAGGTTCTCGTGTGGAAATAATGCTTCAATTAAATTGAAAATTGAAAATTGAAAGTCCTAACTATGAATGCAAGTATTGCAATCATTTTACTCGGGGAATTACAAGTATGACATGAAATTGTAAAAGGAAACACGCTGGAAAGAATAGCACAGCGTTTTAAAGGGTGGAGGACGCTGGAAAGTGGTAGCACAGCGCCTTAAGTTCGGTAGGGTTTGAGCCATTGTGAGTGAATTGTTACGCCTTCTAGTTTATCGGTGTTGATGAGCTTAAAGAACCGCCTAGGATAACATCTGCTACTGTGTACGGTTCCTCTTCTCTTTCGATGGGTGAGTCAGGTGGAGTGATCATTTTCACCGTCATGCTCCCAACCTTGAATGTAGTCGTCTTCGTCACCAGGTCTCCAATTCCAAATGGGTTTGGACGTGCAGATACTTGGACCTTGGCCTTATCGTCTTTGACCAAGACATCCTCTACGCTCTTGATAAAATGTTTGAAAGGGCCGGCTTCCCATCCACATCTCCTAGCCGGGGTTGGTTTGTTGGTTGGAGCCAGTCCCTAGGACTTGTCAGAATGAGGGGCGGTAGGTTGCAAAGAGAGTTGCGCGATGAGACTTACTTGAGATCGGAACCTTTCAATGTATGCTGACAAAGCTTTCTCCGGGAAGTCGTGTCATGTTGGCAAGTTGCTGGTGCGGTACCAGACAGCCATCAGGTCCAGAAGGCGTGTTGGAGATTCTTTCAGGTATCGAAACCGGTAGAGGACAGCTTTCTAGTATTGCTTTGTTTTCGTGCATCCAAGGGCGTCCCAGGATCATGTCGTAGTTGGGATGATCTTTGACTATGTAGAACTTTGCTTGTGTCGAGGCATCACCCAATTTGACTTCCAGATCAATATATTTGTATGCATCTCTGAGCTCTTCTTCTGAATCTTTAACCACAATTGGGTAACGAGTAGCTTCCTGCTTTGAAATCTTTTCCGCTCTCAAGGTCTTGACAGTAATGATGCTAAATTCGGAAGCCGTATCAATCAACGCGCTATCGAACTCGGCATCTCTCAAACGAGTGACAGTTAGGAGTCCCCAGTTTCCTTTGCTCGCGTCCTTCAGGAAAGACTGGGGTTCTTGGACTGCTTCCGGATACAAACGCCTGCCAGACACAATGTGGTTGAGGGCCGTAAATATGTCTTGACGCTGCCCTTTGGAGAAGTACAAGATTTCACACAAGTGCTCCATCATAGATTGTACAGTTTTGCGAATAGAATCCCCAGAAATCATGCGTTTCTCATGGGGAGAGGGTCTCTATGAACACCTTCGTTTCCAAGTTGGAGTTCCCCCTGTCTCTATCTTTTCCCCGAATATTTGTTTCAACCTCGTTACAATCTTTGGCCGGGATGATGTACGAATCTGTGGTAGCAACAGTATTTGGGATCCGCCATGTCTTTCTCGCTTGGAGGACGCCCGATAGGGAGGCGCTGGCGGGGCATCGTCTTGGATCCATGCTTCCAAGAGCTCTATCACTTCATTCATGGGGAAAGGAAAACCCGTATCTTCGGTGTCTTGCAGGAGCTTTGTCCGCTCCTTTCCGAGACAAAGTCTTGTGTGCTGGGGATGTCCGCTTGGTTTGTTGTTCCGTCACCGGAGCTTTCCTTTTCTCTCCTCCGCTCACTACACTCCTGAAGGACCCGGTGTTGTATTGCTTGTTCGTGAGGCGCCCGCTCCTCGAATTTCACGTGAATCTTCACTTCGAACGACTCGTTCTTTCTAGCAACGCTGGTGCAGCTTGTTGTTGAACGCTTGCGCTTCATGGAGTTCGGGAGAACGTTTGAAAGCCTAGATTCTCTAACAGAGCGCGGTATATGGGTATCATCCCGTTGATGCACAACTCCACCAATTGTCGTTCGGTGACGTTCGGGTCGTGACAATCCGGCGCTTGGGCTCAACCTTTTGACGAAGTCGTTAGGATGCTTGTTGTTCCGCTGAAGAATTCTTCCTAGATTTGAAAAGGTGATTTGTTCAAACACGAAGAAATACTTTGTAGAAAGCAACCGACCATCTCGCCTCTAATTGGATATCTTTGTTGGGCGCGATATTGTTGTACTGTGTGTACGCCCTCCCGTAAGTGATTTCGAGAATTCTTTTTCGGGCGCGAACATGATTGTATTCATGTTCCCCAAGGATTCCAAGAATCGAGAGACGTGTTCACGAGCATTACCGCACCGTCGTAGAGGGAGAACCGGGGAGAGGTGTAACCTCTGGAAGGGGAATTCGTTGTACATCTTGAGGGTACGGTAGCTGATGTTGGTGTACACCCGTTCGGTCCCCTTTTCCTCGATTTTGGAGAAGTCGTTCCAGATCCTCACGTGTAATGAAGTTGGAAGGTTGGTCCCTCTCCCTTTGGCGCTCGGGAGCAACACGAGTTTCTTCATTCGTGGGTCCGAGTGGAAACGCCTCGCTCCGGTATATTGAATGCATCTCTTGTCGATTCCAAGGGTTGTCGTGAATCTTGCGGCAATAGTTCGGTCAAAGTTTTAAGGAAGGTGAGTACCTCTTCGGAAGTTGCGGCCATATCCGTTGAGTCTTAGCAAGAACTTCATGTTTCTCCATCAAGTCCGCAATGGTAATAGACTTGTGCTCTCTTGTGCCTCCGGCTCCTCGTCCTGATGAAGGAGTGAAAGTCGTTGCTCGGGTGACTACCGGAGGTGTTACACTTGAGGTGATGCCGGATTTGCGTCAAGCTCGGCTCGGTGACGGGAGGTGTTACACTTACGGGAACATTTCTTACTACGCTAGTGCCGATGGTAGAAGTGACGGCTCCACGAGATGTATTGACCACGGTAGTTCCACTTTGGTACTTCGGCACCGGGATTGTTATCCACACCAGCTCCATCAATTGATTGCCGACCCGCACCTTAATTCCACCATCTTGAAATGAATTGTTGATTGAATTGATTCTAAGATCTACCCTTTTTGAAATTGATGAAATTGAATCGAATTTGAAGAAATTGACCTTACAACCGAGAGATTAACCTCCCACTTCGTGGTCGCCAATTATTTATGGGTGAAAACTACTCTGCAGAATTTGGTAATTTGGGGTGTGGATGAGGAATGAATTTAAACCTTAAACAAATACATCGCGCGGTGAGTGCTTGTAGATTCGAGAGATCAATCTGTGCAAGTCTGGCCTAAATCAAGAAATGGTCGTTCCAGACTTGTTTCTGGTCACAAAGTGAAGGAAATGGGGTTGATCTTAGGGAGGGAAGCGAAGAAGGTGTTGAGATTGTGAAGGTGTAGACTTGCTTATGACTTGCAACAGAGTGAACAAGCTTACGATTGGTGTAAGGCAGGCTCTCGAAAGTGTTTTCTTGTTGTTTTTTCTCGTTGTTTGGAAATAGGGCGGAGAACCTATTTATACAAGTCATTGAGTCTTATTCACGTCTCTCGTGGGAAGTGGAGGAGAGGAGTGATGGAGTAGTGGAGTTGTGCGTTGGTGATACACGACCAGCCTTGCCCACTTCTCCTGTTCATCTCTAACCGTCCATGACTTCCTAACACATTCTTGTGATGGCGCGTTGCACGCCGCACGCCGTAGACCGCTGACCAATACCCCAAAGTATGTATCCCCCGTTTGTGACATGATTGATGTCCGGAATGTGTGGATCGTGAATCCACGAAAGATAGCATGTATGTCGAATTGAATAACCGCGTTATTCAGAAGTTGATACTCTGTGAAGTATCATGTGTATTTTATGCAGGTACTACATCTTGGTGTGGTAAAGTGATGGGTAATGACACCTCACTAACTAATTAACTCCTGACTAGGGATGTATAACCAAGCTGGTGAAGTTGGACGGATGAGATGATCTTTGAGACACTCATCCGCGATCGTTGATGAAGTTAGGGTTTTGAGGAGTGCGCACAGTATCACTCTTCGCCTGGTCGAAACCAAGCATGGGATACAACTTGGCCTAACCGACCATACATGCGTGTAGATGGCATGATGGTGTAGGCGCCTATACCCCATTACCTCATGAAAGTATGATCTGGGTCACTCAATTCATCCGGGTGAAATCGAGTGGTCGAGATCGATTTGCGACAAAAAATCTAGTGCCGCAAGGGCCGCACGTCACGCCCTCTTTAGGCGCACGTTCCAAGACGACAATCTTGGTCGGTCTTGGTCGATTGGCTGGTGTGAAGGTGATAGGCTGGTGTTTACGCCTATACCCGAATATCCCATGAAAACGTGATCCGAGCCATCCAAATCGTCCTACGAAGTTGAGTGGTCGAGACGGCCATGGGTTTGGGAGGCGTGACCACGCTAGTTTGGGCGTGCGTTTTGAATTAGCCAGGCATGATATGCCTTGGCCGTCGGGTTAGGAATAGATGGGTCCACGGTGGTCATCTTTGGTGATGACGGACTCGCTAATCTAATCTTGGACCCTCCATTCGTGTCGGAGAAGACGGACGTCGTGATGCTCAAAACCCTAATTTTGGGTTTCAAAGCCGTGCGTCATCTCTTGTTTGGGCGACGATTTTGTCACGACCAAACATGGTTGGTCTTGACCGATTGGCCAAGTGTAGGCGGGCCCACGCCCGATCGTGTTGACATGCTCGGGCCCTTTGAATCTACATCTACACCTCCATCTATACCGCGAAGATGGATGGTTGAGATTGTTTTGCGACACATGTAATATGCCGCAAACCCTAATTTAGGTTTTCCGTCAATAATGCTTGGTATGAACGTTTCGCAAGTTAGGCCAATGGCCGACCATGCGGGGGTCTAGCAGTGGGTATTCCATACCTCGCAGGGGTGATGGAATTGATCCGGGTCATCCAATCATGCTTGTGGAGTTGGATGATCGCGATCATATCCGACTGACCGATACGGTCGGTCACGGATGCTCAATCCGGCTAGTATAACACATCGAGAGGGGCTGGTCGGGCTAGTATAACACACTCGAGAGTCACCAGACGGTATTTCGTACATGGTTTCATTATAATGCTTGAGGTTCGTGCTTCTCTCAGAAGAAACATTGATCGTCATGCCGCACTCGATAATGAGTACAGGAAATACAAGGCTGATCAAGGATTAATTAATAATGCTAGAAATTCACGGGGTATATGGGATTGTTGCTACATGCTCCAACCTGGATGAATTTCGTGTATTCACAGAATGGGATTGTTGCCACATGCTCCATTCTTAGTGAATTAAGTGAGGAGTATCCAACACTTATTAATGGCTTTATCTTTTACAAGATGTCATCGCATAATTTTTGGGTTTTTTACAACTTTAACCTTAAATGGAAATCCACCATCAACACCAACAATAACCTTGTAGTGAGTATGTAAGTCAAGTGCCTAGGTGGGATAATTCTACTTCTAATTGGCTTTATTCGAGTTGTATGCAGATTTTGAATGGATTACAAGACATGCAACAAAGGCTAGACCAACTTGACCGTAATAGAGAGAACGTCACACAAACCAATTTTTGGAACATTTCTTCTTACCCGACTCCAGATCGTAGTTATGATCATTCACCCATTCAAAGGGAAGAGTCATAGGAAAGAGAACCTATTGTAGTCAATGGTGGTAAGCGTGTGAACGTCAAGAAACTTGGCGCAGAAATTATACAAGTTGGAAGATGATGGAGCCTGGAAGAGCTTGTCGATGAAATTAGTAGGACCATTCATATGGAACTTAAACGACGTCGTGATAAGGGTTGGGAAACCGACGACGATTCTTATTATGGTGAGTCTGAAAATGAAGACGAAGATGATTGTGTTGAAAAGGACCATCCTTTGGAAATATTTGATGACATTAGAGTAGTTGACTCAACTCTTGATCTTTATAATGATCAAATACCTATTCAAAAGGTACATGAGTATGATGAAACTAGTGTGTTACAAAACTTCCTTGCAATAAGGTTTGAGTCTAATGAAAGAGGAGTATGTTGAGAATGTGACCGGTTTGACCGATATTGTGGAAGACCCAATTGAGCTTGCAAATGATTGTAATGATGATGTTTATGTCGAGACTCGTGGGTTAAGGCAGAAACGGATCAAGAATGGTTGCAAGGTTTGATAGAGGACCATAATATACAAGAGGTGAATCATTCACTTGAGTTTTTCAAGGATGAAGAGGATTTCGTGATACAAGAGATTGTGCAAGGTTTGTCTAACCCTTTGCCTATTGTTTCTTCTCCTTTACCTCTTATTGGTTTGAATGTATGTGCTTCGAGAATATTGTTGAATGACTTTGTTTCGCGATATCCTCCATTAGAGATACTTGATTCTCATACTATGCATATTTTGGAACAAGAAACCGTGGAAGTACCCGACTTCTATATTCTTTATACACTTCCAAGTGTGGACAAGAACAAGTATGGGGGAAGCTTTTATCGGTTGATAGCTTCGTTTCTGTTTTATATTACTAATATTTGTGTGAAGCTAGTGTTTTCTAAACAGGTTCTATGGAAGGATCCCCAACTTTTCAGATTGTTGGTATATGGGGAATGACTCTTGCAAGGATATAGTCGGGCTGACGACTTTAAACTAAGCGCTAAATGGGAGGCAACCCATAGGTTTTGTATCTCTTATCTTTTAATTTATCTTTTCTTGTTTTTACTTTTTATTGTCGCATATTATTATAAAATTTCCCACCTTGACTTTCTTTGACGATTCAATTTACATTGAGGACAATGTAAAGTTTAAGTGTGGGGAGTGGTTAAGCATTTGCATTGTCAATTTTTCAACTTTTGTGTGAAATAGTGAATAAAAACTCCAACTTGTAGTTAGTTTAGAGTCACATAGTATACATGTCGCTAAGATTACATCGAGATTCTCATAAGAGTGATCGAACTTAGAGATGACATAAAAACATGATCGGGTTTCTTACTTGTATGAGAGTTAAAGTTGGATTTAACCATGCCAGTGGCAAATAAGGTCTGAACTGAATTCGGTATTAAATAAGTGATACCCAATAGTGGAGACTACCCATGTTACATCATGAGAGGCACCGACCTTCAATTCTTTGTACCTGTCTAGATTTGTGCTTTTAGAGTGTGTGTCACCGTACGTAAACTTAGGGTAGAATGGTGAGCTACCCAACCTCCCACCAATAGAAGCACTATTTTGATCTCTTGAGTGCTTTTTTTATCAATCATGATGGTGACATCGAATTGCTAACTTACATACCACTTGTAATCTTGTTCGCAGTTAGCACCATCCACTTTATCTCTCTCTACACCAACAGGTTCATAGAAACACCATCATCATCAACAAGAGGAGCATCACAAATTTGAAGGAAAGTTGAACACGTTCAAGGTTTACAAGGAACGGTACGGAATTGAGCAGATTTCAGATTCAAGTAAAGCAACAAGACAAGTAGCAGAATTTTTATTAGTTGAAGACTATTGTACAAGAGTGAAGATTATCAAGATGAGAGTTCGAGAAATTTATGATATCAAGACATACAAGTTGTGAAGAATCAAGCGGCAAAAGTACTTACACCATGGCCTTGTACTTATATTTTTTATTTTATTTGTATTTTACTTTCTCTTGTCTTAAAAAAAAAATAAAAAAAATAAATAAATAAATAAATGAAAAAAAAAGTAAAAAGATTAAAAAAAAAGACAAAGAAAAAATTTCTTTAGGTTCATTACTAGTTTTATTGTTTAATTTCGTTTTTATTTTTTGTATTTGTTTTATTTTTCTTATCTCAATAAAAAAAAAAGAGACAAGAAAAATTCATTGTATTATATTTTGGGTTTGTATAGTTCGTTTTTAGTTTTGTATTCTTTCAATAAAGCCAATGGAAGAAGGAATATCTACAAAGAAGTTTCAAGCAATAAGGAATTAGAGGAAAAATTACATTTTCAAGATTCTTTAAGTTCAAGAGTTATCATCAAGAGTTGAAGACCGAAGATGAAGATGAAGACACCGATTGAAGACCGAAGACGTTTCTATGGATGCTGTGAGAGTGGTGCTAGCTGCACGTCGAACGGATAACGAGGTATGTAAGCATATTCCCACCTTCGTTAAATGGTTGATTTCCTTTCTTAGAGATCATCAGAAAAAAGGGTTTCAAAAATGATAAAAGATGTGGGTTTTCAAAACAATTCGGAGGGTTTTTGCCTTCCTACCATTCAACGTGTCACATGATTCTCTCTTCATTCCTACCTGGACACATGTGTGACCCATAAAAAAGCTATTTATTATTGAGAGCAACTTCATAAAACCCTTTCTTGTGAGGCAGAGTCGAGACTTTTGATCACTCCGAACCCGAATTTCTTTCGATAAAGAATGGTTATTTCTCTCTCAACTTTTAAGGATGAGATTGTGTTCATTTATGTGTCTAACTTCTTATGACTAGTGTGCAGAATTTCTATGTCTTCTTAGCGCGTTGGATACTATCATTTCGGAGAACTAGTAATTTGGAAAAGTAGGTTTTGTGGGTATATCTCTACTAAAACCCTCACGAGACTATAACTCGTCCACTAGGGACACCTAGGGGTTTAAAGGCTTGTTATACGTGCTAAGTGTGACCGTAGCCTCGACGAGACGGAGTTGTATATATCCTTTAGAATAAGTTTTGTTTGATTTGCTCGAGGACTAGCAAAGTCTGAGTGTGGGGGAATTTGATAAGTGTTGTAAACACCTTGATATTTATCCATTATTGATGCTTTCTTTAGAGTTTTCATGTAAATTATGTATCTTATGTTTGCTTTTGAGTTTTATAGATGTTTTGGAGTCATTGGGGCAAAGGAAGTGGAACTCGCTCAAATCCAAGATTTATTCTCATCATCCTGGAGACAACGGAAAGACGAAGCCAGTGGTGAAAGAATGAGATCATTCCGACTTCAGTATGAAGAAGTCGCGAGCATTTGAAGCGTTTGAGCCGTGGAATTTGTTAGATGACAACTGTCGGGCGGGCAGAATCGATAAAGAGAATGGAAAATTTTGTCATTTGGTGGCCTACATCCGAAAGCTGGGTGCATGTATCAATTTATATTCCAACACATGATCTCAAAATACGAGAAGAAATTATTTCTTCTTATCATCTTCCGTCTCGAAACGAGAGAGGCAGCCATGGAGTTCGAACCGAGAGAGCAAAGACTCGGGAAGAAATTTTGGCTTGAGAATACTGGTACGAAAGATGAGTTGATGCCGTGTGTAGTTGCAGTGAAATCCTACACTACACCCCTCACTCGAATTTGCTTAATCAATCCATTTGAAGATGAATAATAATGTGTTTTATTAATTGTTACTTGAAAGATTTACAAAGTAATGTAGTAACGAGCTAAAGAAATTACAACCCCTCTTAATTTTCTCTCCTAATGACTTGCTTAATAATTCAAAAAGACCTCTCCTTCAACAACCGGCTCAACCCTTTATATAAAGGGTAGTATATAATGGATGACAAATAAGTCTGTCCTTTATTTTTGGGAACATCTCGCGAAGTGTCGCGAACGTTATAAACGTCTTTACTTGCGACACTCCTAAATATCGCCAAGTTCATACTTTTTCATGTTCTGACTTTCGTCATCCATTGCGTCATTTATATTTCTTTCTTGCGACGCCTTCGCGATGTAGTTGTTTATTAATCTCGCGAAGTATTGATGTCGCGATATTTCGTCTCTACATCTTGCCTCTTCTCATGTCTTCTCTGCATAAGAAGAGAATGTCATGAGAATTAATTATTAAAGTGCCGCAATTGCTCATCCTTATCTCGCGATTGTTCATTTTTACTTGTTTTGTTTATGTACGGAATTTATTACAGTGTTTCTTCTTCCACTTTTCTTGACACGCCTCTTTCAACCGTTTATTCTTGACCATTCACGTCCCATCTCGCATTAAATGCATTTGTTTTCTCGAGAATTCTCTTCTATATATAGCTTTCTTACCCTTCTCTTTTTTCTTTTTATTTTCCTCCTTCGCAAATTTTCTTTAACTCCCTCTCTCCTTCCGCAATTTGCGCCTCGCTACCACAGTCCTAGACTTTTCTCGTTCTTTTGATCTTCATTCTCTATTCATTCCCATACTTCTAACAATGGCTTCACTTGGTCGTACATACACTCCTCATTTTATCGATGTTCAAAAGAAATTACAGGTGGAAAAGGGTTTCACTTTATCTACCATTCCCAATCAAGGATCTTCATCTATTCTTTCAAGAAAATTGTTTTCTCGATCATCAATGTGATGATCATAA
Source organism: Papaver armeniacum (assembly GCA_023531295.1). Classification (NCBI taxonomy): domain Eukaryota; kingdom Viridiplantae; phylum Streptophyta; class Magnoliopsida; order Ranunculales; family Papaveraceae; genus Papaver; species Papaver armeniacum. The sequence goes on from JAJJWW010006488.1 coordinate 1,022,424, forward strand.
AATCATAGTCTCGTTGGGTCAACTCTTTGCAGGACTCCCATTCCTCTCGTATAATCCCGAGTTGCCATTATTTTATGAAATTCTTGCTCACGAGAAATTTTCGCGAGTTGTCTATCAATTGAGTGGCGACGATCCGTTTAATGTTTCGAATTCGCAAATCGCGGCTACCGTAAAGGATCTTTATATCCTAATAATGTTAGGATCCCGAGTTTGTAAATTTACAAATAGTTACCGAGAAGTATACCGTGGACAATTTCTTTAATTACTCAGCTTATAAATATGAGAAATGATAAATCTCACTGGGTGCTCGACCGAAAAAGAATGATAATGTTGATGCCGATAAACCGCTTTATGCAAGACATTGATTGGCATTCGGGCAACAATAATACTCCCCGTCATTCCAAGGATGAGAGATGGTGGGTTGTTCCTTTTATTTTGAGTGGACCTTACATCGCAGTTCACATGTTCTCCCCGCACACCTCGCAAACTATCATCCTTGGGAATTTAAGTGGCCTCGAGGATACAAAAGAGGTATATTTCCTTTCTTCAATTTCGCTTTGCGACATCTTCTTCCTCTTTTATTTATTAACTTTTAAAAATTTTAGATCACAGAATAAGAAAGAAATATAGAGAAAATCCAAAGCCGAGTACTGGCAATACTTCGATCGCTCACGGATGAAGTAAGAAACATTTTCTTTTGTTATTTTAAACAATATTGTTGCCTCTGTTTCTTATCTTCATGCGTATGCGAAGGTTGAAGTTGAAGAAGCCGGCTGGGAAGCTCGAGGTCATGAAGGATGAAGTCGCGAAGGCTACAGTGCATGGATAAAACTACTTTTCGCAAGGACAAGTCTTCTCGCTCCGCTTTCTAAAAAAACGGAAAAACCCAGCTCTCTTCTCAATCAAATGAAAATTCTGATGAGGGTGAAAATGAGGTTGGTACTTCCTCCGCGAAAGAGAATCGCTTGACTACTTCGTTATGGCGCAATTGTCCTGTCTTCTCCGATTCCATGCAAGGATTAGGGATGATCATCTAATCGCTACTTTATGAGTTTCGCTAAAATCGCGATGCCCCGCTATTAGAGGATAATGAGTCCTTCGCGGAATCTTCCGAACGTTGACCTCCAATCACTTAAATGCTCTCACTGCTTTGGTATGTTCATAACCCTTTGTTTCTTTGTGACTTCAATTATAAGCTTTATCTTAATCATTCCCATATTTTTCTTTATAGTCTGGGAGAGCTTCTTTTGTTGTTGACTCAGACCTCGAGAAAAGACGCCATAGTCTTGAAAAGAAAAATTTGCAACTTAAAGAGAAGATCCGAGAACTAGAAGTTGAAGTCGCGACATCTCGCAAGAAAGATGAAAGAATTAAACAACTGGAGGCCGAGCTTACTTCTCAACGAATAGAGTATCTACTTTCAAAGTGCAAATCAAGAGCTTTTATGGTATAAAATTTTTATTCTTCAAGTCATCTTTACTTTGTCGGCTATTATTCTTTCCCCCGATTTATTATTTTCGCATATATAATCTCTCCGATGAAGCTATTCTTCTCCATTCATTTCCCCGAGCCCATGGATAATGACATTCTTCTCACCCATCTCAACGAGTCTTTAAGTAACTCATCAAACAAAATTGATTCCCTTTCATTGAATGAACTTCGAACCAAATGTCGCCTTTCAGAGATTGAGCATAGAGCTAGTTTAGGTTTAGCCAATCGATTTAAACAAATGTATCTTGATTCCCATAGAAAAATTGAGCTTCAAAGGAAGAAAATTAGTGGCCTTATTGATGAAAAAGACCGCATCGCATAATAGGTGCGCAGGCATTAGCAAGATTTCAAAAGTCTCTTCTCGAAGTACAAATTGAACGAGATGAATCCCTTCGCCAGAATCGCCATACTTATCGAGCGAGAAGAACAAGTTCGCTCACTTCTTGTTATAAATAATGATGATGAGTTTGCTTGGGCTGCGAAGGTTCTAGATAATGCCAGGAATAACTTAGGTGTTGATGTTAGCCTTCATGCCGAGCATACTGCCTTGGTTAAGGATATGATATCTGACAGAGAAGGTTGTTTATTATGCTTTACTGTTTTTTTTATTTCCGTAGCATCGCTATTAAATTGTTAATATATTATCATATGTTCTGCAAAATCCGAGAAAAGACTTCAAACAAGGATTGAAGAACTTGAGTCTGAAAAAGGACAACTCGCACAAGACTTTTCTCTTCGCAACAACAAATATTCTAAGCTGAAGAAACAACTGCAAGCTACAGTGGCGAACTTTAATAATTATGCATTCGTTTCGCAATCAAACTATTGAGATAGTTTGCAATGATCACAAGATTCCTCTTAGTTCATATCCTTGTCTTCGCGAGGATATTCCCGAAGATATACTTTTCGATGTCTCGATAGTGATGCTAGCGGCGGTAAGAATCTGGCGAAGAGAATGATGAAATTGAAGAATCTGACCAAGAAGATGATCCTTCAAAGAAATAACTTCTTTTTCTTCTTTTGCTACTTGTAATATATATACTCTTTCAATCTTCTTGGATTGTCAAATATGAATTCAATCTTAGCTTTCTTTACTTGCACATATTAATCAAGCAATTCTCTTTTATAATTCGACTACCAATATTATGAATGTATAAATTCCTCATATGGAAATGAATAACAAAACCTTATCCTATTCATTCCTATATTTGCCTCCTGTTATTCATTCCCAAATGAGAGATCTACCTCCGTTGTCTGTTTTGTAAGCATATGAAGCTCGCTATGGCGACAAGATCGTAGAATGTCTCCATAAATGAAGAATTCCACTAATATTGCCTTATCGTTTTTGTGTGGTCTTATTTTGCCTTCCTAATTAAAGGTCTTATTTCGCCACCCTCGTTGCGACAAGATCGCAGGACGTCTTTACATTTTCATGTAATGACCCATTGACCTTGTCTTATCATTGAGTATTTTTGCCTCTGCAGGATATTTTATTCGCGATAATATGACAGCTTAAACACTCTTGCGAGTGTAAAACCCCATGACATTATCGCCTCGCGACGAAATCGCATGACGTTTTTGCATTTTCATGCAATAACCCATTGATCTCGCCTTATCCTTGCGTCAAGATATTGCTCTACAGGGTCATTGCACAAATATGACAAGCCTATATTTCCTTGCGAAACAAAGTCTCATGACATTTGCGTCTTTTGACACTTATCAGCTCCCTAATGGAGGGTGCCTCCCTTATCATCTCCCTGGTTGCCCCTTCAAGGAGGCGTACATCGCCATACAAGACTAGCTCCTCCCATCCGGTCTTAACAAAGAAGTTGTTTTCGTGACCTCTTATCCCTTATACCTATATGGTTTATGGTTACGAGGTGCACCCTAAGTGGAGTTTTCTTCGGGCCGAGTGAAAAGCATGTGCCAAGACTTGTCAAGAGTGGTAAGGAAGTTCCATGCTCCCCGCACTTGACTCAACCGTGTACCTCGGCGCCTTGGTCATACGCTGACTCCTTGGAAGAGACCCTAAGCGTCCAACCAGGGTATAACCTTATATATATAGTTGGAAATCCAAGGTATCTCCCCCGGATAGGCTTTCATGGGCCCCAAATCTACATGACTCAAGTTCCAGGAGCGGTGTAACCTTTCCCCTGAGCCATGTCAAGAGATACCCCCTTATATGACGCACTTTAGGTCTTACATTTGCCTCTTTGCGAAATATCATTCGCGAACTAAGGTGTACGCCATAAAGGTTCGTCCCATTCACTCACTCATTCATTTTTGTTAATTCATTCAAGCATTCATTCTGTTTTATGGGTTATCGCACAATCTTACAAAGCATCATACACTTATTGTTTCTTCCTCTTAATCTGAACAATCTTTTTTGTTGTTGCTTTTTTGATGATTATTCACTTTTTACATTTTTTTTACTCCCGCTTCTCCTCGCCTCTCGTATCATTATAACCTCGAATAATTCTTTTTCAGCATGACTTTCAACTGCCTTCATATCTTCACCTCGCAATGTGTCTTCTCTTCTTATATTTATGCTATCTACCATCAATCTTTCTTTTCTTTGTTCTTCTCTAATATTCTTCTTCCATCCCTTCTTTTTTGCGGCTCTCTCTTCACAGCTCTCCACATCGATCTCATAACATTTTTCCCCTTCTGTCCAATCTCCCTTTATAATTCCAACACCACTAGGATGGGGAAACTTTATACACTGATGGTACGTTGATGCCACACCCAGAATTTCATGCAACCATGGCCTTCCAATTAATGCATTATAAGGGGACTCCACCTCGACTACACAAAATAAAATATCAGTTGACAATCCTTGCAACGGTATTCTCATGTGTACTTCTCCTTTGGGCTTGTTCGCGGTACCATTGAAACCATATATTTTGTATGTTGAAGGGATCAAATCTTCATCCTTTCCTCCCATAGTCTTGTAAGTATGGTAAAAAAGGATGTTGATCGAGCTCCCAAAGATCGATTAATATTCTATTTATCGCCCCAGCATAATTTTCTCGCTTCATCATATTCCCCATCAACAGGTTTTGGATTAATATCTAGTTTTACCACCAACGGGTTATCATGTATTTCTCTACCTTTGGGTATCTCTTCACGAGAAAGAGATGATCCGTAATTGCCATTCTTTTAATTGCGATTTCCTCGCGATATTCATTACCTCCTTATCATTAACATCCCTCAAAAAAAACCCTAATGAGTACGTTATCATGAAAATCTTCAATGGTGCGATATGAATGAACAATGGAGTTGCAAAACAAATTTTTAGCTTTCGGCCCGACTTCTATTACGAAGGTTTCTTTTCCCTTTGATGGTGGCGGTGGTAAATGTTGAACTTTCTTCACTTTTTAAAAAGTGATTCAGCTTCCCCTGATCAATCATTCTAAGGATAATTCTTTTGATGTTTCGGCAGTCATTTGTCAGATGTCCATGAAAACGATGGTAAGAGCAGAATTCGTGACTTCTATCACTTGGTGGCGGTTCACTCCCTATGTTCCATGGTGAAGGTATATTCTCCATCAGGATTATGGCCTCCCATATCTTCTCCACACTAGCATTTAGTGGTGGCATTTTGATTTCTTCCCATACGACTCTATGACCTCGCTGTCCTCTATGATATTCTTCCTCTCGCCTCCATAAGTCTCTTGCGATTATGCCTTTGACCTCCATAGGTTTCTGCATGGTTGATCAAGCCTTTGAATTTTATTATTTCCGCCACGTTTGTAGAAATTTCTTTCTCTTTCAAATTCTTCCCGATCGCGACTTCCCATAGCTACCAATTTTGGTCTGCTCATCATTTACCACCTCTCTTATTGCCCTTGCGAAGTGCTCGCCACATCGTTTGTATTAACTGGTAACAAACTTGCATTCTTGAAAGTAGCACTTGAACTTGTATTCGCAATCTGGGTACGATTCTACTTCATTTTGTCTTTCCTCCAAAGCAATATATTCCTCTTGCAATTCTCTCAATTCGGTCATCGTGATTGTATTCTTGACTCAAAATTTGAACATATAATAAGTTAGTCAGAATATAGCATTTATGAATGATAGTATGAGATATCTTTCATCCACCCGTCCACCATTTCACTACACATTGTCTTCCATCTTACAGTTACATGTCTCAAGCTCTCGCCAACTCTTTGTTTTAGCCCAAATACATCTTCGATGCCAGGTCACGAAGAGTTGTTACTTATATATGCCCCTAAAAATACAGCTTGTAAATGGTTGAATGACGTGATTGTATTTCTTGTTAGACCCTCAAACCACTTCAACGCTTCTCCCGTTATACTCGACGCAAAGTACTTGCACAATATAACATCATGGTTCTCCCACTGTAGCATACATCTCACATAAGCCTTGATGTGTTGTACTGCACAAGTTGACCCATCAAAAATGCTAGTTAATGCGGGTAAGTTGCATTTTGGGGGTATTCCTCCTAGCTGCACTTCTAATGTAAAAGGATTTTTCGCAGCCTCTGCGATAGCTTCATCTAACTGTCTTCTCCCTCCTTTCTTCTGTCGTTTAATATTCTCTCATCTCCGCCAATTCTCGCAGAATTTGTTCATTTGCCTTTGTAATTTGAATTTATCTGGTCTCTTTAATTCTGCTTTCCTCCTTCTTCGTTTCGCGTCTACTTATATTTCTCTGGTTCATTGCCCCCTTCTCTTCTTTTCTCTCATGTAGTTTCTCCTCATCTCCTTCACAAATTCTCACACCATTATATCTGTCATTTTTTCTTCTTGGTTGTCTATCAATTCTTTTTTGTATTCTTTCATATTCTTCGTTGATATCTCCATTGTTGCGATTTTGCTCGCGTCTTCTCTCCCGATTGTCATGATTATTCTGCCGAATCGCCTCTTCCAATTCCCGATTTTCCATTTCTGCTCTCAATCTTTCTCTCTCGATGGGATAGACGCGCTTGTTCAATATAATGCTTTTCAATGTCATCTTCAATTTCCTTTTTGTTTCCTTTGTGTTTCTCTCCCATGTAGTATTCTCCTTCCTTCTTCCTGATTTTCTTCATTAACTGGGTTATTCTGTCTTTGAGGCTGCCTATCTTCTTGATTTCCATCATCACGATTATTTACCAAAATATAACGATTCTCTACCAATTCTCTCTCTTCGCGACCTCCTACTCTCTTTCCAAATTTTCTTCATTAATGCTTTCCGCAGGTAATGTTCTTCTCTCATCTTATCTAATCGATCCTGATCTCGATCTGTTATTACTTCTTGATCTTCTATTTTGCAACCTCCTATTTTCCATCCTTAATTCGTGGTTTTGCCTTGTTAAATTTGCGCGTTCTTCGCTTCTAACCGCCTTTCTTCATGTATTGTCTCTGCCCAACGCTTCTAATGTCGCAATTTCTTCATTTCCACGAATTGTTTCTCCCATCTCTTCTCGATTTCTCTCTTCTTGTTCACTATTCATCAATTGTTGCACTTCTTCTCTTTCTTCCATAGAATCTGATCTCCATGTATGCACGCTTACTCTATCATAATCGATTACTCTGTTTAGTGCTGGTTGAGTTGGTGGTTGAGTTGGTGATTGAATTGGTGATTGAATTGGTGGTTGAATTTGACCTCCTTCTTCATTTCTTGCATTTATCCTTGATGGTTCACCTATTTCATTTCTCCTTTCTCTAACTAATCTTCCACTTCTCCTTACGATCGTTGGTTGTTCTGATGCATTCTTTCTTCTAGCCATTTCTCAATTTTAGTATTGTTGAAAGGTATTCGAATTTTCTTTCTTGTTACTCCTAATTCTTTCAATTCACAAGTTCGTTCCCTGTTTCTAGCGCATATGTAGTTGCAGGAAATCCTACACTACACCCCTCACTCAAATTTGCTTAATCAATCCATTTGAAGATGAATAATAATGTGTTTTATTAATTGTTACTTGAAAGATTTACAAAGTAATGTAGAACAGAGCTAAAGAAATTACAACCCCTCTTAATTTTCTCTCTCCTAATGACTTGCTTAACAATTCAAAAAGACCTCTCCTTCAACAAACTGGCTCAACCCTTTATATAAAGGGTAGTATACAGTGGATGACAGCTAAGCTGTCCTTTATTTTCGGGAACATCTCGCGAAGTGTCGCGAACGTTATAAACGTCTTTACTTGCGACACTCCTAAATATCGCCAAGTCTTCATACTTTTCTCATGTTCTGACTTTCGTCATCCATTGCGCCATTTATATTTCTTTCTTGCGACGCCTTCGCGATGTAGTTGTTTATTAATCTCGCGAAGTATTAATGTCGCGATATTCTGCTCCTACACCGTGAATTTCTGGGTGTGTTAGACGCGATAAAGACTCAGTTTAGAAGCCAGTATGGAAGCGGAAACTTGGGTCTGTGATACATTCAAGCTTACAACAGATTTAAGAGAGATTTGGGTTGAGTTTTGAACCCCATAAATCAGTAAAGAAAGGTCTTGTTGCCTGTGCAGGGAAGGAGGTATAGAATGGCTTGGTGATCAACCTCAGCGTTGTATCTCCATCATTAGCAAAACGCAGACAAGGCATTTGTGTAAATGCCTGAACGACTAGCAGCTTATCTCCACCAGTTTTGTCGTGAGTTTGGCCTGAGAAGAATACGGACAGAGCATGGCAGTTGAGATCGAGAGAAGATATAAAGCTTGTGATGGCAGGGATCGATGGTTGGTCATTGATGCTGGTGACGACGAGTCGAAGGTTGAGTCAGAGAGAATGATGATGAACGGAAAGGGTGATGAAGACTTGGGGTTTCGTTTTGTCTAAATCGATTGAAGATCGATATGGAAGAGTATATACGGACCAATTGAGTTCGAGTTTAACTGTGTCGAGGTTACTAGGGTAAATAGGTTTGAGAACAGATGCTGGTAATAATGGGAGCTTGAAAGAGCTTGAGTAGGATCAGTTTGGGAAGGAATGAGTTCGGTAACTGAGATGATAGTAAGCTGTGATGAAACCAGTCGAGCGCAAGTCGAACATAGAAGAACTCGGGATGATGTTGTTCGAGAAAAGCTTGAGAAGTCCATGAGTATGATAATAATGCCAATGGCAGTGATGAGACTGAATAATTATTGGAAGCTGTTGATGGATGCTGTTATGCTCGGGTATGACTTCAGGGACGAAGATTTGAAGAAGCTGAGAAGGACTCGAGGTTTGCTGTGAACTGATGGCAGCAATGCCGAGAGATGAAGATGAGTTATTTTCAGTCGGGTTTAGCTATTACTGGAGAGAGTGGGTCTGAAGTGTGAGAGGAAGTCGAGTTTGAGACGAGAATGAGGAGAGCTGCCAGCAACTGATGGTTGGGTTAAGTTTTTAGAGCTTAAGAAGAAAATGGTGATGTTGTTGCTGTCTTGGCTGGAGTTTGAGGATGAGAATGGAGATGGCTGAGGTTAGAGTTCAGGGTGCATTAGTGGTACTGGGAGAGTGTAGCTGAGTAACTAATGCAGTGGACTTGAGAAGTGCAGTTAGAGAATCGAAGATTGAGAAGTTGTTGCAGTGATGAAGCTAAAACGGAGATGAGGCCACTGTTATCAATTTGAGAACATGATGAATGTCAAGAAGAGAATAGGTGTTGCAGCTGAAGTAACTGAATTAGCTGTGAGTCTGGTGGAAGTTTGAGCTGTGAACTCAGGAGGTAGTGCACTGATGTTGTTGCAGGTCTATGGGGAATGAGGAGATAGAGCTGAGATGATGTTCCAGAGATGGAAGTGATGCTAGCAAGAGAAGACGGTGCAACTGAAAACGCTGATGATTATGGAATGGCTTGAGCCTGGTGATTTGCAGTTGAGCATAGAAGAACAAGTACTGTTACAGGAATGAATTGATTTAATCGTGTTCGAATAGATGAATGCTAGGAGAACATTTCAGGATATGTAAGTATTGGCAGGAAATGTGCAACTGGTGCAACTAGAGATGCAGATGTAGTGAATGTGAATGGGATTTGGTGATTGCAGTCGTAACTACAGATAAGAGTACAAGATGGAGCTGAGCAAGACAATGGCTCTGGTTATGTTGCAGAGGTGAGTAACTACTGATGTTGTTAGATGGTAAGAAGGATTGAAGTGCAATGCAACAATGGAAATGCTGAGTTGAATTATTGATTGCAGTGGAGATTATGTGTGCAGCTGCAGAATGGTGGTGACACTGGATTGCAGTTAGGCGTTGCAGGTTGAAGGGACTAGTAAGCATGTTGCTGGTGCTCGCAGTTCACAGTGGTTGAACCAGATGGAGAGCAAGGAACTGGATGGTATTGCTGCTGTGTTTGCAGTAAGAAGAGATGGTGCTGTTGCTGGAATTAGAAGTTACAAGGATTGCTGGTACTGGTCGTGGCAAGATAGGTCGGTCTGTGGCATCTTTGCCAAGACTTGGCCATGGTCATGGAGACAATTGAATGGGCTTATGGTCTTTGTAAGGCCTGAGTAGTAGTTGTGCGTATGGGGATGTGATATGGTCAGTATTTTGAAAACTTAGTTATAGGGTATAAAAGAAAACCCTTCTCTACACAAAAGGGGGATCTCTTGGCCTCTACTTTGTTTTCCAGGGTTTAGAAACATGAAGTCTTTTCTTTTTCTCCTTGTTATGAACTCCTATGACATGAGTACTTAATTTTACTGTTGGTTATGGATAAAGTTGATTTCACATAACATGAATCCTTGTTTGATATATTAGTTTTGTCTCGGTATTATCGTTTATGATTCACCATCAATATTGTTACATGATTTGAATGCTTGTTTAGTCGAGTCGCGAATCGATTGAGTTTTCTTTCATCTTTATTGCTAGATTAGGGTTATTATACGCAAAAGTGATAATTCTTGATTGCAAGTAGCATAAATAAGATTATAGTTTGTAGTGATATATTCTTATGATCTTATGTGAACCATAACCTTTGTTAAATCGGATTAGTGCTTTTACACGTTCGATTGCTTTGATTGGCCTGATTTCATAGAACCTAATGCATCTAGGGAATTAAACTTGATTAGTGCTTTTACACGTTAGGTTGTTCTTTTAGATATAATTCATATTCGCATCTTTTAATGTGTTTGTTGATGACAAGAGGAGATTAGCGGGATATTCTTGCGATCAAGGTATTCTAGGGCCTTTGATAAAATAGAGATTAAAATATCAATTCTAGTTATTAAGATAAGAATATGTTTGTGAATGAAAACGAAATCCTTAACCAATGCTTTCACATCTTTGAATTTATTTCTTTACTTTTCTTCATTTGCTTTTTGTTTATTTTTATTTACACAAAATCAGAAAACCCCCGGTGTTATTTATAGGAAATCGAAACAATTTGACAACCTAAGACCTCTCTGTGGGAACGATCCTTTCTTGCCCTTGCTTCATTATATATTTTGAGTAGTAAGAAAGTGTAATTTATATTTGACGCCTACGACAGCGATCATACATACGATGAGAATGTGAGCGAGTCGTGCAATCAGTTGAAGGAGTTAACAAAGTAGTGGATGGAAAATCGACCAAGTCTCCGCACGTTGAGCAACTGGTTTCAACACGATTTCCATTTCTCCACTCTTTGATTCCATCAACTGTCACATTTCATGTGACACCCCAAATACTAAACCTACTTAGATGATAGGATTATATCTTAATTGAAGCATCAATCTTAGATTAGCGAATCTAAGAACCATAATTACATAAAGTGCTAATAACAAACCCAAACTCTCTGATATTATACAAATGATAAAACTCTCAGGTGATATGAATTTATTAATGTGTTGTTTTACAGAATAAATAAAGACGACATATTTATAAAAGATTCACAAACATCTCTAACGGCGCTAAAAGCTTTAAGCTACGAAAACGGATATCTTCACGCGCACCATTTCTTCTGATTACTGAATTTGAAGTGGGAACAAGTGAGCACATCATCCCGAAGGGTGCCCAGTGGAAATATATAACTTTCACGTAATCACTAATATGCTTCACAGTTCTAATAATGGTAACTAAACATGTCATCGTGCATAATATGCATAAGAATGATTTCCCCAAATATCTCGATATAATATTTCCTCATCTGGATCTTAACGACATAAATTAGGTTATAAAATAAAAAGTAATAGTATTTCGCTTTACGCGCTAGATAGCTATTATATGCACTTCCCGTGATATGTACTGCCTCATATGGGCTATAAGACTTAGAAAGGAGCTGTGGGGAGACCACAGTCACTCCTCGCGGGTATTTCACTCAAACACACATCAAATTATTCACTCAGCAAACAACAAACATCGTAATATATATCATTCATGAAAGAATGTTATTCTAGTTCCACTTCCTCGGATATTGCGTCCATAGTGGCAATATCCGTGAAAGACCACCACCGGATGAATCCACAAAAGTGAAGCAAGAACAACTAAATATGTCACTCATACCTCGCCAAAATCATTGGAGAACGTGAAAGCAGAATAACTCCAGACTCTAATAATAGCCCATCCACACGGAGTGCCCATACAAACCATGATTCAAGAATCTACTATCATAAGTCCCGAAGGTTTTGCAATAAAGCATAATATGCAAACGAATAGATTCTCACAAGAAATTGTAAAAGGTAATATTCCCCTATATAACGATATTGCCTCATCTGGGCTAAAATAAGCATAAAAATAGATATAACATTTGGAGAATCCACACAATGCATATTACACAACATACCCAATCATTTACACACAAATATGCTCATAAGAAGTAATGACTCATCATGCTCGCATATGAAAAGGAAAAGGAACTTAATGATTACAAGAAGGTTACAGAGTTCCCACCTGAATTGATGACATGCCATGCCTACCTCGAGATCCACGATCCACGGGTTCATCCTTTGAATCGATCGTTGTTAATAAAGACTAACTGTTAATCACACAAGCACTCTAAATATTAGACAAGAAGCTCTTAACATAATTTCATACAAGTCTCTAGTTATAGGCTAAGTGAGATAACTAATGGTTCTAGTTTAATCAATGGTTATATAACATAGTAATAAGTAATTTTGGTATTAGACAATATCTACTTATCCAAATAGGGTCAAATTGGTATCATCAGAAAGCCCTAGAAAAACCCTACAACTTTGCAAAAGGAACCGAAGTCTAATTCGGACCACAAGTGGTCCAAAAACTCAAAATAAGGTTTCTGGCCCTAAGCACAAGCCCATGTGCCTGATCCGGCACGGTCCACTGAACCGGCCCACTAACCCATTTACTGATCCATCGGATCCACCCACGATCCGATCCGTTTACCCGCTCCGGGTCTGGCTCGCACCGACTCAGGTGAGTCAGATATAACTCGGCTGACTCACTCATCTTCTTCCCAAACTCTGAAAAATATTCCAAGTGTTCTTCCCAAAACTCAGTTCAAGAGGTCAACTTCTAGGGTCTCTATATCACTGTACATAACTCCAAATCAAACATCCTACGGCTCAATAGAATCACGGGATCACCCTATACGACTATTGAGTACTTAACATTTTCCAATTCTCACTCTAACCTATCAAGAACAGCTCATACTTATGCTTACTCGTGACAGTTTACGCACAGATTCAGCTGCGACGGGTGTTTTTCTATCAACGATATATCAACCGTTACATAACCAAATTAGACAAACTTTATATGCGCAGAACCACCATACAAATGGCTACAATTTTTGTTTATAGGGAGACGTCAAATTCAATCATTAAGGTACCTAAACAAGTGTATACATATTGGGCAGTAAACATTAATTTAATTTCACATAAGATCATGAATTTTCATCATTATAAAAACAAATGATTGAAAATACTCTATTTCTATTTCTAACACCGACCCAATTCACTAAATACATGCTAGAATGCATAAAATAGGTTACCTTAAGGTTCCATGTAGCTTTCACAATCATCATCACCATGAATAGTTAATCATCATTCTCATCAAGAACACTATAGTAGTTTTTATTCTTCATCATTCCATTTCTATAACCCAACTTCCAAAATCAACCTAACCCCTATCTTACTCTACTGATTTAATCTTAACCTTCTAATCTCACAAACACTCTTTCATAGATACCTCATCATCAACTCAAATTCTCTACCTATATATTTCACACAAGTTATCTCAAGAGTATCTCTAATTATCTTATTTCTATATATAATTCCCCTACTAAAATTCTAACAACAACACCACCACCTTGAAGAATGACTCATACACAAAACAGGACTAAAATCCTACAAAGACCTATTCAACTAAAACAAAACAAAAGAGAAGATAAACATCTTCTATAAAATGGTTATTGGAATTTAAATTAAATTGTAAGCTTTTACTATACTAACTCTTTAAAGTCGATAAGGGCTAACCATTTCCTAATGAGAGGTCCATTAAGTTACAGTCCAAGTCAAAGTAATGTTTTCCCGTCAATGGTCAACGGCAGTTTGACTAGTTTCTACTTCATCTTCCGAGTCTCGTATCTTCTTCGTCCGATATTCGATTAACGCGTTTGAGTAGTCCAATTCGCATAACTTTTCGATATCTATCTAGTGATATTAGTTTCATGGCAAAAATAATTTTATATTATTCTCTATTAATTTTTGTACATATTTAATTAATCGAGACATTAACGGCTAACTCGTTTCTTGACCGGTATACTAGCGTTGACGTGCTTGCGGATATCTACACTTCATGGGATCATGGTGTTTACAATTCTAGCAACATAAATAAGTCTCTGAATCATGATTGAATGGGAAGAAAATCTTACGTCAAACAAACAACAAGAGATTAACAACTAAATGTCTGATCAATTACTCTCAACAGAGCAAATTCAATCATCCAGAACTTATCTTATTTCAGAATACACAACACACCTACAATCTTCGGTCACCATTGATCTCACACATTTCTCAGCTTCCCTCCTACAGATCGACCCAGCCTCTCTTGTGACCGACTTGACTCTGGAACGGCCATTGTCTTGGTTTAGGCCAGAGTCCTACAGATTGATCTCTCGAATTCAAAGCACTCCCTTTTGTAGTGCATCCGTAAGGTTTGACAGTTCACTCGGTTCAAGGAGTTTCCTCCGCACGGTCGTCTCCTCAATTCCTTAAAAACCAGCAACTCGTTTTGCCCCATCTACACATCTTGAAGACGTTATTTCTCTATACTAGCAGGCAAGCTGTCTAGGAGCCGTCCAATCGTTCGATTCTATATAAAAGTAATTACTGAAATTGCTCAGTATTCATGAGATATGACGTTGTCTCAGTTGAGAGACTACACATCTACATATACTCTGAGAGACAGTATTCTCAGTTAGAGGTTCTTGCGGCATGAACTTTCATGCTCCAATGAGAGACATGAGCCTCAATATTCATCTGATTACTGGATAAGGAGTATGTATAATTATGGTTTTACGATTTTACCCTTTGTCAAAAATCCACCATCTACACAAAGATAGGCTAGTCAATGCAATTTTCATACATTACACACACAATTCGGACAAAGGTCAAATTCTACATTGATCACAAGAAAGTATCACTATAATTCGTAATCATATCATAAAATGATACCGTTCACACGAATCCTAAAATGTTAATGTATTAAAACACCGCGTAATATGTAGGTGTGTTGTATAATTTAGTTGAAAAACACCATTGTGGTGAACACAAAATATCATATACCTTTAATTTATACTTCGTAGTTGTGAATGCTATATAGTGGAAATGGATAAATAGCCTTACTTTTCACGGGCTTTCACAAATACCTTTATCCATTATATAAATACTCTTCCCCTTCTAAAATAAAATTCCTTTTTTCTATAATACATGTTTTACCCTCCATTATATAGCAGAAAATTCATTAGTTTCCGTTATTACATGTTAGAAATCGAGAGAGAAAGATTTTCATTCTCATCTAGAGAGATCGGAATCATAAATCGAGCTTCAAAATTATTTTTTGAAGTTCATAATCTTATTACTTGTTATCGTGATTTCAATTTTTCTGTTGAAGATTCACGAGATCTAAAGAGAGAATAGGTTTATGTTATATTTGTATCCAATTAAACAAAGAGAGATTTCAGAGTTTACGATTCATGTGAATTGATTCAATTTGATTATGTTTCTGTTATGTCTAAATCCAATTAAAACGAGAGATGTTAGATTTGAAGATTCATGTGAATTGATTTTCAAAATTGATTTGTGTGTATTTCGATTTTGATTTTATATAGAGATCATTGATTCATCCCTGAAACAGGTACTTTGTTCTTGTTTTTGTTTTATATTTTATATTTTGTTTGTATGTTTGTATATGTTCGATTTATTTATCTTCATATCAACTCGATTCTAGTCACGTTCTTGATTTTTTGTTTGTTTTGCATGTGTTTGATTTATGAGATACAAGCTTGATTACCTTCATTGTGATTATATTGAGGCTAATACATACCTAATTTAGTTATAGATATATAATTTATATTTTTTTTTGTTGTTGTTTTTGTTGTTGTATGTTTCATGTTTTTGTGAACATTTTTTTATGCAGTTTTCAGCCGAATGTTCGAGAAATCTAGTTGAATGTAAATGAATATAGATTTTGTAGATGAATTTTCTAGGTTTCAGATGAATGTAGTTAATTCAGTGGATAATGGATAGAAATCATATGCAGTTATATTCTTTAAGTTTTTCAGTGTCCACAATGAGTATATCTCTCATGAGGGGGCACAACCCCCTCATGAAGTGCGTCACAATGAGAAACTTATGAATGTGAAATGAATTTAACAATTTATATGTAGTATCAAGCTTGCAGTTGTCTTATGAATATGATTTATAGGGTTTTTCATACAACCAACCTGTTGAAAATGATAAGTTAGAAGAGCATGATGTTTATGAGTTAGAAATAACATGATGCTTATAAGTAACTGAAGCAAAAACTGTTTGATAGTTGACATTTTTGGCATATCCCCAACTGTATTTTTCTTTCTTTTTTTTCTTCTAACCAATATGTTTCTGAGCTTTTATTTTAGGATGAAGCTTGCTTGTTGACTCCATAATTTGAACCTACATGTTTCTGGATTTCAATTATGGTGTCACCTTTGCTCGTTGATACCAGTTTTGGGTATCAACTTGGGTTGTTGATTCCACAAAAACAAGTAAAATGGACTTAAGTTGGTATCAACTTGGCTTGTTGACAGAGTTTTCCATATCAACTTTGGTTGTTGAAAACATTTCAAGATTACATTTTGATTGTCTCTTATATTATTTTGCAGGCAAAAATGGTTGTTGCAGAATTTATATTTTTCTACCTAAGCGTCTCACAGCCTGTTTCGGAAATAAATACTATTAACGAGCTAAAATCCATTATGAAACATGCTTGGACATATCTTTCTGAAGATTTCATTCTATTTTTTTATGTTGTTAATGGAGCGTCGCATACCATTCTCTATCACAACTCGAATAGACTTGATTTTTTAAAGTTTATTATTCAGTTAATTATCAGTGTCAATGATACTTCTTCATCTGGTTCCATTGGATCGTTGTGATCTTGCAATTTTTAAAACAATGAAGTTTCTGTTGTAGAAACTTGACCGATGATGCATCTGTATGCAAACTCTTATTTGATTCCGTGCACGAGTAAGTACCCGTAAATCAAAGAGAAGACAGAGCGGGTGCTCTTTCATCGAGATTAGCAAAACCAAGGAAATCTGATGCATATATTAAAATCCTAAGTGTTGTAGGTCAATCTTTGACGGAGGTGTTGAAGAAATTCATAATGTGATTTCGAAATATTCAATTCATACTGGATACAAAAATTGTTAAGGGTGATCCAACCTAATATATTTTCTATTGCCAACTCTATCAAGATCAAAGTTGTCACTCGGAAGGAACTATTCAACTATCTCAAGATTCTTACAGACAAGATGTCAGAGAAAACTCAGGAGAAAGGAAAAGCTAAAGAAACGTCTTCAAACGCTGATCCCGGGGTCACTCCGATCCATGTAGTAGAGGATGAGGAAGTTCCTAAGACCGCAGACAATCCACCAACGAAAGAGCCATCTAGTTTCATCACACGTGAAGACTGGAACGCTCTTTTGGAGGATCGTGGAAAAGACAAAACACCTTCTGTCCACCGTCACCAACCTCCATACCCTGCTATTACGCAAAGGATTCCTCTGCCAAAAGGTTCCACCTCTCCAACCTTCACACTTTATGATGGAACCGGCAATGCTCGAGAGCATGTTTCTCGATTTCGGGAAGCACTGGGTGAACATGAGCACAACCATATTGTCCGTCTGAAGGAATTTTCAAAGTCTCTGAAAGGCAGGGCATATACCTGGTACAATAATATCGCACCAGGAAGCATTAAAAGTTGGGGAGAAGTGGTTAATGCTTTCTACAGAAAGTATTTCTTCGTTTCAAAAAAAATCACCCTCTCTCGACCTCTAAGGATGTTTCAAAGGAGCAACGAACATCCTAACGATTATGTGAAAAGGTTCGTAGTTCAAGCTTTGGACCGCCATGATCCAAATGTCACAGAGCAACAACTCGTGGACTTGTGCATCAATGGAATGATTCCAGTCTACAGAGCCTTATTGGAGAATCTCAGGTTTTACTTTCTAACTTTATGAAGCGGCCAAGAGATCAAAGAACTACCGCACCGCTTTATTGGAGAGAGCTAAGACTACAAAGGTCAAGATCCACGAGAAACTCGAGGAAGTAGACGTTAATCAACAAACAATACAACCTCCAACCTTCCACAAATGTTGTTGCAGTATGGGAGCAAACGAAAATTCGAGCCACAACGCAAACATACTTCCTCAATTCCTTCAAAGGCGCAAAGAAGGATGATACACAAGTTCCTACTCAACACATAATGGTTTCGCATCCGTAAGCACCGATTTCCATGCTCTATCAAGAAGTTACTGAACTTCTAGATGCCTGGATTCAAGATGGTGCAATCAAATCGCCATATGTCAATAAAGAACCAACCGAAAAAGCCATGGAAAATCCTCGTATCATCACTTTCATAGGTTCACAACCATCCCACAAGTGATTGCGTAACTTTGAAGCGCATATTCAAAGAAAAGATCGAATCAGAGAACTCAACTCGGGATCAAGGAGTACAGAGAGATCCTCTCCCAAGCCAGTAACCTTCACCCTTTCGAACCTCCCGTCAAGGAAGCAAGCTCAATCCTTAATTGAGCATGTCTGCGAATTGCTATACTTATCAAAGGCTCAAAGAGGAGACATGTTTACTCGCATTGAACCACATCATAACAAGGAAACGTTTGTTGATTCAAGAGCGCTTTTCAAAGAACATGCACAAAGAAATGCACTATTGGGGACTTCTCACCACAGTCCATCTCAAGGGAAACGAGTTAAAACGAAGCATTGATTAACGTTGGCACCGTCACAATGTTATCCTCCAAAAATCTCAGAGCCGATGGTGTCACACGACAAGAATCCATCCATGCTCCAGTTGACAATCACAGATCGAAGAAACACCCGCAGAGACGCTTTATGGCCACAATACTCTCAAGGTGAACATAAATTCACTGGGATGTAAAACAAAATTTTACATAATCCGAGAAGATCTAGGATATGATATGATTCTTGGACGCACGTGATTCATGCCTGGAAAGGTAACACCAACGCCTTCAATTGCACACTGTCGAAGAAACCTCGATTCGCAGGAAGAAAAAGAGGATGTTTCACCGTTCGAGTATCCGGGAGGAGGTTAAAGCCTTGACAGAGCCGACACAAAAGCCTGAGGAAAACGCAAACACTTTCGTCAAAATATTTCGTGCTCAGGCAAGTCTTATTCCTTCTCATGTGTCCATATCATCAGTTTTCAAATATGATTATTTGGTCCGAGGGCTTCATTCCACCAACAACCTAGCTATCGCAAAATGCTATGAGTGGATAATCTCACCTCAGCAATATTTCACCAAATGGCTGGATGCAGAACCTCCCCGAATCGAGCACCTCACTAATACAATCATTGCTGAAATAATGGCCGACAAACAAGATCCCAAATATTCTCCTTTGCGCTAATGTCCACATGTGCCGCGAGGTTGGAAGAATTCAACAACATGGAATTCCGTAATTCAAAATCACAGTAAAATATTCGTGTAACTGGATGATCAAGCCTAACAAATTCCAGGAAGGAGATTTAGTTCTCAAAGCAACTAAGCGTAACTTTCATCTCCGTAAAGAACTCCAACCGGGAAGGACCTTTTATGATTTCTAAGTCTCTGGTCAAGTGGATACTACAAGTTGATCAACATGGACAATAAGGAGACCGTGGCCATGATACATGAGAATTGGCTCAAAGCCTTTGATGTTTAAGGCTTTGGATATTCGAGGCATAGGATGCTCAAGGCATGAACACCTCAAACATTTGGCGTTTAGAATTTTCTTTCGTTGTATTTCAATTCCTCCAAAATGTTTACAATACTTGCATTCAAAGAATTTAAATTCAAGAATTTATCAAAATTCGCTTTACTTAAAGAAAATCTCTATCAAACCCAAAGAAAATCCTCAATCATCTACTTATCCAAAACCAATCAAAACCAGAAATCAAACCTCACATCTCTCAGAAGTTCAGAAGTTCAAGAGATTATGAAAATAAATCAAAGAAAGATTTTTGCTCCTCTGCATCTTTCAAGACTTGTAAGGACGCCTTCTCCATGTTCACTTTCTTCACAAATTGACCTAGGAATCTTGTCTTCCTTCTCCATCACGGCATCATTTGGAAAGGGTATGTTCTTCTCACATGAGTCCTTAATAGCATTTATCTTCTTACGAAGCCACTTCACGTTGAATCCAAGTCTCTCAGAATTCTCCAAGTTGAACTCCCAATAAAAGAGTACATCTGGAGTCACAGTATTCCTGGGCCTAACACATATATCATTTACAACACGCAAGATAACACTTACTTGCATTGTTAAGTAATAAGCACGCTTTGGATATCTACTAATAATGATGTGACCGAATTTCTTCCATATCTTCTTGTACAAGTCGGCATATCCAATGGGAACGCTGAATCCACCAACTAATTCGTGATATGGGAGTGATGCATCAAACAGAGGATCAAAAACAATCCCTGCAATTGGGTATTCATGCACTACTATACGATTCTCAATCACTGAAGACACTTCTACAGTCATAGCAACAGTTCTTCAGCTTTCAAGGCGTGGCTCGCCTTCTTCCGCCACCGAAAAACAACAACAATTGGAGTTTCGGTCTCTTAGACAACACCAACAACGACTCCCTCATGACTTTGAAGTTCAGAGATGGTTGTTTCTTCATCAATAACCTCAGTGTTGCTCAAGCCATCATTATTAGCTCCTTCATTCTCAACTTCGTATTTAACACCTAACACGAAGATTACATGAGATTAGAGTCATTCAAATATGAAACCATAGGAAATCATAAACTCCAGCATACAAGTGGTATAACATCATCAAGGTTCTTCATTTCACATGCTAGACATCAGCAAATAACGTGGAAATCATAAAAACACGTTTTACAATGAGCTCGCTCGAAAAGATTTTACACGCCCGTACAAAATAGTGAACTGGGAGCAATTGGTAAAGAATCTAAGGCTGAGTTATATACCATTCTCTTCGTATGTATGTCATATACAACATATAAAATTTTCATAGCAATTGGACTAACTAGCAAAAATATGTGGTCAAAACATCGGACTACATGACAGCTGAAAATTTTCTGAAAGTCTCCTGGATGTTTACTGTTTCGTCTATTTCGACCTCTAAACACACTCAAAATTTAAAAATCTCCTTCAGTAAAGCTTGTAAATTCCCTGGGCTTAAAGTTACATATGTGGATCACGAAAATCTGACATCTTATGAAGATTCTACAGCGTTTTTGCTAAAGGGCTGAATTTCTGAAATTTCTCGTGACGTATTTCGACAAAACT